>CM056052.1:553029315-553254315 GCA_029574335.1 Rana kukunoris | reverse complement strand
ACCCAAAAAGTTGTATACATGCCAACTGTCCTAGATTTGCCAGTACAGTCCTGCCTCTTGGACCTGTATCCCACCAATGTTGCGTGATGGACGCTGGACGCTGTGGTCCCACTGTCCTGGGATCACAGCATGAAACTTGTCATGGTTACTGCACGTGCATGGTAACCCACACAACACTGCACATGCGCAGAAACCCAAAAAGTTCCTTTTTTTTACTTTTGTTAGTCTCATACATGCTGTTAGTCTCACAGCATGGAACCAATCTGAGTTACCGCACATGCATGGTAACTCACACAACCAATACAACTGCAATATTTTGAGGTGGGGTCTAGGTGAGAACAACAAATAAAGTCGTTGTGATGGGTGGTTCACGCATATTTAGAGGTCGGGTCTAGGTAGAAACAACCCATAAAATGGGTGTGATGGGTGGTCCTCACATATTTAGAGGTGGGATCTAGGCAGTAGCAACTCATAAAGTCGGTGTGGTGGTGGGTGGTCCCCACATTTTAAGAGGTGAAGTCTAGGTGCAAGCAACCCATAGAGTGAGTGTGAAGGGTGATCCCCACATATTTAGAGGTGAAGTCTAGGTGCAAGCAACCCATAGAGTGAGCGTGAAATGTGGTCCCCACATATTTAGAAGGTGGGGGTCTAGTTGGAAACAACCCCTAAAGTGATGTGATGGGTGGTCTCCACATATATAGAACGTGGGGTCTAGTTGGGAACAACCTGTAAAGTGGGTATGATGGGTGGTCCCCACATATTTAGAGGTGGGGTCTAGGCAGTAGCAACCCATAAAGTCGGTGTGCTGAGGGGTCCCCACATTTTTAGAGGTGAGGTCTAGGTGGGAACAACCTGTAAAGTGGATGTGATGGGTCGTCTCCACATTTTAAAGGTGGGGTCTATGCATTAACAACCCATAAAGTCGGTGTGGTGGTGGGTGGTCCCAACATATTTAGAAAGTGGGGTCTAGGTGCAAACTACCCATAGAGTGGGCGTGAAAGGTGGTCCCCACATAGTTAGAAGGTGGGGCTAGTTGGGAACAACCCGTAAAGTTGGTGTGATGAGTGGTCCCCACCTATTTATAGGTGGGGCCTAGGCAGTAGCAACCCATAAAGTCGGTGTGGTGAGGGGTCCCCACATATTTAGAAGGTGGGGCTAGTTGGAAACAACCTGTAAAGTTGGTTTGATGGGTGGTCCCCACATATTTAGATGTGGGGTCTAGGCAGTAGCAACCCACAAAGTCGGTGTGGTTGGGGTCCCAACATATTTAGAAGTGAGGTCTAGGGGGGAAACAAACCCATACGTGTGAAGGGTGGTCCCCACATAATTTGAGGTCGGGTCATTGGGTGTGATGGGGGGTCCCCATGTATTTTGAGGTGGGGTCTAGTTTTTTAGCGTTTACGTCATCGGGGGAAATACTAAAAGCAAACGGGCCGGACCGGCTGCTGGTTTCTAATTTTCATAAACTGGTTGGCTCGTCCCTAGAGGTATTCTCCAGGAAGGAACCTCCAAGAACACGACTTTTCCCTGAAGCTGCGTCCTGGAAGTCTGCCATGTCTTTACGGTTTCCGGAGATCTGCGCGGTTTTCCCCGCTAAGCTGATTCCAGCTGGAGCGATAAGACTCTTAGCCGGAGCGAAGATCCTGATTTAATAAGGTAACAGGCAGCCAAAGCAGCGTCCCGGCAGGAGACCACAACCAGGAGATTGTTATGTGAAGGATAATGCCGCTTCCAGCGGCTGCTTCAAGAGGACCTGTCATAAAACAATGTGCTGAGAGGATCCGCACAACAGTTGCTTAATTGTTATATTGTAACCCTCACCTCAAACCAAATGTCCCTCCTATAGAACCTAATTCTCCCGCTCTCTACGTAACGCAAACAGGGTTGGTTTTAACACCTGCATGTACTGTATATATGTATATATGTATGTGTGTATATATATATATATATATATATATATCAATGGCGGCTGGTGCTCAATTTTTTTGGGGTGGCGCAAACAAACTGAAAAAAAAAGAAACATTAATTGCAGCCACTGTGCCCATAAAACACAGCTACTGTACCCATCAATTGCCACCACTGTGCCCATCAAATGCAGCCACTGTGCTCATCAATTGCTTCCACTGTGCCCATCAATTGCTGCCGCTGTGCCAATCAAACGCAGCTACTGTGCCCATCAATTGCCGCCACTGTGTCTATCAATTCCTGTCACTGTGCCCATCAAACACAGCCACTGGGCCTATCATACGCAGCCACTGTACCCATCAACTGCAGCTACTGTACCCATCAATTGCCATCACTGTGCCCATCAATTGCCACCACTGTGCCCATCAAACGCTGCCACTGTGCCCATTAATTGCTACCACAGTGCCCATCATATGCGGCTACTGTGCCTATCAATTGCTGCCAGTGTGCCCATCAATTGCTGCCATTGTGCCCATCAAACGCAGCTACTGTGCCCATCAATTGCTGCCACTGTGTGCATCAAACACAGCCACTGTGCCCATCAAATGCAGCCACTGTGCCCATCAAATGCAGGTACTGTACCCATTAATTGCCATCACTGTGCCCATCAAACACAGCCACTGTGCCCATCAAACGCAGCTATAGAACCTAATCCTCCCGATCTCTACATAACGCAAAGAGGGTTGGTTTTAACACCTGCATGTACTGTATGTATGTGTGTGTATATATATATCACTGGCGGCTAGTGCTCCAAATTTTTTGGGGGGTGCAAACAAACTGAAAAAAAAAAAACAATTACCGCCACTGTGCCCATCAATTGCCACCACTGTGCCAATCAAACGCAGCTACTGTGCCCATCAATTGCCACCACTGTGCCCATCAAACACAGCCACTGTTCCCATCAATTGCAGCCAATGTGTCCATCAAGTGCAGCCACTGTGCCCATCAGTTGCTGCCACTGTGCCCATTAATTGCTGCTACTGTGCCCATCAATTGCTGCTACTGTGCCCATCAATTGCTGACAGTGTGCCCATCAATTGCCACTACTGTGCGCATCAATTGCTGCCACTGTGCCCATCAATTGCTGCCACTGTGCCCATCAAACGCAACTACTGTGCCCATCAATTGCTGCCACTGTGCCCATCAAACACAGCCACCATGCCCATCAATTGCTGCCAGTGTGCCCATCAATTGCCACTACTGTGCGCATCAAATGCTGCCACTGTGCCCATCAAACTCTGCCACTGTGCCCATCAAACGCTGCCACTGTGCTCATCACACAGGTCTTTCTGAAGCTCCTCACAAGTAGTCCTTGGACAACTCTCCTGATAATTCTTCTCACTCCTCTATCAGAAATCTTGTGAGGAGCACCTGGGCGTGGTCGGTTTATGGTGAAATGATGTTCTTTCCACTTCCAGATTATGGCCCCAACAGTCCTCACTGGAACATTCTGATGTTTAGAAATCTTTCAGTAACCAATGCCATCCATATGTTTTACAACAATAAGGATCGCAAAGGTCTTGAGAGATCTCTTTGCATTTATCCATCATGAGATAAATACAGGAGAATAAATTGGGATTTTAAAGGTGCAGAAAAAGATGAAATAGTATCAAATATGATATATAAAAAAAATGTAAAGCGCAAATAAAAAATTGTTAAAAGGTAACAATTGGCAAGTAACAATAAAGTTTTATGGGTACAACACTGTGAAATGGAGTTCCCAACGTGTTTCGCCCATATATCTGGCTTCTTCAGGAGAAGCCAGATATATAGATATAAGGTGTGGAATAAGATGAAATAGTATCAACTATGATATATTAAAAAATATATATATATATTATTTAAAGAGCAAATAAAAAAAATTTCAAAAAAATTGGCAAGTAACAGTTAAGTTTTATGGGTACAACACTGTGAAATGGAGTTCCCAACGTGTTTCGCCCATATATCTAACTTCTTCAGGGGAAGCCAGATATATAGATATAAGGTACGGAACAAGATGAAATAGTATCAACTATGATATATAAAAAAATATATATATTATTTAAAGAGCAAATATTTTTTTTTTTAAAGGTAACAATTGGCAAGTAACAATAACGTTTTATGGGTACAACACTGTGAAATGGAGTTCCCAACGTGTTTCACCCATATATCTGGCTTCTTCAGGGGAAGCCAGATATATAGATATAAGGTACGGAACAAGATGAAATAGTATCAACTATGATATATAAAAAAATATATATATTATTTAAAGAGCAAATATTTTTTTTTTTTAAAAGGTAACAATTGGCAAGTAACAATAAAGTTTTATGGGTACAACACTGTGAAATGGAGTTCCCAACGTGTTTCACCCATATATCTGGCTTCTTCAGGGGAAGCCAGATATATAGATATAAGGTGCGGAATAAGATGAAATAGTATCAACTATGATATATTAAAAAAATATATATATATTATTTAAAGAGCAAATAAAAAAAATGTTAAAAGGTAACAATTGGCAAGTAACAGTAACGTTTTATGGGTACAACACTGTGAAATGGAGTTCCCAATGTGTTTCGCCCATATATCGGGCTTCTTCAGGGGATGCTGTCCAATTAAAGGTACAAGCCTTCTATTGAGAAAGAACTGATACATATGATAATTACATCAGCAATCAATTTTAAACCATATATACAAGTGCAGGTTTCTTCTCTTGTATTTACCTAACCAAGGGATGTGGTGCTAATAATAAGTTGGCGTGCCCGTGGTTATAAAGTCCTTCACCCATCATGAGATGATTCTTGTGTGACACCTTGGTAATGAGACACCTTTTTATAGGCCATCAGATGAGACTGAACCAGCTGATATTCATTTGCACTGACAAGGGGCAGGATTGCTTTAGGTTTCAGCTGGTGTCTTGGTTTTCCATGCCTATTTACACGTCCCTTTCTAAGTGTAAATCAATAAAAAAAAAGGATTTATTATAAAAATAATAATGCAGTGTATATATACAAGGGATCATGTCGATTTGGTAAGGAGCCAATCTATAGTTTGGTGGAGGATACATCACTTTTCTTTGGACACGTTATTAACTGATTTTGGAGCTTGGCACAGAGCACGGGTGTTTGGCATTTCATGTGTTAAATATTTATGGACTTTATTGCTACAATATTTATTCTATTTATTTGTTTATATATATATTTTTTTATTTTTTTTATATTTATTGATCTAATGATATGATCCAAATCTTTTTTGATGTTCATGATCAATATTATCACTGTTTCACTGTTATTGAGGGACCTGAGAGTGCTATATAGGGCCCTCTTGTTTTTTTTTGCTATATTAGTGATTTATATATACCATCATATACCCCATAGCTCATGATTTACACCAATATATATCACGTCGTTTTGTGTGTTTTGTGATTCAAGCATTTTTTTCACACGGTTTAGAGGTAGCGTGATTTATATTTTTCTCACTGTTTGTTTTTTGTCTATTGTTTACATGGTTATCGCAGCTCTCCAAGCGTTGTAATGTAAACCTTTACTGTGTGCTCTCCGATTGATTAGATTGTGATTTTATTGTAGCTTTTTATTTCTTTCTTCCTTGTTTGTTTAGCATCTAGCGCAGTTTCTTCCCAATTTTTCATCTATATATATTTTTTTTTGTTTGTTTCAATGAGGCACAAGCTCGTCTTCCTCAGGACATGTCCTGAGAAAGACAAGTGTGTGCCTCATTGAAGCGTTGTAATGAAACCTTCACTGTGTGCTTTCGGATTGATTCAACTGTGATTTTATTACAGATTTTCTTTCTTTCCTCCTTGTTTGTTTAGCATCTACTGCAGTTTCTTCCCAATTTTTCATATATATATATATATATATATATATATATATATATATATATATATATATATGTTTTTTTGTTTCAACGAGGCACAACGAGGCACAAGCTCGTCTTCCTCAGGATATGTCCTGAGAAAGACGAGCTTGTGCCTCATCGAAACGTTGTAATGAAACCTTCACTGTGTGCTCTCGGATTGATTAGACTGTGATTTTATTGCAGCTTTTCTTTCTTTCTTCCTTGTTTGTTTAGCATCTAGCGCAGTTTCTTCCCAATTTTTCATATATATATATATATATATATATATATATATATATATATATATATATTTTTTTTTTTGTTTGTTTGTTTCAACGAGGCACAAGCTAGTTTTCCTCAGGATATGTCCTGAGAAAGACGAGCTTGTGCCTCATCGAAACGTTGTAATGAAACCTTCACTGTGTGCTCTCGGATTGATTAGACTAATTTTATTGCAGCTTTTCTTTCTTTCTTCCTTGTTTGTTTAGCATCTAGCCCAGTTTATTCCCAATTTTTCAAATATATATATATTTTTTTTGTTTTTTTCAACGAGGCACAAGCTCGTTTTCCTCAGGACATGTCCTGAGAAAGACGAGCTTGTGCCTCATCGAAACGTTGTAATGAAACCTTCACTGTGTGCTCTCGGATTGATTAGACTGTGATTTTATTGCAGCTTTTCTTTCCTTCTTCCTTGTTTGTTTAGCATCTAGCGCAGTTTCTTCCCAATTTTTCATATATATATATATATTATTTTTTTGTTTGTTTCAACGAGGCACAAGCTCGTCTTCCTCGGGACATGTCCTGAGAAAGACGAGCTTGTGCATCATCGAAATGGTGTAATAAAACCTTCACTGTGTATTCACCTTTCAAGGTATATATATATATATATATATATATATATACATACAGTGGAAACTCGGATTACGAGCGTAATTCGTTCCAGGAGTATGCTCGTAATCCAAAGCCCTCGCATATCAAAGTGAGTTTCCCCATCAAAGTCAATGGAAATGAAAATAATTTGTTCCACATTGACTTAGGTGGGGGAGGGCACCGGAGAGCCTCATAATTACTCAGAAAGGCTCGGGGACATCTCAACTGAACTCGGAAAGGCTTGGGAGTGGAGTATTTCTGAGTTTTTCCAAGTACTACCGAGTAATTCAAACGGCTCCAATCGGCTCTGCTCAGGTCCGGCGCCCCGGCACCTCTGGCCTGTGGCTTGAACCCTCCCTCTTTTTTCGAGACAACACCCTCAAACCGAGTCAGATTATTATTCTTTTAAATGCTCGCTTGTTAACCGTGTTACTCGCATTCTGAGGTCTCATTGTATATATATATATTTTTTTGGCGGCAGCGGCGTCTTGGCCCGTGCACCGCCATAGTTATTTCGAATCTATTACTTTGTCAGTTTTACTTAGCAGTATCTTATCCCAGAGCCTGAGTTATGTAAAGCAGCGGCTGACCCCCTCCCCCCCTTCTCGTAAAAAAAGCGCAATGTTAGTACAGGGAGAATTCCCCCGACGCGCACCTGTCACGCCGCTCTCCTCTTTGATGGCTGGTAATAAAATGACGCCGTTTGTGTCTTGCATGTCCGCTGGATAATGTAATCTGCAGGACACGAGAACAATGCATCAGCAGCGCTCTCCCCGGAGGCCCCCTCCCCCCCCCCCACGCATCGACTTACTGCTAGTGAAATGGACATCGAACCTTCTGCGATACCTTTCAGCGAGAGCGTCCTTAGAGGGCGCCGCCGAAAACATAAATCGCCAGCGCCGAGAGCCGGCAGAATCACAAACATTGTACAACCTAATGAGGCTAATAACATATTGTAATTCCTGGGAATTCCATGCGGAATGCGGAGGGGGGGGGGTGAAGAAAGGACGAAGGTTCGGTTCACATCTGTGCGTGTCGGGAACGCGCGCAAATCTGATCGAAGCACGTTCAGCCATTGTCACTCCACACCTGAAGTAAATAAAAACCATGCAACAGCTAACTATAAGTATCTATCCTTTACTGTAACTTGTAATACCTATATCTATGCTATTGCATCTGTATTAACATGCATGAGTCCTGTATCTGCTATTGTATATCAGGCCGAAGTGTGCTCTAGGCCTGAGGTTAAGCGTTAGTTAATGAGACAGACACCTTTGAAATCAAACAATTATATTTATTCTAACAAAAGGCGTCCATTGTATAGTAAACAAAGCTGTAGCATAGAATTCCTATTGCACAATATACAATCACTAACATCAATCTCTATGACCTAATACATTTTTGGCAAATAAGATAGAAAGATACTTAAGATCGGTCTCTCCAGGCTGGCTCCTGATGGATAGAGAGGATTCTGGGCCCTGGTGTTGGCCACATGTCTAGGCCCAAAATACCGGCCGGGCTTCCATGCGGCCTAGGCCCTGTGGTTTCAACACAGGCTCAGCAGATGATAGGTTCACTCCAGCATTCCAACGAATAGAGACCGAATGTTCCTTTCAAACTCCCTTTTACCAAACCTCACTCATTAATCATTCGCAACGCCTCCCATGCTGCCTGTCCATCTGATGTTCAACCAATCGTTGCATTTCATGACTCACATCCCTGTTCATTCAGTACCTAGCCACTGGAATTCCTTTGATCCTTGTAATAATCAATGTCTTTTGTTTGTTTGTTTGTGGAGACTGCCCAACAGCTGTCCTCCTCCTAGACTCCCTGGAGACAAGTTTACTTATCCCATTCCTGGGAGGGGGGGGCAGGTATCCTGGCTTGTTTGACTGGAATCAGAGGATGGTCAGAATTCATACATTGATATTATTTGCAACATATGCCGCTTTGCGCCTAATAAGGCGCATATCCTCCTTCTTTAGACATGGCTCCCCTCGAACAGTCCATATGGTCTGAACAGTCCTCCACTGTTTCAATGTGTTGCATTCTTCAACATGCGCCTCAGAGACAGCTCCTATGGAATAGCCCACAGTGGTATGAAACAGTCCATAACTGACTTCCAACATGTGTCTCAGAATCAATACCTCTGGAACAGTCATCAACTGTCTTCCTTCCAACATGTGCTTCAGAAACAGCTCTTTGGGACAGTCCATAATGGTTTCAACGTGCTGTGCTTCTCAACACGTTGCCGCTTTGCTACTGGGTGACACACCAACATCACTCTTCCATGATAACTTCTATGTCCCCATTCTGTATCTTCTTCTTCTTCTTCTTCTTGACCTCTTCATGATGGGGTGCAGAACAAGCAAGGGGCATCCATTCACTCACCATTCACCAGCACACACTCAGAGCACCATATTAACCAGCTTTCAGATACAGAGTCCCAAGGCTCATCTTTCTTGCCCATCTTATTAGCCTAAAACACACCATTATCACCTTACAGCATGACACAAACCACCCAACTTAATATACATATATACATATGACCCATCAAATCGCGTATCCCGCTCCCAACCTCCTTTAAATACAGGTCGGGATTATGCAGGCTTGCTCACAGTGGTTTTACCTATTGCAACTTGGCCTGTCTGTGATACCTCAGGGATCTAACTTGGCAACAAAGTCTCTAATTTGTATTAAGAGAAATTACCGTCAATTGGTCCCTCAACTTGCATAGATAAGCAGGAGAGCTTCCTATATAAGTTTGGAGTCTAACAACACATATAAATCTCAAACAATGATAAAAAAATTAAAAACAAAAACAAAGCAGAATTCCATCCCTGTAATTCGACTTCAGTGACTATGCCCAGGGTATATCCTGCACCTCTACCTAATGTTAGGTTCAAGAAATACTCTTGTTTCATGACTGACGTTACATTGGTATCCTTTAGGACAAGGACAAATTTGTCTACGCCCTAAACATTAACCAGGTGCTTCCTTCCCAGCACTGATCTCTCCATCCAGAACACAGAGTACTGTGTATTGACCTGGTATGCAGAGGAGATAGTGGTCATGCTTTCGATAGAGGGAAATATAAACCTGCCCCCAGCTCCGTACTCTCTGACCACATGTGGGTCACTTGGCCACACATGCACCAAGATAGAATCCCCAATCAGTAAGCCCTTTGACGCCACAAAATATACAGACCGAGTCTGCACTTCTATACATGGACCATACAGCACAACCTTTCACAATCCGAACCAGTACAGACTATCAGTTTGGATTCGTGTAAGCAAAGTGCTCTGCAAAGTCTTACTGAACGGTGATGCTACCTCATCAGGACACTGGCCCTCACAGAGAGATTGTACAATCAGCTTGATGGTGGTCCATAATTCCGCCTACCGCTGCGTGCACGCCAGAGCCAATGACATATACCCGTCCTATACCATCTCACACTCTCTACCACCTCTCACCCTGGTTGACAAAATCTCGAGCCACGTTACACTGGGTCCCATTCCCACCAATATAGTGCTGAATATATCCTTCCTCTTCTGGTTACTCCTCAGAGATAAGCGCCCTGAACTCTGTGTCCACACATCCCTGGGAGAAATCCACTGATATATCACATTTGATTCAGAGTAAATTCAGCACATATAGGGTACTAGGATTCTATCAACCACTGCGAGATGCTGAAGTGCCATGTGACGACGGCATACTGTACCCTGGTAGCCAGCGTTTCACACGTGCCAGCCCCCTAGGTACCTGCACCATGTTCAGTTATGTCAATACATTTGAACAAAAGAACATTTCCTTCTTTCATTTCCTCCTCCCACAATAAAAACATATTTTACATCTTCTGTTCTGAAGGATTGGATACGTTATATTCCTTCCCCAACCTCCAACTCCTTGCATTGTATTCATAGTCCGTTTGCATCCATAAATGACAGGAGAGACTTTGGCAAAAATGTTTCATGCGTCTCGTTGTTGGGCAAAGTCTTTCAGATTCAGTACTAGTGCAAAAATTGTCCTTAAGAAAAAGAAACCTTATATTTCAAGTATTAATCTGAATCTTCTCTCTCCTGAATGTTTATCAGAACAAATTTTCGGTGTGGTATGGCACAGACAACCTGCCAACCAGATGAACATTCTTCATCTCTGTTCCAGAATCCTCTCCAATTTCGCTCCACCAAGATTCTGGAATTAAAGAACAAGAGCAGAATCAAATTCTTATCGATAATATCTCATAACACAGGAATTTAGCATTCCTGATTTCTAAACAAATGATCAAAACACCATGATTCCTCTAGGATGAACCCATTCTAAAATGGATCCCCATGGTACAAGCAAAAATCTAAAATATAAAAAAAAATGAATGTGACCGTTGCTTCTCAAAAATTCTAAATTTTAAGCAATAAAAAAAAAACAATGCATTATCTGTACTCTAAGATCTATGCATTACTTCCCCTTTCAGGTGGATAAAATCATAAAATATTGGAATTCTTTCCACCTGAATAAAAAGAAAAAACAAAAAAACAAAACATAATTCCAGCAGCTAAAGTGGCTTCCTAATGTCGCCAGCTGCTAATTGAGGACATAATTCAATGACCACCAAGTCAGTTGCTAATGATCCTTTGCAGGTGTACTAAACCTAACCATTTTTCCACCTGAACAAAACAAAACTAAAAAAATTAAAAAAATTAAAAAATTGAAAAATTAAAATTAATAAAAAAAAAAACATGAAAAATGAAAATTAATAAAAAACACAAAAAAATGTTTTGAATAAAAAAAAAAAAAATGAAAATTGAAAAAAATTACACGAGAGAGGGAAAAACAAAATATTACAAAAAAAAAAAATGTAAAGGTTAGATAAAAAATAATTAAATAAGAGGCTTATCCTCGAAATATACACATCTCAAGGTCCTCTATGATTTTCCAAACATGGCCGGCAAATCTCTAACTCTAACATCTAAATCTTTATTCATCTCAAAGAAACGCTAACCCGGAAATTCTCACCATCCCTGCAGCTCTTTAAGGGCTGCTACCACTGTTTCCTCCCCTTTCTATATTTGAATGGACATGTGGCTCCTCCCCCTTTCCATAATAGTGATTCCCCTGTCTCAATTGAGTATTATGGACTCTATGCCTAGGGTTACCCCATCTCACTGAATACACTTCATACCGCCTTGGGGTAGTTTTGGGGTGTTGAGATCCTATTTTGATATTATTCGCCGCCCAACAAAATCTGGCAATGTGACCCCCCTTTTTACACAAAAAACATTTAAGGGTCGGTCTCCCTGCCTGGTGCCTTCTCTGAGTATAAAACGATGGAGCCACACGTTGTTGCATAACATTACTCTGAACAGACTTTATACTTTGATCATCCGAGGAGTAGTCACTAGCAATGGACTCATCAGATGTCTCAATACCAGAATCATTTTCTAATGCGGTTACCGCATTTCCATTTAACTTTTCAAACTTAATTTCTATCTTTATTATGCCATTGGCATTTGTGGGGGGTGTCACCACTACTGTGCTTTCGGCTATTTCTGCAATTCTCTTATGGGGCCTATTGTCTTGATCTGTCTCCCGAACCCAATCCCTTAATGTATTTACAAAGGTCTGGTACGAGGTGGCATTCCTCAGTGCAATTCTGGTATGGTAATCAATGCACGTGCACTTATTAGCCATAGAACACAGAAAACTGCTGTCATCGTGAGACATATCAGGACAATTGTATGTAGCCTTATAAATGGTGAAATATTCACTGCAAAAGAGTATTGGATCAATTCCCCTTCTAAATTTAGTATTTTCTAGGGCATCTGAACCCCTAGTGTCCCTTCCTCCCATTATGCGCTGCATTTCCCTCATTCTATCTGCCGAGTTCCCCCAATTTGAGTTTAACTCGGGAGATAGACCTCTATGATTCCCGACTGGTGGTTGCAGTTCTCCACACAGTTGCAATGGAAGCCATGCGCGGAGAAGTGCGCATGCATCCCTATCATTTAGAATGTATTGTGTCACTACAGCTTCTAGCCTGATTGAGAGATTAATGGGTGAGGCGCTCGTGTCAAATTTTCCCAAAATCCGGCACAGATTTGTGCGATCTTGTATGGAGAGTGTCGTGGATTGGGTGCCACCCTCACCTTTTAAAATTGTAGATCCTGGCCAAGTCCTTTGTGACGCAGGAGTAAATAGAGGGGAACTGTGATCTGGGGCCTCCTCTGTCTGGTCAGCTGACCATACTGGTTGCTGTTCTATCAGAACCCCTTCTTCCTGCCCCTTTGTCACACTGGACTGTGCATCCTTGCTAGCACAGCAATGGCTGTGCACTTTCTCCATTGCCTGTGCCTTCAAAGATAGAATGGCATGATCTCTGTTGGCTAGTTGAGTTTTACACGCTTGCAATTCTCTCTTAAGTATTTCTATCGCAGATTCATTCACAGCCTCTTTCTTTTCTAAAGATGCGATACATTGTTCCCTCAACATATATGTTTCCTCTAACATACTAACCCTTTTTTCCAATACACATTTCTCATTTACTAATTGTTCAATTTGTTTACCCGCATCTGCATCACACTTCTTAGCTATATTCATTACATTGCCCACAAAATCCATGACTTCATGTGTTATAGCACTCTTTTGTACAGTATTAAAACCATTCTCATTAAGTAGTCTTCCAAGAAAATCCATTGTTATGCTAATCTGAATACACTAAACAGCTGCTTGACCAGTTGTTTAGACAATACACACCTGAATCAGCACAAGCAAATACACAAACAAAAAAAAAAAACAGTTTTCAAGCTATTTAAAATGTGAGTTCTGAGCACCGCAGTTACTGCTCTTCCAAAATTTGCCCCTAGCTTCACTGAAGACCTGTTTTACCAGTTGCTTAGACAATACAAACACAGACACAAAACATAAACCAGACTATTTTCTAGTCTTACAGAGCGCACTCTATATCAACGCTCTAACTGTCAGAATGCAGGCCACATTGAACCTCTCTAGGAACAGAAAGCTAATCTCACTTTCACATAGGTACCAAAAAAATTAAATAAAAAAAAAAATGAACTAAAAAAATAAAACTTAAACTTCAATAAAAAATAAAAATCATAACAAATATATATATATTTCTCCCAGTTTTTCCGCAAGAATGTGTAGTCTATCCTGTCAATCTGCAGGCTATATCGCATATCCAGGGGTGATCATTCCCCTCACTCACCAGTATCCGTGACTGGCTAAAGGCCTAACACACATGAACACTACAATACAAACGCTTAACAAATAAACATATCAGCAAGGAATCTCACCGTTTTCTGTCCGTCAAGGTTTCGAGATTCACAGAACTTCCAGGATCATCAAAGCAGGGATTCCAGATTCGCGAGCCAGCGCCAACCTTCGCCCGTAATTTGCGAAGACTTTCAGTTCTGGGTTGAGGACTCTTAGCTTAATGGACTCAAAACACAAAATACATTAGGGTTTGTGGACTCTATGTCCAACGATCTAGGGGTGCCAAGTGAAGTAAATAATAACCATGCAACAGCTAACTATAAGTATCTATCCTTTACTGTAACTTGTAATACCTATATCTATGCTATTGCATCTGTATTAACATGCATGAGTCCTGTATCTGCTATTGTATATCAGGCCGAAGTGTGCTCTAGGCCTGAGGTTAAGCGTTAGTTAATGAGACAGACACCTTTGAAATCAAACAATTATATTTATTCTAACAAAAGGCGTCCATTGTATAGTAAACAAAGCTGTAGCATAGAATTCCTATTGCACAATATACAATCACTAACATCAATCTCTATGACCTAATACATTTTTGGCAAATAAGATAGAAAGATACTTAAGATCGGTCTCTCCAGGCTGGCTCCTGATGGATAGAGAGGATTCTGGGCCCTGGTGTTGGCCACATGTCTAGGCCCAAAATACCGGCCGGGCTTCCATGCGGCCTAGGCCCTGTGGTTTCAACACAGGCTCAGCAGATGATAGGTTCACTCCAGCATTCCAACGAATAGAGACCGAATGTTCCTTTCAAACTCCCTTTTACCAAACCTCACTCATTAATCATTCGCAACGCCTCCCATGCTGCCTGTCCATCTGATGTTCAACCAATCGTTGCATTTCATGACTCACATCCCTGTTCATTCAGTACCTAGCCACTGGAATTCCTTTGATCCTTGTAATAATCAATGTCTTTTGTTTGTTTGTTTGTGGAGACTGCCCAACAGCTGTCCTCCTCCTAGACTCCCTGGAGACAAGTTTACTTATCCCATTCCTGGGAGGGGGGGGCAGGTATCCTGGCTTGTTTGACTGGAATCAGAGGATGGTCAGAATTCATACATTGATATTATTTGCAACAACACCGTACACGCAGGCTGGGTTTAAATCTGCCTTACTTCACATCACTCCCCCCCAGGGCCCTGCCCCCGCTTTACATCTTCTCCCACAGCACTTGCCGTCCTTACATTACCCCCATATCACTTGCCGTCCTTTACTCCCCCCCCAGAGCCTCCCCCCCTTTACACCTTCTCCCACAGCCCTTTCCGCCCTTACATTCCCCCCATATCACTTGCCGTCCTTTACTCCCCCCCCCAGAGCCTCCCCCCCTTTACACCTTCTCCCACAGCCCTTGCCGCCCTTACATTTCCCCCATATCACTTGCCCCCCTTTACTCCCCCCCCTCCAGAGCCTCCCCCCCTTTACACCTTTTCTCACAGCACTCGCCGCCCTTACATTCCCCCCATATCACTTGCCCCCCTTTACATCTCCCCCCGAGCCCTGCCCCCATTTACACCTTCTCCCACAGCCCTTGCCGCCCTTACATTCCCCCCATATCACTTGCCCATCTTTACCCCTCCCCCAGAGCCTCCCCCACTTTACACCTTCTCCCACAGCCCTTGCCGCCCTTACATTCCCCCCGTATCACTTGCCCACCTTTACCCCTCCCCCAGAGCCTCCCCCACTTTACACCTTCTCCCACAGCCCTTGCCGCTCTTATAATTTCCCCCCATATCACTTGCCCCCCTTTACTCCCCCCCCCCAGAGCCTCCCCCCTTTACACCTTCTCCCACAGCCCTTGCCGCTCTTACATTCCCCCCATATCATTTGCCCCCCTTTACAGCTCCCCTCGAGCCCTGCCCCCCTTTACACCTTTTCCCACAGCCCTTGCCGCCCTTACATTCCCCCCATATAATTTGCCCCCCTTTACAGCTCCCCTCGAGCTCTGCCCCTCTTTACACCTTTTCCCACAGCCCTTGCCGCCCTTACATTCCCCCCATATCACTTGCCCCCCTTTACTCCCGACCCAGAGCCTCCCCCCCTTTACACCTTCTCTCACAACACTTGCCGCCCTTAGCACTGCTCCCCTTTAAATCTCCCCTCCCCCACAGAACTGCTTCCTTTTACATCTCCCCTCCCCCACATCAAAGAGCCCTGCCCCTATACATCTTCTCCCACAGCACTTGCCGCCTTTACATTCCCCCCATATCACTTGCCCCCCTTTACATCTCATCCATGTCTCTATGGACCTTGCTTTGTGCTCTGGTGGGCAGTCATGTTGGAACAGGAGGAAGGGGCCATCACCAAACTCCTCCCACAAAGTTGGGAGCATGAAATTGTCCAAAATGTCTTGGTATGCCGATGCCTTAAGAGTTCCCTTCACTGGAACTAAGGGGCCAAACCCAACCCCTGAGGAGCCAAGCCCACACCATAATCCCCCTTCCACCAAATGATTTGGACCAGTGCACCAAGCAAGGTCCATAAAGACATGGGTGAGCCAGCTTGGGATGGAGGAACTTGTCCTGAACACCTTTGGGATGAATTAGAGAGGAGACTGCGAGCCAGGCCTTTTCCTCCAACATCAGTGCCGACCTCACAAATGCGCTTCTGGAAGAATGGTCAAACTTTCCCATAGACACCCTCCTAAACCTTGTGGACGGCCTTCCCAGAAGAGTTGAAGCTGTTATAGCTGCAAAGGGCGGGGCCAACTCAGTATTGAACCCTCCGGACTAAGACTGGGAGGCCATTAACCACTTAAGGACCGCCTAACGCCGATATACATCGGCAGAATGGCACGGCTGGGCACAATCACGTGCCTGTACCCGTGGGGTCACTCAAGACCCGGTCCTAAGGTCCGTGACCACGCTCGCAAGACCCACGGACCCGATCGCCACCGGTGTCCCGCGATCGGTCCCCGGAGTTGAAGAACGGGGAGAGGTGAGTGTAAACACAACTTCCCCGTTCTTCATTGTGGCAGTGTCACTGATCGTCTGTTCCCTGGTATAGGGAAAGGCGATCAGTGACGTCACACATCCAGCCCCGCCCCCTACAGTTAGAAACACACATGAGGTCACGCTTAACCCCTTCAGCGCCCCCTAGTGGTTAACTCCCAAACTGCAATTGTCATTTTCACAGTAATCAGTGCATTTTTATAGCACTTTTCTCTGTGAAAATGTCAATGGTCCCAAAAATGTGTCAAAATTGTCCGATGTGTCCGCCATAATGTCGCAGTCACGAAAAAAAATTGCTGATCGCCGCCATTAGTAGAAAAAAAATTAATAATAAAAATGCAATAAAACTATCACCTATTTTGTAAACGCTATAAATTTTGTGCAAAACAATCGTTAAACGCTTATTGCGATTTTTATTTTTTTTGCCTGTCGCTACAGGACAAGCAAAACAAACAATAGCTTGGGGCGCCGAGCTGGCCTGGGGCCCCCAACCTTCCCAGGATGTAGCGTGGCCGAGCTCCTCTTGCTTCCTCCTGGAGTCCTGTCAGTCTGGCCGGGTACCGTGTGTGGTACAGGAGATTCAGTTTCCTGTTCCTGGCCGGACTGACAGGAAGTCCACACTGAGTGCTCACTTCCTTTCAGTCTGGCCGGAAAGACAGGAAACTGAATCCCCTGTACCGCGCGGTGCCCGGCCCGGCCTGGGCACTATCTGATAGGGAACTGGGGAAGAGGAGCTCGGCCACGCTACAGCGGCAGCCTACAGAGAAGGGGAGGTAAGAATAGAAAAAAAATAAGTCAATTTTTAAAGTAGCTGCTGAATTTGAATAAGGACACTTACCTGTCCTACTTGCCCGCGCTGATGGCCCCCCCCCCCCCCCCTGATGCCGATCCTCGATCCTGGCAGCTCCAGGCGCCACCATCCACAGTGAGGCCGCGTACACATGATCGAATTTGTCCGCTCAAACCGGTCCGACGGACCAGTTCAGCCGACAAATCCGATTGTGTGTACGGGCTAGCGGACATGTCTGACCGGCGGACACATTTTAAAACATGCTTTAAAATTTGTCCGCCGGGGGCATGTCCGTCGGATATGTCCGCTGGTCAGTACACTCACCAGCGGACATATCTGCCCGCACAAGCGTCGTATGGATGCAACGCATGCGTGGAAGTTGTTTACTTCCTGGTGCGGTGACGTGGTGGCGTCAACGTCACCGCCACGACACCGCGCTGTCTGCCGGCGGGGATTTTGATCCGATGGCGTGTACATAGCCCGGCGGACATATCCGATGAAAACGGTCCGAGGACCGTTTCCGTCGGATATGTCCCTCCGTGTGTACGCGGCCTAAGGGAAACAGGCAGTGAAGCCGTGCAGCTTCACTGTCCGTTTCTTACTGCGCATGTGCGAGGGGCGCGGCGCGGCGCTTTGTGAATGGTCCGGCTGCTTTCTGGGATACACACAGTTCCCAGAATGCAGCGCGCCCCATTCACAAGAATCCACCGAGTGTAGGAGGAGGAAGAGAATCCACCGCGGAAGATAAGGGGCAGATTCGGGACTTCCGCGTAGAAACAGCTATTTAGGGTAAGTAACATTTTATTTTATTTTCCATTTCATTTTTTTTTTTTTTTTTTTTTTTTAGATTTTTGGAAGACATTTTTTTTCCAGGGTGGAACTCCGCTTTAAGTGGTTAACCACTTACCGACCGCCCACCGCCGTTATACGTCAAGACTTTAAAGATGGATATCTCGGTAACGGCAGCAGCTGCTGCCACAACCGAGATATCCATCTCTTCTGTGGGCGGTCGGTCAAACGATAATGGCGGTCTCCGCGTGCGGATTCGCCGCGAGATCGCCGTTATCGGTGGCGGGCGAGGACCCCCTCCCCCTCCCGCTGCGTTCCCACGCCCCCCGCCGCTTACCGGAAGCCGTCGGTAGCGGCGGAGGCGATCGGGTCCTCTCCCGTGCTCAGTGGGGATGCCAGTGAGGGAAAAATTTCCCTCATCCGTCCCCGTAGCTCTGCTGGGCGGAAGTGACGTCAAAACGTCAGTCCCGCCCAGCGTCTTAAAGAGACATTTTTTTTTAATGTTATTTAAAAAATTACATTTTACATTTTTTTTTTTTTTTTTGCATTTAAGCCTAAATATGAGATCTGAGGTATTTTTGACCCCCAGATCTCATATTTAAGAGGACCTGTCATGCTTTTTTCTATTAGAAGGGATGTTTACATTTATTGTAATAGGAATAAAAGTGATCATTTTTTATTTTTTTATTTTAGTGTTAAAAATTGGTAAAATAAATAAAAATAAAAACGAAAACAAAAAAAAATATTTTAAATTGCCCCGTCCCGATGAGCTCGTGCGCAGAAGCGAACGCATACGCGAGTAGCGCCTGCATATGAAAACAGTGTTCAAACCGCACAAGTGAGGTATCGCCACGATCGTTAGAGTGAGGGCAATAATTCTAGCCTTAGACCTCCTCTGTATCTCAAAAAATGCAACCTGTAGAATTTTTTAAACGTCGCCTATGGAGATTTTTAAGGGTAAAAGTTTGACGCCATGCCACGAGCGGGCGCAATTTTTAAGCGTGACATGTTGGGTATCATTTTACTCGGCGTAACATTATCTTTCACAATATGTAAAAAAAAATGGGCCAAATGTATTGTTGTCTTATTTTTTAATTTAAAAAAGTGAATTTTTTCCAAAAAAAGTGCGCTTGTAAGACCGCTGCGCAAATACGGTGTGACAAAAAGTATTGCAATGACCGCCATTTTATTCTCTAGGGTGTTAGAAAAAAAAATATATAATGTTTGGGGGTTTTAAGTAATTTTATAGCCAAAAAAAAAAATGTTTTAGTCTCATAAACACCGAGTCTGAAAAACAGGCTCGGGGCTAAAGTGGTTAAAGTTCATGTGCGTGTAAAGGCAGGTGTCCCAATACTTTTGGAAATATAGCGTATACACGGTAGCAGGGCTGGACTGGGACAGAAATTTGGCCCTGGACTTTATCCCACTTTGACAGGTCTCTCCCGTGCGGCCGGACAACTTCCACCGCCACCCAAGCCCCCTCTCCCCCTTCACTAGCCATTCTACTTTATTATAGTAGAACGGCTGGTACTGGTACTCTTATAGGCAGTACCAGTAGGGAAGCTAGACATTATTTTACCTGGGGCAAAGAATCAGTTCGGTGACCCCCTCCCCCCACTTTAGGGGACAAGATTAGGCAGAAGTGAGGGAGGGTGGCAGTCCGCTGTCACTAAAGCCGGCCCACTGAGCCATCGGCCCACCGGGAAACTCCCTGTAGTCCCAATGGCCAGTCCATCCCTGCAGGCTTTTTTTTTAGGGAAGTTTCCTTTGATAGAACTCCTCCAGTGTCTGAACAGGAAGAAATCTGATGGGAAATCTGAACTCTCAGACCATTAAAGATGGCGGTACGTCTCTCGGGGGACAGCAGAAAAAGGGTAAAAGGTTATGTTTGCAGATTTGCCCGGATTTATTAATGGGGTCGTAATAAAATTGTGCATATTTTATAAGCGCGTAGCTGAAGATTCCCCCCCCCTCCCCCCCCTGCAGGGTAGTGAAGCAGGTTGATGTGTCGTTCCCTCGCTCTCTCCGCAGAGACAGGAGCCTTGTGCTCTTCTGGAATTTACAGTCCCCTCATTGTGATTTTATTACACAGGATGAGACAGTTTTGCAGCCTCCATAAAATCCAGTTCATCCGAGATTAATTGCTGCGCACTCTATCACGGCCGCCTCCGGTCCCCGACGCATGGATTGATGCTTAAAGCCAAGAACAATTGTCTTAATATACGGCGGGCGTGGACGAGAGTCCCCCTCAAGCTGGCAAGGGACTACAAGTCCCAGTGGGTCCCGCCGAGGCTGGCTGGGATTGGTAGTTTCTCAGCAGTTGGACCAGGTGGTTTATGAGGACTTTTTTGTGTACAGATAATTTTTATTTTAACCAGTTTCAGAGCCATTTTCATATTTGAACCCCTTTGCGCCTAAGGGTCAAACAAACCGAAATGCCTAAGTGCGATTTTGAAACTTTAACATGTGTTACTAAAACTGTACATATCATCACAACTACTTGGTGCATCCAGGCAGGGCCGCCATCAGGAGGGTACAGGCATTGCACCTGTAAGGGGCCCGATGGTCCCCAGGGGCCCGACTGGCCTCCCCTCCCGTTTATTTATTTTTTTGCATTACAACTGTAAGGGGCCCGATGGTCCCCAGGGCCCCTTACAGGCCCTGCTGGCCCCCTCCTGTTTTATTTATTTATTTTTTGCATTACAACTGTAAGGGGCCCGATGGTCCTCAGGGACCCTTACAGGCCCAGCCGGCCCCCCTCCAGTTTATTTATTTTTTGCATTACAACTGTAAGGGGCCCGATGGTCCCCAGGGCCCCTTACAGGCCCTGCTGGCCCCCTCCTGTTTTATTTATTTATTTTTTGCATTACAATTGTAAGGGGCCCATGGTCCTCAGGGACCCTTACAGGCCCAGCCGGCCCCCCTCCAGTTTATTTATTTTTTGCATTACAACTGTAAGGGGCCCAATGGTCCTCAGGGCCCCTTACAGGCCCGGCTGGCCCCCTCCCGTTTTTTTTTATTTATTTATTTTTTGCATTACAAATGTAAGGGGTCCAATGGTCCTCAGGGCCCCTTACAGGCCAGGCCGGCCCCCTTCCAGTTTTTTATTTATTTATTTTTTGCATTACAACTCTAAGGGGCCCAATTGTCCTCGAGGCCACTTACAGGCCCGGCTGGCCCCCCTCCAGTTTTTTTTATTTATTTTTTGCATTACAACTGTAAGGGGCCCAATGGTCCTCAGGGCCCCTTACAGGCCCGGCTGGCCCCCCTCCCGTTTTATTTATTTATTTATTTTTTGCATTACAAATGTAAGGGGTCCAATGGTCCTCAGGGCCCCTTACAGGCCAGGCCGGCCCCCTTCCAGTTTTTTATTTATTTATTTTTTGCATTACAACTCTAAGGGGCCCAATTGTCCTCGAGGCCACTTACAGGCCCGGCTGGCCCCCCTCCAGTTTTTTTTATTTATTTTTTGCATTACAACTGTAAGGGGCCCAATGGTCCTCAGGGCCCCTTACAGGCCCGGCTGGCCCCCCTCCCGTTTTATTTATTTATTTATTTTTTGCATTACAAATGTAAGGGGTCCAATGGTCCTCAGGGCCCCTTACAGGCCCGGCCGGCCCCCTCCAGTTTTTTATTTATTTATTTTTTGCATTACAACTGTAAGGGGCCCAATGGTCCTCAGGGCCCCTTACAGGCCCGGCCGGCCCCCTCCAGTTTTTTATTTATTAATTTTTTGCATTACAAATGTAAGGGGCCCAATGGTCCTCGGGGCCCCTTACAGGCCCGGCCGGCCCCCTTCCAGTTTTTCTATTTATTTTTTGCATTACAACTGTAAGGGGCCCAATGGTCCTCAGGGCCCCTTACAGGCCTGGCTGGCCCCCCTCCCATTTTATTTATTTATTTATTTATTTTTTGCATTACAAATGTAAGGGGTCCAATGGTCCTCAGGGCCCCTTACAGGCCCGGCCGACCCCCTCCAGTTTTTTATTTATTTATTTTTTGCATTACAACTGTAAGGGGCCCAATGGTCCTCGAGGCCACTTACAGGCCCGGCTGGCCCCCCTCCAGTTTTTTTATTTATTTTTTGCATTACAACTGTAAGGGGCCCAATGGTCCTCAGGGCCCCTTACAGGCCCGGCCGGCCCCCTCCAGTTTTTTATTTATTAATTTTTTGCATTACAAATGTAAGGGGCCCAATGGTCCTCGGGGCCCCTTACAGGCCCGGCCGGCCCCCTTCCAGTTTTTCTATTTATTTTTTGCATTACAACTGTAAGGGGCCCAATGGTCCTCAGGGCCCCTTACAGGCCCGGCTGGCCCCCCTCCCATTTTATTTATTTATTTATTTTTTGCATTACAAATGTAAGGGGTCCAATGGTCCTCAGGGCCCCTTACAGGCCCGGCCGGCCCCCTCCAGTTTTTTATTTATTTATTTTTTGCATTACAACTGTAAGGGGCCCAATGGTCCTCGAGGCCACTTACAGGCCCGGCTGGCCCCCCTCCAGTTTTTTTATTTATTTTTTGCATTACAACTGTAAGGGGCCCAATGGTCCTCAGGGCCCCTTACAGGCCCGGCCGGCCCCCTCCAGTTTTTTATTTATTAATTTTTTGCATTACAAATGTAAGGGGCCCAATGGTCCTCGGGGCCCCTTACAGGCCCGGCCGGCCCCCTTCCAGTTTTTCTATTTATTTTTTGCATTACAACTGTAAGGGGCCCAATGGTCCTCAGGGCCCCTTACAGGCTCGGCCGGCCCCCCTCCCATTTTTTTATTTTTTTTTGCATTACACCTGTCCCCAAGTCCCCCCCCCCCCCCGGCTCAGGAGAGAAGTATAAGCTGTGTAAGGGCCCTTTCACACGGGCGGACCATATGTCCGCTTGTTCATCCATCCGTGTACAGATGAAAAAGGGACATACATTGGTCCCTATGAGATCGCGGGTGTCAGCGGATGAATATTCGCTGACACCGATCTCGTCCGCTTCCGCATTCCTCCGATTCTGCAGACGGAGGAAAACCCTATCTTTCCTTCCATCATTGGATCGGGTGAACACGGTCCCCCCAGAGAGCGGAGAAAAGACAGGGCGGTCTCCTGCCTCTGAAGATCGCAGCAATACCACATATGTGTATTTCAGTTGTTGTTTGTACCCGTAGTAGAGCCCAATGCTGCGCGTTTTGCTTTTTTATCCTGCCTAAAATACACTGACACTAACTGATAAAAAAAAAACCCTGTTAACATTCTTTTTAATTCTGAGCCTGATCATTGACCATGACCTTGACCCAAACATTGATCTTTTTCTATTATTTAACTTTTTATTTTTTTACTAAAATAAAATACTGACCCTGACCTTGACCCAAACACTAACTATTTTTTTATTATTATTATTAATTATTTTAATAATGACCCTTGACCCAAACACTAAACATTTTTTTTATAATTCTTTTTTTACTAAAATAAAATACTGACCCTTACCTTGACTCAAACACTAATTATTTTGTATTATTATTATTTATTTTAATACTGATCTTTGACCCAAACACTAACCTTTTTCTATTGTTATTATTATATATATATATATATATATATATGTGACGGTCGTAGAACATATCCCCGTCAAGCATTCCCTTCTTCTCCCATAAAAGAAATCACCCAATATTCCCCGACTAGGAATATGCCTGGAATCGCTGAATAATCCACACATGAGCCAAGGCTTAATGCTGAATGTAACAGGACACACTTTATTGAAAGTACACAGCACACTTTATACAGGATTTGGAACATCCCGCCCCCAACAACCGCTTTCTTATTGGTCCATTGTAAAGTATGCAGTCTTCACTCTGGTCCTCTCAAACCATGCAAATGAGGACTTGAAAATGTCTCCGCAGAGATTGGTCCCAAAGCTTGAATAGCCTGAATATGTGTGGCCAGGCCTGTGATGTGTTTTCAGACAAAAGCCCCAGGGGGTCAATCAATGTACACAATAGCCAGCCACAGAACAATGGAGCCGTCTGGAGAATTGAGACAGGGCAGAAATCATTTACACCTGATAATAGAAAGGCTTTAGATAGGGTTATCACACAATGGACAATGAGTATTTCTTCTGAGTCTATTGACCTGGCTGGGGTTCAGAATTAAATTTTCTGTAATACATGAATTAGGATTTCAGTATTTCATGGTCCATGACAATATATATATTTTTTTTACTACAATAAAATTCTGACCCTGACCTGGACCCAAACACTAACTAATTTTTTATTATTATTATATATTTTAATACTGACCTTTGACCCTGACCTTGACCCAAACACTACATTTTTTTTATTATTAGTCATTTTTAAAAACAATTACACACACTGGGCCAGATTCAGATACAATTAAATTCGCGCAGAGTATCAGAGATACACTACGCCGCCGTATTTTACCAGGCTATACGCCGAATTCTGGTAGATTTTGTCCCTTACGGTACGGCGGCGTAGTGTATTTCTCGCCGCTTAATCGAAATACGCGATTAGGGGGCATGAAGCATTTAAATTAGGCGCGTTCCCGCGGCTATCGAACTGCGCATGCTCCGTTCAGAAATTTCCCGCCGTGCATTGCGCGAAATAACGTTGTTACGTCATTTGTTGTTTGAGTAGCGTCGTTTACGAACATTCCTATTCCCGGACGAGTTACGTAAAAAAAAAAAAAAAGACGTTGACATTCGACGCGGGAACGACGGCCATACTTAACATGGGCTGTCTAATATTAGACCAACAAAAAGCTGGTATAGTTGTACGCAGCAAAAAGATGACTATAGATGCCGTAAGAGATTGCGATTGACGTTCGTAATTTCGTGGATCATCGGCAAAAGCTTATTTGCATACCCCGACGCGGAAAACGACGGGAACTCCACCCAGCGGCCGCAAATTTATTGCAGCATAGATCCGAAGGCGTAGGAACACGCCAGTCGGATTGAAGCCCGCAGCCGTATTTTCATGGTTTGAGGTTTCAGAGTAGTGAAAAAACGTGTGTAATTTGAAAGTACTCCAGTCTAACGCGAGATAGACAGGAGTAATCGCTCTGTGAATCTGGCCCACTTTTTTTTCTGCGAGGAGAGAGTGAGAAACGATGCATCTGTCTCCTCCATTCACAAAGAGAGAAAAAAAAACGAGGGCGGGCTTCACAGTGATTGATCACTGTGTAAGCAAATCAGAGGCTATCACAGCAATCAGGTGACCCGGAATTGGTAGATCCGGGTCCCGATCTTTAGTAAGCCATTACTTTCAGCAAAAAACAAAATGGCATGTTTTGAGGTTTGCGAAAAAGCATGTGGGAGATTCCCAAAATGTATGGTGGAAGGGGCTCTGATCTGATGAGACTAAAATTTAACATTTTTGGGGGTCCAGGGATCTCCGTGAGATCGCAACCTCTGTGGTGGGAAACCCAGTCGGTGTGAAGGGGTTAGCTAAGTAAGGACCTTTTAGTTTGGTGATACAAAGTATAAAAAATAAGCAACATGTTTTTTGCTCAGTTCTTGTTAAACAAAAATAGATACAGTGGCCTAGATTCATAAAGCAATTACGCCTGTAATTTCAAATTTCGCACGCCGTATCACTAGTTTGAATCCTCAAACCATGATACGGCGGCTTCGGGCTTCGATCCGAGAGGCTTACGTCTTCGTAAGTCTTCGGATCTACGCTGCGATATTTTTGCGGCTGCTGGGAGGAGTTTGCGTCGTTTTGATGCGTCGGGATATGCAAATGTGTTTTTATGGCGATCCACGAAGATACGAGCGGTCTTCGCAATTGCTTACGTCTATTTTTTTTACGTACTGTTAGACCAGCTTTTTGCTGGTCTAACGGTGCGTAGCCAATGTTAAGTATGGCCGTCGTTCCCGCGTCGAATTTAATTTTTTTTTTTTTTTTTTACGTAACTCGTTCGGGAATAGAAATGTCCGTAAACGACGCTACTCAAACAACGAATGACGTAACGACGTGATTTCGCGCAATGCACGGCGGGAAATTTGCGAACGGAGCATGCGCAGTTCGATCGCCGTGGGAACGCGCCTATTTTAAATCCTTCACGCCCCCTACTCGCGTAGATGGATTGCGACGGGAGAAATACACTACGCCGCCGTCGTTTACTGGACAAAATCTACCTGGATTCCACGTAGAGCCAGGTAAAAAACGGCGGCGTAGTGTATTTCTGATACGCTACGAGAATCTAATTCTCTCTGAATCTGGGCCACTGTACCTAATTACAATGTATCTATATTTATTTAACAAGAACTGAGCAAACATACCATTTTCTGCCGATCAGTGCTGAAGTAGCTGCTGAAAGCAGTTCTGTTCCCTAGGTCGGGACCTTGGCTGTCAAACTCACAGAACTTCAGGCAGGGAAGGATTACAAGGTACATGTTAGATCAGCCAATTCTCTAATTGTTTACCCCAGAGGAACTCAGGGGACCCCTGCTAAACATGAATACACCTGAAGCTTACAGTATCATAATACAGTCATCAGTAAGCTGTAGATATAATAAATATATAATTATATAATTAATAAAATAATAAGGTAGGTGGCATTCATTTAGTATTTGACACCCAAGGCTGATCATTTGTTGCCCCCCCCCTGTCTTGGACGTTAATGGGAGGAAAAATGTTCCTTACATTGGTGATCAGTGAGAAGAATGTCCCTTACATTGGTGATCAGTGAGAAGAATGTCCCTTACATTGGTGATCAGTGAGAAGAATGTTCCTTACATTGGTGATCAGTGAGAAGAATGTTCCTTACATTGGTGATCAGTGAGAAGAATGTCCCTTACATTGGTGATCAGTGAGAAGAATGTCCCTTACATTGGTGATCAGTGGGAAGAATGTCCCTTACATTGGTGATCAGTGAGAAGAATGTCCCTTACATTGGTGATCAGTGAGACGAATGTCCCTTACATTGGTGATCAGTGGGAAGAATGTCCCTTACATTGGTGATCAGTGAGAAGAATGTCCCTTACATTGGTGATCAGTGGGAAGAATGTCCCTTACATTGGTGATCAGTGAGAAGAATGTT
The DNA here is from genome assembly GCA_029574335.1 of Rana kukunoris. Classification (NCBI taxonomy): domain Eukaryota; kingdom Metazoa; phylum Chordata; class Amphibia; order Anura; family Ranidae; genus Rana; species Rana kukunoris. The sequence continues at coordinate 553,226,796 of CM056052.1, read as the reverse complement.
CCTTACATTGGTGATCAGTGAGAAGAATGTCCCTTACATTGGTGATCAGTGAGACGAATGTTCCTTACATTGGTGATCAGTGGGAAGAATGTCCCTTACATTGGTGATCAGTGGGAAGAATGTTCCTTACATTGGTGATCAGTGAGAAGAATGTTCCTTACATTGGTGATCAGTGGGAAGAATGCCCCTTACATTGGTGATCGGAGGGAAGAATGTCCCTTACATTGGTGATCAGTGGGAAGAATGTCCCTTACATTGGTGATCAGTGAGAAGAATGTTCCTTACATTGGTGATCAGTGAGAAGAATGTTCCTTACATTGGTGATCAGTGGGAAGAATGCCCCTTACATTGGTGATCGGAGGGAAGAATGTCCCTTACATTGGTGATCAGTGGGAAGAATGTCCCTTACATTGGTGATCAGTGAGACGAATGTCCCTTACATTGGTGATCAGTGAGAAGAATGTCCCTTACATTGGTGATCAGTGAGAAGAATGTTCCTTACATTGGTGATCAGTGAGAAGAATGTTCCTTACATTGGTGATCAGTGAGAAGAATGTCCCTTACATTGGTGATCAGTGAGACGAATGTCCCTTACATTGGTGATCAGTGGGAAGAATGTCCCTTACATTGGTGATCAGTGAGAAGAATGTCCCTTACATTGGTGATCAGTGGGAAGAATGTCCCTTACATTGGTGATCAGTGAGAAGAATGTTCCTTACATTGGTGATCAGTGAGAAGAATGTCCCTTACATTGGTGATCAGTGAGACGAATGTTCCTTACATTGGTGATCAGTGGGAAGAATGTCCCTTACATTGGTGATCAGTGGGAAGAATGTTCCTTACATTGGTGATCAGTGAGAAGAATGTTCCTTACATTGGTGATCAGTGGGAAGAATGCCCCTTACATTGGTGATCGGAGGGAAGAATGTCCCTTACATTGGTGATCAGTGGGAAGAATGTCCCTTACATTGGTGATCAGTGAGAAGAATGTTCCTTACATTGGTGATCAGTGAGAAGAATGTTCCTTACATTGGTGATCAGTGGGAAGAATGCCCCTTACATTGGTGATCGGAGGGAAGAATGTCCCTTACATTGGTGATCAGTGGGAAGAATGTCCCTTACATTGGTGATCAGTGAGACGAATGTCCCTTACATTGGTGATCAGTGAGAAGAATGTCCCTTACATTGGTGATCAGTGAGAAGAATGTCCCTTACATTGGTGATCAGTGAGAAGAATGTCCCTTACATTGGTGATCAGTGGGAAGAATGTCCCTTACATTGGTGATCAGTGAGAAGAATGTCCCTTACATTGGTGATCAGTGGGAAGAATGTCCCTTACATTGGTGATCAGTGAGAAGAATGTCCCTTACATTGGTGATCAGTGAGAAGAATGTCCCTTACATTGGTGATCAGTGGGAAGAATGTCCCTTACATTGGTGATCAGTGAGAAGAATGTCCCTTACATTGGTGATCAGTGAGAAGAATGTCCCTTACATTGGTGATCAGTGGGAAGAATGTCCCTTACATTGGTGATCAGTGAGAAGAATGTTCCTTACATTGGTGATCAGTGGGAAGAATGTTCCTTACATTGGTGATCAGTGAGAAGAATGTCCCTTACATTGGTGATCAGTGGGAAGAATGTCCCTTACATTGGTGATCAGTGGGAATAATGTCCCTTACATTGGTGATCAGTGAGAAGAATGTCCCTTACATTGGTGATCAGTGAGACGAATGTCCCTTACATTGGTGATCAGTGGGAAGAATGTCCCTTACATTGGTGATCAGTGAGAAGAATGTCCCTTACATTGGTGATCAGTGGGAAGAATGTCCCTTACATTGGTGATCAGTGAGAAGAATGTTCCTTACATTGGTCATCAGTGAGAAGAATGCCCCTTACATTGGTGATCGGAGGGAAGAATGTCCCTTACATTGGTGATCAGTGGGAAGAATGTCCCTTACATTGGTGATCAGTGAGAAGAATGTCCCTTACATTGGTGATCAGTGGGAAGAATGTCCCTTACATTGGTGATCAGTGAGAAGAATGTCCCTTACATTGGTGATCAGTGGGAAGAATGTTCCTTACATTGGTGATCAGTGAGAAGAATGTTCCTTACATTGGTGATCAGTGGGAAGAATGCCCCTTACATTGGTGATCGGAGGGAAGAATGTCCCTTACATTGGTGATCAGTGGGAAGAATGTCCCTTACATTGGTGATCAGTGAGAAGAATGTTCCTTACATTGGTGATCAGTGAGAAGAATGTTCCTTACATTGGTGATCAGTGGGAAGAATGCCCCTTACATTGGTGATCGGAGGGAAGAATGTCCCTTACATTGGTGATCAGTGGGAAGAATGTCCCTTACATTGGTGATCAGTGAGAAGAATGTCCCTTACATTGGTGATCAGTGAGACGAATGTCCCTTACATTGGTGATCAGTGAGAAGAATGTCCCTTACATTGGTGATCAGTGAGAAGAATGTCCCTTACATTGGTGATCAGTGAGAAGAATGTTCCTTACATTGGTGATCAGTGAGAAGAATGTCCCTTACATTGGTGATCAGTGAGAAGAATGTTTGTATTTTGCTGGATCTCAGATAATAAAAAAAAGTGTAAAAGAATCGGCATGAGCCGTGTACAAGATTACTTTATTATGGGATTTTTTTTAGGAATAATCAGGGGCATTTGATAACATTTGTACCTGCCCCCTCCCGCTCACACATTTCACTCATTTATCCCGCGGTGGCGGCGGCGGCGGCGTATACCCGGCAGCGCTGCGGAGCTGTGATTGTATTTCTCCTTTATAAACAATCCCATTTGTCTCACTTGAAATTTTTGGTTTGCATTCAATGTAATTCTCTCAGGGGCTGCGGGCCGGAGTGGAGGAAAGAGCGCATTTCTGCTAAATTATTAAACACGCTCGCTTCTGTAACCCCTAAAGTGCCGGCCCTGCAGGAAAAGCCCAGGGGGGGACCCTAGAAAGAGTCCAGCATTAACCCCTCTAGTACTAGAAATGAAACAAACCTTATCCTTACGATTGTGTTCCTTTATTTCCGAGGTGAAGGCATTAGAAGGAAATGGTGATAATTCCCCGAAGTCTTCCTTTATATGTTGCACATTTTATTTGATACATTGTAGATCCAAGAATCCTTCTCACACATTTTGGTTCAAACATTTATAAGGATGCTATATTGTATAAATGTCAGGAATACAGATTTGTAGTAGATCATTTCATATCTACCTAGTAAACTGCTACATGAAATTGTAAAGGGACACCAGTTAAATCAGGGGTGTCAAACACAATTTCATGGTGGGCCGCATCGGCATTATGATTGCCCTCAATAGGGCCAGTTGTATCTGTAAGATAAGATGTCCAGCGCATCCCCTCCCCTTACATTAGATGTCACGAGCCCCCCCACCATCAGAAGTTGAGTCCCCCCTCACCCTCCTTTACAACACAGTGCACCCCCCTTTCCTTATGCTGATGCTTGTTAGAAGCTGGATGCATTGCTTGAAAGCAGAAAGTAGGGGTCTGAAGGAGGACCAGAGGAGGGCTGGAGCTCTCCTGCAGCTGCATGAAGTGGCCTGGAGGGCCGGACTTGGCCCATGGACCTTGTGTTTGACACTTGTGATTTAGAGGGTCAGTACTAAATAAACACCCCCCCCCCCCCAGTTTGGTTTGCCCCAGAACATCGCAAAAGTTCGGACCAAAACCATGAACCCCATTGAAAAGCCCCCATTTTGAAGGCTTTTATGCAAGTTATTGGCCATAAAAAGGGTTTGGGGGCACAGAAACTGTCCTGATCTTGGTAAAGAGCCTCTGGCAGAGGCTCTTTACCGCGTGATCAGCCGTGTCCAATCACGGCTGATCACGATGTAAAGAGGAAGAGCCGTTGATAGACGCGAGTAGAGGAGAGCCGATCGGCGGCTCTCCTGACAGGGGGGGTTCGCGCTGATTGTTTATCAGCACAGCCCCCCCTCGGATGCCCACACTGGACCACCAGGACCAGCCGGGAAAGGGGGCAAAAAAAAAAAATATAAAAAAAATGAGAATAGATGCAAATCAGTGCCCACAAATGGGCACTGACTGGCAACATGGGCACTGACTGGCACAATATGGGATAAACAAATGATGCCCAGCAATGCCATTAGTGCCACCCCTCAGGGTCCATCAGGGCCACCCCTCAGTGTCCATCAGTGCCACCTCTCAGTGCCCATCCATGCCCAGTGCCCACCTATCAGTGCCCATCTGTGCCACCCATAAGTACCCATTAGTGCCGCCAATAAGTGCCCATCAGTGCCGCCTATCAGTGCCCATCAGTGCCGCCTATCAGTGCCGCCTCATCGGTGCCCATCAGTGCCACCTCATCAGTGCTGCCATATCAGTGCCCGCAATTGAAGAAGAAAACTTACTTATTTACAAAATAAATTAACAGAAAAAAATAACTTTATTTTTCTCAAAATTTTCGGTCTTTTTTTAGTTGTTGCGCAAAAAATAAAAATCGCAGAGGTGATCAAATACCCCTAAAGAAATCTCTATTTGTGGGAACAGAATTATTAAAAAATAGTTTGGGTACAGTGTAGCACGACCGCGCAATTGTCATTCAAAGTGCGACAGCGCTGGAAGCTGAAAATTGGCCTGGGCAGGAAGGTGCATAAGTGCCGGTATGGAAGTGGTTAAGTTAAATACAATGTAGCGCTTTATTTAATCCTTTATTAATCCTATATTTACCCTAATAAAGCTTATTTCCTCACTGAACGATTAATAATGATTGGACGCTCTGGGCCAGAGACCTCTATTTATTTGTATTTGCATTCAGTAAATAGCCGGACGTTTATATAAATATTTTCCGATCCGTAGCAATTCAGCTCCGGTAATCGATTCTCTCCATTCCGTCTGTCCCCTGATAATGACGGCGCTAATCCTCTCCGTCACGCGCCTCTCTCCCCGACACTTCGGCGGGGGTGCCGGTTCTGATCCGCGAACGGTTCTGCGTTTTGTCACACAAGTTTCGCAGCCAAAACACTTCAAATTAATAGTCTTCCAAGCCGACCGCGTCCAAACGTTATCTGAGCGAGCCGGGAAAATCAGTTTCCGTAACAACAATAAATTTGTCTTTTAATTTTTTTTTTCAGGGGATAAACATAACATTTACATAACGCAGAATATTCTGAATCATCCGCTGATGGAGATTGTGTTTGAAATGGATTATTTATCTGCCGGGAGAAGGGAGCTTATGGTGCTCTCTGGAAAATCGCATTGTGATAAAATGTTGTTGTGCGTGGAGGCGATCATCCTGTTTCTGGACAAGGGGGGAGGGGAGAGTTCATCGGGCGCAGATCTACCTGAACTCCCCCCCCCCCCATATACTATTTATTTATGCAAGTCTGATGTATTGATCTGTAGAAACTCACCACTCTTATCCTAATGCATAGGTGTGTGCAACCCACAACTCAAACACATATGTGTGGGTATGTGTGTGTATATATATATTTATATATATATATATATATATATATATTCAGACATTCACACACTCTTTTAAAGATTTTTTTATGTTTAATACATTTTATGGCAGAATTGGCAGAGAGAGAGAGAGGGGGAGTGAGAGAAGAGGGTGAGAGAGAGAGAGAGATGGGGGGAGATGAGAGAGCGAGAGAGGGGGTGAGAGAGAAAGGGGTGAGGTGGGTGAGAGAGAGAGGGGCGAGGCAAGAGAGAGAGAGTGGCGGTGAGAGAGAAAGAAGTGGGCGAGGGGAGTGAGAGAGGGGGGAGGTGAGAGAGAAAGAGAAGGGGGTGAGAGAAAGAAGAGGGTAAGGGGAGTGAGAGAGGGGGAGGTGAGAGAGAGAAGGGGGTGAGAGAGAAGAGGGTGATAGAGAGAGATAGATAAGAGGGTGAGAGAGAGAAAAAAAGGGGTGAGGAGAGTGAGAGAGAGAAGGGGGTGAGAGAGAGAGAGGGGGTGAAGAAAGTGAGAGAGAGAAGGGGGTGAGAGAGTGAGAGAGAGAGAGAGAGAGAAAAGGGGGGAGAGAGAGAAGGGGGTAAGGAGAGAGAGAGAGAAGGGGTGAGAGAGAGAGAGAGAGAGAGAGAGAAGGGGGTGAGGAGAGTGAGAGAGAGATAGAGAGAGAGAAGGGGTGAGAGAGAGAGAAGGGGGTGAGGAGAGTGAGAGAGGGGGAGGTGTGAGAGAGAGAGAGAGAGAAGGGGGTGAGAAAGAGAGAAGAGGGTGAGGGGGTGAGAGAGGGGGAGGTGAGAGCGAGAGAAGGGTGTGAGAGAGAAAGAAGAGGGGGAGGTAAGAGAAAGAGAAGGTGAGAGAGAGAGAAAGAGAGGAGGAGGTCAGTGAGAGAAAAGGGGAGAGAGAGAGAGGGAGGTGAGAGAGAGAGAGAACGTGGTGAGATAGAAAAAAAGGGTTTGAGGGGGAGGGTGAAGGGGGTAGAGAGAGAAGAAAGGTAAAAGGGCGAAAAAGAGAGGGAAGGGTGCTGGGGGAGGTGTAAAAGAGAGGGGGTGTGGGGGGTAGGATTGATTTGGATTACCTGCAGATATGGATTACTCTGGGTGTGTAATGTGTGACAGGGCACAATGGGTCCCATTTGTCCCGCACACTTCTGTACACTGGATGATACTAGTGCACACATGGCACCCCCAATGTGCAGGCCTATGTCCTAATGTCAGGACCCGGGTCTGAACCTGCGACCTCCGCTGTGTCTGGCGAGTGGCAATATCTTCTTGCTAAGCCACCATATTATTAAAGTTAAACCAGCTTATATTCTGCCCTCCCAGTTCCTTGCTTTCCCCCCAGCTCCCCCCCCCTCATCAGGAGGTCAGAGGGAGGTCAGGAGGAGGACAGAAGCAGGTCAGAGGGAGGTCAGGAGGAGGACAGAATCGGGTCAGAGGGAGGTCAGGAGGAGGACAGAATCGGATCAGAGGGAGGTCAGCAGGAGGACAGAAGCAGGTCAGAGGAAGGTCAGGAGGAGGACATAATCAGGTCAGAGGAAGGTCAGGAGGAGGACAGAATCAGGTCAGAGGAAGGTCAGGAGGAGGACAGAAGTAGATCAGGAGGAGGACAGAAGCAGGTCAGAGGGAGGTCAGGAGGAGTACAGAATCAGGTCAGAGGAGGGGCAGGAGGAGGACAGAATCAGGTCAGAGGGAGGTCAGGAGGAGGACAGAAGCAGGTCAGAGGAAGGTCAGGAGGAGGACAGAATCAGGTCAGAGGAAGGTCAAGAGGAGGACAGAAGCAGGTCACGAGGAGGACAGAAGCAGGTCAGGAGGAGGACAGAAGTAGGTCAGAGGGAGGTCAGGAGGAGGACAGAATCATGTCAGAGGAAGGTCAGGAGGAGGACAGAAGGAGGTCATAGGGAGGTGAGGAGGATGACAGAAGCAGGTCAGAGGGAGGTCAGGAGGAGGACAGGATCATGTCAAAGGGAAGGTCAGGAGGAGGACAGAATCAGGTCAGAGGAAGGTCATGAGGAGAACAGAAGCAGGTCAGAGGGAGGTCAGGAGGAGGAAAGAAGCAGGTCAGAGGGAGGTGAGGAGGAGGACAGAAACAGGTCAGAGGGAGGTCAGGAGGAGGATAGAAGCAGGTCAGAGGGAGGTGAGGAGGAGGACAGAAGCAGGTCAGAGGGAGGTCAGGAGGAGGATAGAAGCAGGTCAGAGGGAGGTGAGGAGGAGGACAGAAGCAGGTCAGAGGGAGGTCAGGAGGAGGATAGAAGCAGGTCAGAGGGAGGTCAGGAGGAGTATAGAAGCAGGTCAGAGGGAGGTCAGGAGGAGGACAGAAGCAGGTCAGGAGGAGGTCAGAGGAAGGTCAGGAGGAGGACAGAAGCAGGTCATAGGGAGGTGAGGAGGATGACAGAAGCAGGTCAGAGGGAGGTCAGGAGGAGGACAGGATCATGTCAAAGGGAAGGTCAGGAGGAGGACAGAATCAGGTCAGAGGAAGGTCATGAGGAGAACAGAAGCAGGTCAGAGGGAGGTCAGGAGGAGGAAAGAAGCAGGTCAGAGGGAGGTGAGGAGGAGGACAGAAACAGGTCAGAGGGAGGTCAGGAGGAGGATAGAAGCAGGTCAGAGGGAGGTGAGGAGGAGGACAGAAGCAGGTCAGAGGGAGGTCAGGAGGAGGATAGAAGCAGGTCAGAGGGAGGTCAGGAGGAGTATAGAAGCAGGTCAGAGGGAGGTCAGGAGGAGGACAGAAGCAGGTCAGGAGGAGGTCAGAGGAAGGTCAGGAGGAGGACAGAAGCAGGTCAGGAGGAGGACAGAAGCAGGTCAGAGGGAGGTCAGGAGGAGGACAGAAGTAGGTCAGGAGGAGGACAGAAGCAGGTCAGAGGGAGGTCAGGAGGAGGACAGAAGCAGGTCAGAGGGAGGTCAGGAGGAGGACAGAATCATGTCAAAGGGAAGGTCAGGAGGAGGACGGAATCAGGTCAGAGGAAGGTCAGGAGGAGAACAGAAGCAGGTCAGAGGGAGGTCAGGAGGAGGACAGAAGCAGGTCAGAGGGAGGTCAGGAGGAGGATAGAAGTAGGTCAGAGGGAGGTCAGGAGGAGGATAGAAGCAGGGCAGAGGGAGGTCAGGAGGAGGACAGAAGCAGGTCAGGAGGAGGACAGAATCAGGTCAGAGGAAGGTCAGGAGGAGGACAGAAGCAGGTCAGGAGGAGGACAGAAGCATGTCAGAGGGAGGTCAGGAATTGGACAGAAGTAGGTCAGGATCATGTCAGAGGAAGGTCAGGAGGAGGACACAAGCAGGTCAGAGGGAGGTCAGGAGGAGGACACAAGCAGGTCAGAGGGAGGTCAGGAGGAGGACAGAAGCAGGTCAGATGGAGGTCAGGAGGAGGACAGAAGCAGGTCAGATGGAGGTCAGGAGGAGGACAGAAGCAGGTCAGATGGAGGTCAGGAGGACATTTTTGTGGTTTGAGTCCTCCAGATAATCTTTATACTTTTTTTATGCTCTTTTCCACATTCCAGTACAGTTCTGTGCAGGAAAAAAGCCACATGTAGTATTATTTTTTCCTGGCACTGCACTGGTGTGAACTATGCCATTGGAACCCATATAACCTTCTTCCCATGCGTTTGTGATGCAGAAAAAAAGCTCTGCACTGCATGTGGTGTGTATGGGCTTTGAAGAGCTCTCTGAACATGGATCGCTCTTCCGTGATCAAAGTACATGTGAACAAACCCTCCTGAGAATGAACCAGTAACATCAGATTATGTTTTTATAGCTGGAAACTGAACTCAGGACCCGGAACCTCAGGGGCCCCTATGCTAAGCAGTGGCCCCCTTCCGCCATGTTTCTGATCCCTAGTATATGAGATGCGGGGTGCGGCGGGGCTGCAGGCGGTCGGAAGGCCCCCGGGTGGTGATAGAATTAATGGAGGGATGTTGGCAGTCGATAGAGGAGGAGGCCTCGCTGTACCTCGCCGAGATCTCATCCTCCATCAATGTTTATCTAATTAACTCTCTGAGTGTGATACAACAATCCACCGCAGACGAGGCAAATCGATCGTTCCAAAAAAAGGATTTCCACTAACGCAGAACACGGGGGCCGATTACTGACAGGGACCCAACTGTGTGGCCTTCAGCCGTTTAACCGGTTCATTGCCGGCCCATTGATCACTATTCGGATCACCAGAGAATAGCAGGGGGGGGGTCATTACACCTCCATATGCACTTCACTTGAAGACCCGCCCCTTTTCTGAAAATTTTGTATTTTTTGCTAAAAAAAAATGACTTAGAACCCCCAAATATTATATATATATTTTTGCGGGGACCATAGAGAATAAAATAGCGATCTTTACCATTTCTTTATGTCGGACGGTATTTGCGCTGCCGTTTTTCAAACACAATAAAAAAAAAAAAACTTAAATGATTTTTAATGCAAAAAACACAATACATATAACAGATGGTGTTACTGTGAGTAAATAGATACCTAGCTTGTCGCACTTTAAAATTGCGCATGATTGTGGAATGGCGACAAACTACCATACTTAAAGAATCTGTATTTTTTGCTTCGAAAAGAATTACTTAGAACCCCCAAATATTATATATATATACTTACATACATAATTACTTAGAACCCCCAATTCTTATATATATATATATATATATATATATATATATATATATAAAGATATATATATATAAAATCTTTATTTATATATATATATATATATATATATATATATATATATATATATATATTTATTTAACAGATATATTATATATATATATATATATATATATATATATATATATATATATATATATTAAAGATATATATATATATATATATATATATATATATTCATATATAAATTTTATTTTTTGCAGAGACCCTAGAGAAACAAAATTGCAGTCGTTGCACAGCGGTTTTTCAAACGCATCTTTTTTAAATACACTTTAATGAATTGTAAAAAAAAAAAAAACAATGGGTAACCCAATTTTTTTCTGGTAACATATAAAAAATGACCCAAACATTATTAGCCATATTCAGGTAGCTTTACGCCGGCGCTATCTCCAGATACGCCGTCGTAAGTACAAATGTGCGCCGTCGTACTTTTACGCCGATTCTCGAAGCGAGATACACCGTAAAACAAGGCTTTAGCCGCCCGACGTAACTTGCCTGCGCCGGCGTATCTTAGGCGCATAGTTTCGCTGGACGCATTCATTATTCCCATGTTAAATATGCAAATGAGTAAGATACGCCGATTCACGAACGGAGATGCGCCAGTTGGCAAAGATACGCGGTTTGCGTAAGGGTTACGTCCGGCGTAAAGTTATTCCATCATATAGGTGGCGCAACCCATTCAAAGGTATGGACGTCGGAACAGCCGGCGTCTTTTACATCGTCTTTTACATAGTTTATGTAGTACTACGTGAATAGGGCATGGCGTAGGTTACGTTCACGTCATAGGCACTGAGCCGACGTATCTTAGGGAGTATATGCAACGTGATTCTGAGCATGCGCCGTTTAATCGGCCATTCATTTGCATGGGGTCACGCTTAATTTAAATAGATGACTCCCACCTCCTTCCTACTTTGAATTAGGCGGGTTTACACCGGCCAATTTACGCTACGCCGCCGCAACTTACGGAGCAAGTGCTTTGTGAATACAGCACTTGCCTCTCTAAGTCACGTCGGCGTAGCGTATTTGAGATGCGCTATGCCGCTCTAAAGATACGCCCCCTACGTGAATCCGGGCCTATATATCTATCTCTATATCAATATATATATATATAATAAAATGTTCACTTCCACCCTATTCAGGAAGTGACGTCATGATGTCGCTCCGGTTCCCCAAGATGATAGAGGAGGTCAGAGACGCTCTGATCACCTCTATGAGAGGGATTAAGGGCATTCCCCGCAAGCAATTTTTTTTTAAATACAAGTATAAAAATAAGTGTAATAAAAAATATATAATTTAAAAAAAGAATTCTCTTTATTAGGTATTTCTGCATTTTTAAAACAAAAAATGTTCACTTCCACCCAAGACGGTAAGAGACGTCATGAGGTCGCTCTGGTCCTCCAAGATGATAGAGGTGGTCAGAGACGCTCTAATCACCTCTATGAGAGGGATTAAGGACATTCCCGCAAGCAAATAGATTTTTGCTTTAAAATGTTATTTTTTTTAAATGTTCACTTCCACCCTAGACGTTAGTGAAGTCATGACGTCGCTCCAGTTCTCCAAGATGATAGAGGTGGTCAGAGACGATCCTATGAGAGAGACTAAGGACATTCCCCACAAGCAAAAAAATCTTGAATGCAAGTATAAAAATAAGTGTAATAAAAAATATATAATTAAAAAAAAAATTCTCTTTATTAGGTATTTAATTTCTGCATTTTTAAAACAAAAAATGTTCACTTCCACCCAAGACCGTAGATGACGTCATGACGTCGCTCCGGTTCTCCAAGATGATAGAGGTGGTCAGAGACGCTCTGATCACCTCTATGAGTGGGATTAAGGACATTCCCGCAAGCAAATAGATTTTTGCTTTAAAATGTTATTTTTTTTAAATGTTCACTTCCACCCTAGACCGGAAGTGACGTCATGGCGTCACTCTGGTCTCCCAAGATGATAGAGGTGGTCAGAGAGACACTCTATGAAAGGGATTAACCTCCCTGGCGGTGCGATTCTTTCAGATTTTAGGTGCTAAAAGCGGTACCATTATTTGCAAGGGAATTTGGCGTTTTATACTGTAGGCTTGTAATTCTTAGGAATAACTCACTGAAATCTATCCAAACAAGAGTCTAATAGGCATCCTGGGTATTTTTTTTCTTATTAAAAATTATAATATAATAAATAATTATAAAAAATTATAACAAATAATAATATAATTATAGTAAAAATTATTCAATAATGTAATCAAATCAAAATCACTGAAATTTGCTCAGTTGCAGAATTTTTGCTGTCATTATTTTTTTTTTTTTTTATGACGAATTTCCCCATAAATCGCTATCGCTAAATTCTGCAAGTGATTCTGATTTATTATCGCTGTTTTTTAGCTGCTCTAAAACAATTTTTGCCATAAAGGGACACTTTTGGTTGCTATGGGCAATCTACAGTTTGCAGGGAGAAAGAACAGTTTTTATTATATAAAAGGACATGTAGTGTACTGGGCAGACCACTAGGGACATGGGGGGTGTGTATTTTTTACATACAGTACTGTAATCTATAAGATTACAGTGTACTGTATGTATAGTGTTTGTTTACTTTTTTAAATTTGGCGCCGTTCCCCCCCCTACGTCGCGACGCTCGCAGGGAAGGGAATCGGCGGAACACACAGCATCAGGCGGACATCCGCCCGCCGTGTACTGCGGGGATTCATCGCTGGATCGCAGAGAAAAGGTAAGTAAACTTTTTTCTGCATCCAGCGAGGCAAGTCCGTGTGTGGCACGGGGTTACCGATCGTAGCTTTAAAATCTCACCCCGTGCCACACACGGGAAGACCGCCAGGGAGGTTAAGGTAAGGTGACCAGATTTTTAAAATGAAATCCGGGGACATATTTTTTGTTTACTAGTAATGGCAACAATCAGCGACTCTCTGCCCATTGCCGTCCGCCTCACAGCCTCTCAAGTCTTACTCTTCGTGCCCCGGCTACTACTGGGTGGGGAGCGGAGGAAGATCACTCCCCCAGGGAAGGCAAGGAGATAGGCAGGTGGCTGGCCAAAATTTGTGCCAAGGCAGAAGAACATGCGAGCGAAGCTAAATGGGCATGCACCCGAAACTGAAGAAATATTCCCTCCACTCCGACCAGCACATGATCATCAGAAAGGGGCACAGATAATGGGAAAAATACAACCCCCCTATGCTAGTAGGCACAGTGGAGCGGGGGGGGGGGGGGGTGTAATTCAATTTTTTTTATTTAAATTCTGCACTGACTGTCTTTAAAATTGCCCCTGCCCCCTATTAAATCTAATGTGGGGACAAAACCAGGGACAGACTTGGTCCAGGGACAGTGTCCTCAATCAGGGGACTGTCCCCTGAAACTGGGGATGTCTGGTCACCCTAGATTAAGGGAATTCCCCACACGCCAAAAAATCTTAAATACAAGTATACAAATATATAATAATTTAAAAAAATTCCCTTTATTAGGTATTTCTGCATTTTTAAAACAATTTTTTTTCACTTCCACCCAAGACTGTAAGTGACGTCATGACGTTGCTCCGGTCCTCCAAGATGATAGAGGTGGTCAGAGACGCTCTGATCACCTCTATTAGAAGGATTAAGGACATTCCCCACAAGCAAAAGAATCTTAAATACAAGTATAAAAATAAGTGTAATAAAAAATATATAATTAAAAAAAAATCCCTTTATTAAGTATTTCTGCATTTTTAAAACAAAAAATGTTCACTTCCACCCAAGACCGGAAGTGACGTCATGATGTCGTCGCTCTGGTCCTCCAAGATGATAGAGGTGGTCAGAGAAGCTCTGATCACCTCTATGAGAGAGACTAAGGACATTCCCCACAAGCAAAAAAAAATCATAAATACAAGTATAAAAATAAATATAATAAAAAATATATAATAATAAAAAATAATCTGCATTATTAAAACAAAAAATGTTCACTTCCACCCAAGGCCGTAAGTGACGTCATGGCGTCGCTCTGGTCCTCCAAGATGATAGAGGTGGTCAGAGACGCTCTAATCATCATGAGAGGGATTAAGGACATTCCACACAAGCAAATAGATTTTTGCTTAAAAAAAAAAAAAGTTCACTTCCACCCTAGACAGGAAGTGACGTCATGACGTCGCTCCGGTCCTCCAAGATGATAGAGGAGGTCAGAGATGCTAAGGGCATTCCCCACACGCCAAAAAATCTTAAACACAAGTATAAAAATATATAATAATAAAAAAAAATTCTCTTTATTAGGTATTTCTGCATTTTTAAAACAAAAAATGTTCACTTCCTCCCAAGACCGTAAGTGACGTCATGACGTCGCTCTGGTCCTCCAAGATGATAGAGGAGGTCAGAGACGCTCTAATCATCATGAGAGGGATTAACCACTTCTGACCGGCCCCACGTCCAAAGACGTCATTTTTTTGAAGATGGATATCTCGGTAACGGCAGCAGCTGCTGCCACAACCGAGATATCCATCTCTTCGTGGGGCGGTCCTGTTAACGATAACGGCGGTCATCGCGGCGGATTCGCCGCGAGATCGCCGTTACCGGCGGCGGGAGAGGGTGCCCCCCCCCTCCCGCCGCTCTCCCGCGCCCTCCGCCGCTTACCGTAGCCATCGGTAGCGGCGGAGGCAATCGGGTCCTGTTGCTGGCTGTCCGGGGATGCGACTGAGGGAAAAAATGTCCCTCAGCCGTCCCCATACCTCTGCTGGGCGGAAGTGACGTCAAAACGTCATTTCCGCCCAGCCTCTTAAAGAGACATTTAATTTGTTTACATTTTTTTTTTTTTTTTTTTTTTTTTCTTTTTTTTTTTGCATTTAAGCCTGAATATGAGATGTGAGGTCTTTTTGACCCCAGATCTCATATTTAAGAGGACCTGTCATGCTTTTTTCTATTACAAGGGATGTTTACATTCCTTGTAATAGGAATAAAAGTGATAATTTTTTTTTTTTTTTTCAGTGTTAAACATTATAAAATAAATAGAAATAAAAACGAAAACCAAAAAAAAATTTTTTTAAAGTGCCCCGTCCCGACGAGCTCGCGCGCAGAAGCAAACGCATACGCGAGTAGCGCCCGCATATGAAAACGGTGTTCAAACCACACAAGTGAGGTATCGCCGCGATCGTTAGAGCGAGAGCAATAATTCTAGCCCTAGATCTCCTCTGCATCTCAAAAAATGCAACCTGTAGAATTTTTTAAACGTCGCCTATCGAGATTTTTAAGGGTAAAAGTTTGACGCCATGCCACGAGCGGGCGCAATTTTTAAGCGTGACATGTTGGGTATCATTTTACTCGGCGTAACATTATCTTTCACAATATATAAAAAAATTGGGCCAAATTTATTGTTGTCTTATTTTTTAATTCAAGAAAGTGAATTTTTTCCAAAAAAAGTGCGCTTGTAAGACCGCTGCGCAAATACGGTGTGAGAAAAAGTATTGCAATGACCGCCATTTTATTCTCTAAGGTGTTAGAAAAAAAAATATATAATGTTTGGGGTTTTAAATAATTTTCTAGCAAAAAAAACTGTTTTAGTCTCGTAAGCACCGAATCTGAAAAACAGGCTCGGGGCTGAAGTGGTTAAGGACATTCCACACAAGCAAATAGATTTTTCCTTAAAAAAAAAAAAATTCACTTCCACCCTAGACATGACGTCGCTCTGGTCTCCCAAGATGATAAAGCACCTATATGAGAGAGCTAAAGGACATTCCCCGCAAGCCAAAAAATCTTAAATACAAGAAATAAGTATAATAAAAAATATATATAATAAAAAAAATATTAATTCTCTTTATTAGGTATTTCTGCATTTTACATTTTTGCATTTGCTCTGTGGAATGATTCTTGGATAGAAGCAATGACAGGAAATTGGCTGTGCGTATAATAATATCTTCCCCTTGGGACTGGACCTTTAACTCGACCAATATTTATTAGGGCCCCTTGAAACTGTTACAGACAGAGGACTGACTTAAAGGGCTCTAATAAATGATGCCGGCCCCTTTCATGGCGGAGAGAGACGCATAACAGGGCGATAATGAATCGGTTCCCCGCAGCGTCCTCCTATCCTGAGAGGTGAACAAGTCACCGGCTACGCTCATGGATATTTTATCTTGTTGAGTGACGGCCAAAGTGCTCTCCGTACATCGCGGCTAATTGAT
Source organism: Rana kukunoris (assembly GCA_029574335.1). Taxonomy (NCBI): domain Eukaryota; kingdom Metazoa; phylum Chordata; class Amphibia; order Anura; family Ranidae; genus Rana; species Rana kukunoris. The sequence goes on along the minus strand of CM056052.1, from coordinate 553,210,560 downwards.
AGAAACGTGCGAGATATTACTCATCGCCGTCCTCCTCCTCGGAGGTCAATGGCCGCCCAGGCTTCCCCGTAATGTGCCGCCATTTACTGGACGCCTTCTTAATGATCAAAGTCAGCCCGAGCCGGAGATGTCTGGATCCGTATAACTGGAGGGAAGCCAAAAAATGGGACGTTTAACCCATTTCATACGTTTCCCCCCTTATTGTAAAACGCTACGTGTGCGAGGGGCCAATCCGACATCTCGAAAAATCAATACATTGTATAATAAAATGATACAAATTATACAAAAAACTTCCAATAATAATAATATACAATTATTATCAATATCAGTGTCGATATATTATGTATAGATACGGTACTGTGCAAAAGTTTTAGGCAGGGGTGAAGAAATTCTGAAACCCCCCGCCCCCCCAAAAAAAATCACCCCTCCTAATACAAATCCCCTCCCCCTCAAATTTCCATTCCAATCACAAATTCTCTCCCCGCACTAGGAATCCCCCCTCCAAGCACACATTTTCTCCCCAATCCCCCCTCCCAGCACAAATCCCCCCTCCCCGATTTCCCTTCCTAACTTAAATACCCCCCAATCATTCCTACTAGCACAAATCTTTCCTACACTCCCCCCTCTTACATATCGCCTCTTCTAGCCCAACCCCCCCAAATTCCAAATTCCCCTTCCTAGTACAAATCCTTCCCCCCTGTCAAACTTCCCCTCCAAGCACAAATTCTCTCTCCCCCACTACCACCCCCCCCCTCCAAGCACAATTTTTTCCCCCAATCCCCCCTCCAAGCATAAATTCTCTACCCCACACCGAACTCCCCCTCCCAGCACAAATTCTCCACCCAAACCCCCCTCCTAGCACACATCTACCCCCCCTGCTAAACTTCCCTTCCTAGCTTAAAGACCCCCCAATCATTCCTACTAGCACAAATCCCCCCTAACATATCACCTCTTGTAACACAAACCCCCCTCCTAGCAACAAATCCCCCCTCTCAATCTACCTTTCTAACATAAACACCCCTCAATCATTCATAGTAGCACAGATCTCTCCTCCCCTCCCCCCTCTAACATATCACCTCTTCTAGCGCTACCCCCCCTCCAATTCCCCTTCCTAGTTCAAATCCTCTCTCCCTCAAATTTCCCCTCCAAGCACAAATACACTACCCCACACCGATTTCCCCCCCCCAGCACAAATCCCCCCTAACATATCACCCCCCTCTTAGCAATAAATCCCCCTCCCAATCTACCTTTCTAACATAAACACCCCTCAATCATTCATAGTAGCACAGATCCCTCCTCCCCTCCCCCCTCTAACATATCACCTCTTCTAGCGCTACCCCCCCCTCCAATCCCCCTTCCTAGTACAAATCTTATCCCTCTCAAATTTCCCCTCCAAGCACAAATACACTACCCCACACCGATCCCCCCCCCCCAGCACAAATCCCCCTAACATATCACCTCTTGTAGAACAAACCCCCCTCCTAGCAACAAATCCCCCTCCCAATCTACCTTTCTAACATAAACACCCCTCAATCATTCATAGTAGCACAGATCCCCCCTCCCCTCCCCCCTCTAACATATCACCTCTTCTAGCGCTATCCCCCCTCCAATCCCCCTTCCTAGTACAAATCCTCTCCCCCTCAAATTTCCCCTCCAAGCACAAATACACTACACCACACCGATCCCCCCCCCCCCCCATCACAAATTCCCCCTCCCCGATTTCCCTTCCCCAATCATTCTTATAGCACATATTCCTCCTCCCCTCTTCCCTCTGACATATGTCCTCTTCCTAGCACAACCCCCCCACGAATCCCCCCTCCTAACACAAATCTATACCCCCCTGCAAAATTTCCCTTCCTAGCTCAAATATCCCCCAATCATTCCTACTAGTATGAATTCCTTCCTTCCCTCCCCCCTCTAACATATCACCTCTTTTAGCACAACCCCCCCCCCCCCCCCAAATCCCCCCTCCTAGTACATATCCTTTCCCCCTCAAACTGCCCCTCCAAGCACAAATTCTCTCCCCCTCACTACAAACCCCCCCTCCAAGCACACATTTTCTCTCCAATCCCCCTCCTAGCACAAATTTGCCCCACCCCCCCATTTCCCTTCCTAACATAAACACCCTCCAATCATTCCTACTAGAACAAATCCCTCCTCCCCTAGTAATAGGAATAAAAGTGATAAGGGGAAAGTGTAAAAAGCGATCCGCCTCGGATCAGAGGGGCAGTAAAGTCCATCACCCGTGTAAGGCCTGGGTTCACACTATTGAGAATTGGATGCATCCGATTCCCAATAGCAGGAGATTGTGACCTGCTCTCTGTGGAGCATATCTCCGATGCGGCTCCGGTGTGAATTTGCATAGGAGCCCTGTGCGTCTTTTGGTCCATTTCAGGTCCGAACTCAGCCCAAAATTCGGGCTGAAATCGGACCTGAAACGGTGATCCAGGCAGTGGTGGTGCGTCCATAGAGGGCGCAGGAGTGCCGCCCCCTCTGGCTCCCGCACCACCACTGAATACAATACACAGATTAATGCATTGCATGAATCTATGTATTGTTGCTGCCGCCCACTATTCAGATGGCCGCCCCCTGGTGAGCGCCGGCCATCTGAATAACGGCAGCTGGTTGGCTTTGGAACACAACCCTCAGGCTGTAATCGGCTTCCAAATAGTTATCCAGGGGACGCACTATCCAAGGACTATCCACAGTCCTTGGATAAGACTGACAGGCGTCTCAGCCAATTAGTTTCACCAGTGATTGGCTGAAGCATGATCGAGGGCGGGAGAAGACGTCAAGGGACCGTAGAAGGAGAATGGCCGACCCCAGAAAGGTAAGTGCTGGGCGAGGGGGGCAGCATTTTACAGGGCACAGTGGCGACAATTAAAGGGCACAGTGGCGACAATTGATGGCATGGAACAGTGGTGGCATTTGATGGCACAGTGGCTGCATTTGATGGCATGGCACAGTGGCTGCGTTTGATGGCACAGTGGCGACAATTGATGGCACAGTGGCTGCGTTTGATGGCATGGCACAGTGGTGACAATTAATGGCACAGTGGCTGCATTTGATGGCATGGCACAGTGGTGACAATTAATGGCACACTGGCTGCGTTTGATGGCACAGTCGCTGCGTTTGGCATGGCACAGTGGCGACAATTGATGGCACAGTGGCTGCGTTTGGCATGGCACAGTGGCGACAATTGATGGCACAGTGGCTGCGTTTGGCATGGCACAGTGGCGACAATTGATGGCACAGTGGCTGCGTTTGATGGCATGGCACAGTGGTGACAATTAATGGGCACAGTGGCGACAATTGATGGCACAGTGGCTGCGTTTGATGGCATGGCACAGTGGCGACAATTGATGGCACAGTGGCGACAATGGATGGCATAGTGGCGACAATTGATGGCACAGTGGCTGCATTTGATGGGCACAGTGAGGCTGCAATTGTTTTTTTTTTATTTGTTTGTGCCTCCCCCAAAAAATTTGAGCACCAGCCGCCGCTGGAACCAGGACGCACCGGACCCCTGCTGGGAGCCGCATCGGCATTAGGCGTGAGCTCAGCCTGAAAGAGGCCTAAAAGTGGAGTTCCCCTTTAAGTTTTTTTTTTTAAGTTACATTTTAAACGCAAAAACAAATTCCTGCTCTCTTTTAGTAACATTGTCATAATTAGGCTCCTGCTGCCGGCTGCGTGGGCGAGTTTCGTTTCCCCCGCGGCCTCGGCGGCGAAGTGTCCGTCTTCAGATGTTGCTAAAACTGTCACAGTGGCGGCAGTTGGCGGTTGGAGAGGCGGAAAACTGGACGACGTCGCACAGACGCAGATGTTGTGTTTCAGCTCCCGGGCTGTGAGATTTATTTATTTTTTCCACATCGTCGATCCTTGATTTTTTTTTATTATTATTATTCTTTCCAACACTTTTTTTTTTTTTATATTTTAAGTGGGTGGGGGATGGGCGCTCCCATAGCCGCCCTAACAAGCAGCAGTTAAAAATTCGTTACCGGAGCCGGTGAGGGGGGAGATGAAAGGTAATTCATTAACCATAGGAGATATTATTAGCATTGGCGGCGGCGCGGTGCATTGTGGGAGAGGAGCGCTGAGCAGAACTCATTAAACCTTTAGATACACAACTAATCCGGCGTCCCTCGCGGGCCGCTGACAGCGCAAACGAGGATAAATGATGGTTGTACGCTTTACATATGTGAATTGATGACCGTACCCAAGAGCGCTTCCTCCCTGCACTCTGTCAGTCCCTGCGCTCATTATTGCGCCACGCCACCGGGGGCGTGGCGCGTCCACTCTCGTTGACTGCCAGTGGCGGTGGAGTCAAAAGTTAAAGTCTAATGGAAGCGGCGGCAATAAGTGCCGCGTGAAGAATGTTTCAATTAAAAAATATATAATTAGCGTAACGTCCGCGCCTGAGCCTAAGCGATGGAAGGATTAGAAAGGCGCGTATGTCTGCGTGTTTATTCCTTCCGCACATTCTCGGGTTATTTTTTTGCGCCGTGTGCATGCCAGCCCGGGATTTGGAAATTGTACTTTTTTGAATCATTATTTTTTTTTTTTACTTTTAAAAATTGATTAATGGCAATAAATTGCATTATCTATTAATTAAATGCGCAACTCTATTTAACCACTTAAGGACCGCCGCACGCCGATATACGTCGACAGAATGGCACGGCTGGGCACACGGCCGTACAAGTACGTCCACTTTAAGAACCCAGCCTAAAGCTCCATGACCATGCTCGTGGGACCCGCGCACCTGATCACCGCCGGTGTCCTGTGATTGGTCACAGAGCTGAAGAGCTCTGTGGCAGTGTCAATGATCGTCTGTTCCCTGATATAGGGAACGACGATCAGTGATGTCACACGTCCAGCCCCGCCCCCTACAGTTAGAAAAAACACATTAGGTCACACTTAACACTTTAGCACCCCCCTAGTGGTTGACCAATTCACTGCCATTGTCATTTTCACAGTAATCGCTGCATTTTTATAGAACTTTTCGCTGTGAAAATGACAATGGTCTCCAAATAGCGTCAAAAGTGTCTGATGTGTCCGCCATAATGTTGCACTCACAAAAAAAATTGCTGATCGCCGCCATTATCAGTAAAAAAAAAATCATTTATCAAAATGCCATAAAACTATCCACTATATTGTAAACGCTATAAATTTTGCGCAAACCAATCAATATACGCTTATTGTGATTTTTTTAACAAAAGTATGTAGAAGAATACGTATCGGCCTAAACTGAGGAAAAATACTTTTTTTTATAGATATTTTTGGGGGATATTTATTACAGCAAAAAGTAAAAAAATATTGAATTTTTTTTTCAAAATCATCGCTCTATTTTTTTTTATAGCGCAAAAAAAAAAAAAAAAACGCAGAGATGATCAAATACCACCAAAAGAAATCTCTATTTAAAAAAGAACGCCAATTTTGTTTGGGAACCACGTCGCACGACCGCGCAATTGTCAGTTAAAAAGACGCAGTGCCGAATCGCAAAAAGGGGCCAGGTCCTTTACCTGCATATTGGTCCGGCTCTTAAGTGGTTAACATGGTTTCCTATGGTACACGTTAACATCAATGCACTTTTCAGCCGGTGCATTTTTTCAGAAAGGGTCGTTGACTCTTTTTTTCCCCGCTGCAGATTGCGCTTTGCGTGTAACAGACTTCAATGGCGCTAAAGGGGTTATGTGTGACCTCATATGTGTTTCTAACAGTAGGGGGGCGGGGCTGGACGTGTGACGTCAGTGATCGTCTTTCCCTATATCAGGGAACACACGATCAATGACAGTGCCACTGTGAAGAACGGGGAAGGTGTGTTTACACACAGCTCTCCTCATTCTTCAGCTCCAAGGACCGATCGCGGGACACCGGCGGCGATCGGGTCTGCGGGTCCCACGGCCACGGTCACTGAGCTTTGGCTGGGCACTTAAAGAGGACGTACAGGTATGTGCCTGTGCCCAGCCGTGCCATTCTGCCGACGTATATGTGCAGCAGGCGGTCCCTAAGTGGTTAAGGAGCTGCAGCTTCATTTAGGCCCCTTTCACACTGGAGCGGGAGATGTGGTGGTGGTGGTATTTTTAGTGGCACTTTACCGCAGCCTCTGAGGTCTGGTATGATGCTTTCCCATGGACAAATAGGAAGGTATTTGCCAGGAGCTTTTTTGCTGTGGAAGGAGATATGGAGACACATTTTTGCTTTGGGAAGTAATTAGAATTTTTTTATTGGGATGGGTAAATTGCTTCTGGTGGGGGGGGGGTTCATTTTTTAAACTACCGTATATACTCGAGTATAAGCCAACTTTTTCAGCACATTTTTTTATGCTGAAAAAGCCCCCCTCGGCTTATACTCGAGTCTCCCGCTGTGTCATGCTGTCTTACGACCGTCTATGCCGGGTGTACTGCGAATGCACGAGCGCGGCCAACGAAAACGTTGGCGGTGTGGCGGCTAGTGGAGTTGGTGTATTTGACGGGTTGACAACGTGCAGCAGAAAGACGTTCTTGTGGATGTGCTCGCGCATGGGCAGTACACACAGTTGGAGAATTTGACAAAGTTGGAACTTTTGACAGAACACCACCAACTGCAGTTGGGTACTGATGAGACAGGTGGGCACAGAGAGGCTGCAAATGGGCACTGATGAGACAGGTGGGCACTGGTGAGACAGGTTGGCACAGTGAGGCTGCAGACTGTCACAGTGAGGTCACCTTTGTGTCACAGTGAGTGTCACCTTTGCTGTCTTCTGAGCCAAGGGGGAGCCCAAGACTTGCAGAAAAGCAAAAATGCTCCCCAGAAAATACACCTGATGAGACAGGTGGGCACAGTGAGGCTGCAGATGGGCACTGATGAGACAGGTGGGCACAGTGAGGCTGTGGATGGGCACTGATGAGACAGGTGGGCACAGTGAGGCTGCAGACGGGCACTGATGAGACAGGTAGTCACAGTGAGGATGCAGATGGGCTCTGATGAGACAGATGGGCACAGTGAGGCTGCAGATGGGCACTGGTGAGACAGGTGGGCACAGTGAGTCTGCAGATGGGCACATTGAGGCTGCAAATGGGCACTGATGAGACAGATGGGCACAGTGAGGCTGCAGATGGGCACCGATGAGATAGGTGGGCACAATGAGGCTGCAGATGGGCAATGATGAGAAAGGTGGGCACAGCGAGGCTGCAGATGGGCACTGATGAGACAGGTGGGCACAGTAAGGCTGCAGATGGACACAGTGAGTTTGCAAATGGGCACAGTGAGGCTGCAGATTGGCACTGATGAGACAGGTGGGCACAGTAAGGCTGCAGATGGGCACAGTGAGGCTGCAGATGGGCACTGGTGAGACAGGTGGGCACAGTGAGGCTGCAGGTGGGCACTGATGAGACAGGTGGGCAGATTATGGCTGCAGATGGGCACATTGAGGCTGAAAATGGGCACAGTAAGGCTGCAAATGGGCTCTGATGAGACAGATGGGCACAGTGAGGCTGCAGATGGGCACTGATGAGACAGGTAGGCACAGTGAGGCTGCAGATGGGCACCGATGAGACAGGTGGGCACAGTGAGGCTGCAGATGGGCACCGATGAGACAGGTGGGCACAGTAAAGCTGCAAATGGGCACAGCGAAACTGCAAATGGACACAGTGAGGCTGCAGATGGGCACCCTCTTTTCCACTTACAGTAGCTGCTGCATTTCCCACCCTAGGCTTATACTAGGGTCAATAAGTTGCAGTAGAAGAACTGGAAGCCCTCCATAGATCTGAGTCCTCGTTATCAATCAATGTTTTATCCAAAACAACCCGACTGCTGTCAAAAATCCCACACTGGTCTCTTCCGTAGGTTGGTGATGCGGAGCTTTAATGGCTTGCAGCTAAAAAAATAAAGCTTTTAAGAACATTAATGGATGACTGTGGAAGGGCCTCTTCACACGTTAGCGCGTGATTAATGCATGTGTGTGTGTTAGGCCACTCATTCATTTTAAATGGGCTCACGTGGCCTCAACGTACGGGAATGAATGTGTGCGTTGGGGTACCATTCAGAACGGGGGGCTTGTATTGTAGATGGACGGTCGTTACTAAACACTGATTTGCTAGAGTGTCTCGGCTTTTGCATATGCCACAATTACTACTTTTCTGTTTCTGTCTTAAAGTCTGTGAAATAAAATGTAACTGTGAACAAAGACATGCCAACATCATGTGTGGCACACCGTTTCCTGCAGTAGTTGTCCACAGGGCCGTAGATAATCATTTTTTGCATTAACCACTTAAGGACCGCCGCACGACTATATACGTTGGCAGAATGGCACAGCTGGGCACATGGACGTATATATACATCCCCTTTAAGAGCCCAGCCATAGGTCGCTCGCGAACCCGGTCCGAAGCTCCGTGACCCCACCCGCGAGACCTGCGGACTGGATCGCCACGGGGGTCCCGCGATCGGTCACCGGAGCTGAAGAATGGGGAGAGCTGAGTGTAAACACACCTTCCCCGTTCTTCTCTGTGGCAGTGTCAGCGATCGTCTGTTCCCTGATATAGGGAAAGACAATCAGGGCCACCATCAGGAATTATGGGGCTCCTTACACAGCTTCAGGCATGGGCCCCCCCCCGAGCCGGAACCGGGGGGGGGGGGGTGCTGCCGCTTGAAATTGAGAAGCGGGGGGGCTGTCGCGAATTGAGAAAGAGGGGGCCCTTTACATAAAAGAGAAGAAAAATATATATAAAAAAAGGGGGGTAGCCATCCGGGGCCCTGGGGACCTCTGGGCCCTTTAATAAGAAGAAAAAAAGAGAGATTTATTTAAAAAAAAAAGGGTGGTTGCCATCTGGGGCCCTGCGGACCTCTGGGCCCTTTAATATTTTTTTTAAGAAATTACAAAAAAAAGGGGAGTTTCCATCCGGGACCTCTGGGCCCTTTAATAAAAAGAAAGCTCTGGGCCCTTTAATAAAAAAAAAATATATATATATATATATATATTGTAACGAAATGACCTGTGACAGACTCAGATTCTCCTATGTCTAGGGTCACCTTATGTCCACTAGGGCCATAGGGTGACAAAGAAATGATATCATGTATTACAGAAGATGGGACATTAATAATAATTCATGTTTGCAGGATGTCTTGAGAGCTGTTGGCTATTCAATATGGGCACACATGCTTTTGAAAGGTGTTAATTGCATCTACTCTTAGACAATACATTGTCTATGGTACAAAGGTGTCAAGCCCCTTTAGAGACAGTACGTCTGTCCAGATTTGTGGATTGAGGTCAAAACATTGTGTGAAAAAACTATTGAAAGCCCCGTGTTTACACTTAAAAGATTGTGTATTGTACTACAAAGTAGCAGCCTCTATTCAGGTGTGATAGTATTTTGTTTTGATGTCATTATCTCAAGAAATGTATCTCGTCAGTATCGGTGCCAACATGTCTGCTATAGAATTAGCCCCAGTGTGAATAGGGGGGTTGAGATTGCATTGTCCTAACATCTTGTACTGTATAAAAAGCTGGGAAGAAACCATTAAAGTGTTCATTCAGATCTTTGAAACCAGTACCAGAGCTTGTGTCTCGGTTATTATGGGAAATGGAATGGATCGTGTATGCAGGATTGTCGCAGTGTGACAGATAAGCTTGTCGTGGTTGGATGGAAGGTCGTAAACGGTGGTGACCGTTACATATATATATATATATATATATATAAAAAATAAATAAACATTTATTAAAAAAAAGGGGAGGTTGCTTCCAGGGCCCTGGGGACGACTGGGCACTTTAATAAAAAATAAATAAATAAATATATAAACAAAAATAAAAAAATAAACATTTATAAAAAAAAGGGGGTTTGACACATGGGGACCTCTGAGCCCTTTAATAATATATATATATATATTTTTAGGGGTCCAGAGGTCCCCAGGGGCCCGGAGGCCCCCAGGGCCCCAGATGGCAACCCCCTCTTTTTGTATTTATTTTTTATAATATATATAGACTTTTCTCTTTTGATATCAAAGGAGACAGGAACAACAAGCGCCCAGAGGCGATTCAGTTTGCATGTGCCGCGCTATACAAGTTTTCATTCATTCATTCAAAAAAAAAAAAAAAAATAAAAAAAATAAAAAATAAAAAAAAATAAAAAAAAAAAAATAATATAAAAAAAAGGAGGGTTGTCATCCGGGGCCCTGGGGACCTCTGGGCCCTTTACTAATACAGGGTCTCCATCAGAAATTATGGGGCCCCTTACACAGCTTCAGGCATGGCCCCCCCCCCCGGAGCAGAGAACCGGAGGGGGGGATGCTGCAGCCTCAAATTGAGAAGCGGAGGGGGGGGGGGGGGGCTTTTCTTGGATGGTCGGTGTATTTCCAGTTTGCAGGTTTCGGTAATATTTGTCGCTGTGATTGCAGTTATAATTCAGCAAGGAACCAAAATATACTGAATTTGTGGCGCCACCAATCCAGCGAAGGCCGCGCTTTGTTTCTGAAGAGCGCTAATAAAATATTCAGGCAGTTGCGTTTGGCGAATGTTTTCTTTTTTTATTGTTTTTTTACTTTTTCTTTCAACTCTTCGTCAGGCCGAATTTTATGGACGTGGGTAAAACGTCTCACCATCTTATAGAAAATAAAGGCGTATTTTTTTCATCAACGCCAATTTTCAGAATCCCGCGCACGGCACACAGACGCGCGGTGTGGATGGCGTCGCTCGGCCTTTTTATCTCTTCGGCTGGCGAGACAAAGAAATGACTTTATTTAAGGTTTTGTTTTTCAATAAAAACCTTCAGTTCTCCGTGACCTTGGGGGGGGGGGGGGTGAGAAAACAACTTTCCAGAGGAGGATTCCTGGGATGATTTAAGGTGTTGTCACTTCAGATTTTGCAGCACGAAAGACGCGGCACGGCCGCCGCATACTGAGCACCCGGGGAGCTGCGTGGGCCCCCAGCTGCCGGATTCCAGAATTTTTGGTTGGTGGAAATCGATCGTACGAATGTCTTTTTGTAACAGAAAAAAAAATTGTAGCTCAGGCAGAACATTACAGGCTCATTTTTTTTAAATCCTTTCTGCTTTTCAAAAATGTGTTGTTTTTATATATTTATTTAACCTCTTGCTGCCTACTTAATGGTTTCAACACTCACACTCCGCACATGTGCGTCAATGGGCGGCCAAAGCTTCCGTTCTCAGAGCACGCTTACTGCGCTGGATCAACCCGCCAATCATGTGACCGCTGTGACAGCCAATCACAGTGATCAAATGATCAGGCAACCCCCCTCCCCGAACATGATAGCCCAGTTAAAGGAGTGTCGGGGCTGGGTGGCAGGGCTGGTGCTACCACTAGGCAAACTAGGCAGACGCCTAGGTAGGGTGACCACGTGTCTCAGATTGCCCGGGACAGTCCCACATTTTTCAGGTCTGCCTCGACCTTTATTGCAGGACAGTACAGTGTCCCATAATGAAACTGACACAGCCACCCCCCCCCCCCCCCGGGCCAATCTGATGGCCCCAAAAAAGGCCGCCACATCACCGCTTTACTCACTGACAGTACTTGTCCTGGCCGGCAATGTCTGGAGGAGCACAATCCCCGCCCCCCTGCTTGTGATTGGAGAAATCATAAATCCCGCCTCTTGTGTCCAATCAATGTGCTGTGATTCGTTACAGCACAAGCTGATTTTTGGGAAGGGAGGGTGTCCCTGTATGGTAGTTTGGAAATGTGGTCACCCTACGCCTAGGGCGCCCGGGCACTGGTGTTCCTACAGCACCTGGCCGCCATATTGTACATAATCCCGTCGTGGGAGCCAGCGCCGAGCTCTGTCGCTCGTCGCCTGCAATACATTCCTATGGATGCGCTGCATCTCGTGGGGGGCGGCGAGCGTGGGCCGCCATCAGGAATTATGGGGCCCCTTACACAGCTTCAGGCATGGCCCCCTGGAGCAGAGAACCGGGGGGGGGGGTAGGTAGCCCTGGGGACGTCTGGTCCACCTAACAAAAAAAAAAAATATATATATATATATATATAAAAAAAAAAGGGAGGTTAGCCATCTGAGGCCCTCTGGGCCCCTTGATAAAAAATATATATATAAAAAAAATATATATATTTTTTTTATATAAAAAAGGGGGGTTGCCCTTGGCCCTTAATAAAAAGAAAAAAAAGAAATAAAAAAGGTATATATAAAAAAAATTACAGAATTTTTATTTATTTTTTAAAAAGGGGGGGTTGCCATCTGGGGGCCTTGGGGACCTCTGGGCTCTTAAATTAAAACAAAAAAATATTTAAATGAAAAATTATAAAAAAGGGGGGTTAGCCATCCGAGGCCCTGGGGACCTCTGGGCCCCTTAACCACTTAAGCCCCGGAGCATATTGCTGCCCAATGACCAGAGCACTTTTTGCGATTCGGCACTGCATCGCTTTAACTGACAATTGCGCGGTCGTGCGACGTGGCTCCCAAACAAAATTGGCGTCCTTTTTTCCCCCACAAATAGAGCTTTTTTTTGGTGGTATTTGATCACCTCTGTGGTTTTTATTTTTCGCGCTATAAACAAAAATAGAGCCACAATTTTGAAAAAAGCATTTTTTTACTTTTTGCTATAATAAATATCCTCAAAAAATATATATAAAAAAAAAAAATTTCCCTCAGTTTAGGCCGATACGTGTTCTTCGTTTATTGATTGGTTTGCGCAAAATTTATAGCGTCTACAAAATAGGGGATAGATTAATGGCATTTTTTTTACTAGTCATGGCGGCGATCTGCGATTTTTATCGTGACTGTGACATTGCGGCGGACACATCGGACACTTTTGACACTATTTTGGGACCGTTCACATTTATACAGCAATAAAAATATATCTAAAAATGCACTAATTGCTGTGTAAATGACACTGGCAGTGAAAGGGGTTAACTACTAGGGGGTGAAGAAGGGGTTAAGTGTGTCCTAGGGAGTGATTCTAACTGTGGGGGGGGGCGGCTACAAGTGACACGATAGTGATCACTGCTTCTGATGACAGGGAGCAGTAGATCAGTGTCCTGTCACTAGGCAGAACAGGGAAATGGCTTGTTTACTTGTTTACCTAGGCATCCCCTGTCCTGCCGCTCCGTGACACGATCGCGGGACACCGGCGGCCATCGAGTCCATCAGGCACGGTCACAGAACTCGCGGTGGCGCGCAAGAGCCCACTAGGGGGAAGATTCAAAGCAGCGTACAGGTACGTTGCTCTGCCTGCCCATGGCATTCTGCCGACGTGTATCTACATGAGGCAGCCGGCGAGCGGTGAAACGGGTTTTCGTTAATTCGGATATTTTCGAATAAACTAATTTGTTGAAACTCGTTAAAAAAAAAAGAATTCAGAACGAAACGAAATTGCGCGTGTCTATTCTCCTCTCTACTCCTTTTGCTTCGTAGATTGCCCTCCTGAACCATTGTAACTTTTCCCTCTCGGCTCACATTGTCGCCGCGTTCCCCCTTCCCCCCCGACGATCGCGCGTGTTCGGAATAGCGAGGAGCGGTCTTCTCCCGGGCCCAGCCAGTCATTAGGAAATCCCTTTTCATTCCTTCATTCATATTTCAGTGATTTGGTATTATAGATTTATCTCCTGATCCGCTATTATACGGACGTGCCGGCGAAGCGCGGCCTGTGCCCCGGGATCGGGGTGAGCCATATTGCACCGGCGGACGCACTATGACCCCCGCGGCGTCACACCGCACTTCTTTTATCACAAGTGGGGCCGTTAAAAAAAATAAATAAATCGATCTTTGGGAAGCGCCTGATTAGATAGACCTGTGAGATGATAACACATGCAGGATACATTCTTTCCACGGACAAGCCACTAAGATTAGAACCACACCCCTAATATAGATAGATATACGAATACTTGTGGGGGTTTTAACCGCTTAAGACCCGGACCAAAATGCAGGTAAAGGACCGGGCCACTTTTTGCGAATTCGGCACTGCGTCGCTTTAACTGACAATTGCGCGGCCGTGCGACGCGGCTCCCAAACAAAACTGGTGTCCTTTTTTTCCCACAAACAGAGGTTTCTTTCGGTGGTATTTGATCACCTCTGCGGTTTTTATTTTTTTGCGCTATAAACAAAAATAGAGCGACAATTTTGAAAAAATTCAATATTTTTAACTTTTTTGCTATAATAAATATCCCCCCAAAATATATAAAAAAACATTTTTTTTTTCCCTCAGTTTAGGCCGATACGTATTCTTCTACATATTTTTGGTAAAAAAAAAAATTGCAATAAGCGTTTATCGGTTGGTTTTCGCAAAATTTATAGCGTTTACAAAATAAAGGATAGTTTTATTGCATTTTTATAAATTATTTTTTTTTTACTACTAATAGCGGCGATCAGCGATTTTTTTCGTGACTGCGACATTATGGCGGACACTTCGGACAATTTTGACACATTTTTGGGACAATTGTCATTTTCACAGCAAAAAATGCATTTAAATTGCATTGTTTACTGTGGAAATGACAGTTGCAGTTTGGGAGTTAACCACAAGGGGGCGCTGTGACTTTGAGTGTTCCCTGTGTGTGTGTTTACAACTGTAGGGGGGTGTGGCTGTAGGTGTGACGTCATCAATCGCGTCCCCCTATAACAGGGATGACGCGATCGATGCTACGGCCACAGTGAAGCACGGGGAAGCCTCTCCCCGTTCTTCAGCTCCAGGGACCGATCGCCGCACTGCAGCGGTCCCGGAGCTTCGGACCGGGTCACGGGAGCGCGCGCCCGTGACCCACGGCTGGGTACTAAAACCAACGTATATATACGTTGATGTGCCCAGCCGTGCCATTCTGCCGACGTAAATGTGCAGTAGGCGGTCCTTAAGTGGTTACCCGGTTAAGACCCGGACCAATATGCAGGTTAAGGACCGGGCCCCTTTTTGCGATTCGGCACTGCGTCGTTTTAACTGACAATTGCGCGGTCGTGCGACGTGGCTCCCAAACAAAATTGATGTCCTTTTTTCCCCTCAAATAAAGATTTCTTTTGGTGGTATTTGATCACCTCTGCGTTTTTTTTTTCTTTTTGCGCTATAAACAAAAATTAAACGTCAATTTTGAAAAAAAGCAATATTTTTTACTTTTTGCTATAATAAATATCACCCCAAAAATATATATATATAAAAAAACATTTTTTTTCCCTCAGTTTAGGCCGATACGTATTCCTCTACATCAAAAAATCACAATAAGTGTTTATCTGTTGGTTTGCGCAAAAGTCATAGCGTTTACAAAATAGGGGATAGTTTTATTGCATTTTTATAAAAAAAAAAAATTTTACTAGTAACGGCGGCGATCAGCGTTTTTTTTTTTTTTTGCGACTGCGACATTATGGCGGACACATCGGACACTTTTGAAACATTTTTGGGACCATTGTCATTTTCACAGCAAAAAGTGCTATAAAAATGCACTGATTACTGTGAAAATGACAATGGCACTGAAGGAGTTAACCACGAGGGGGCGCTGTAGGGGTTAAGTGTGACCTCATATGTGTTTCTTACTGTAAGGGGGCGGGGCTGGACGTGTGACGTCATTGATCGTCTTTCCCTATATCAGTGACATTGCCACAGGGGAGGTTTGTTTACACTCACCTCTCCCCGTTCTTCAGCTCCTGTGACCGATCGCGGGACACCGATCGGCGGCTCTCCTTGTCAGAGGGGGGTCTGCGCTGATAATGAGCACATTGATTATCAGCACAGCCTCCTCAGATGTGCCAATCAGTGCCCAGCAGTGTCCCCATAATAAAAGACTGCCAGTGCCCACCACAGGGCCAATCGGTGGCCATTACAGTATCAATCAGTGCCCAGAAGCGGTGTGCAGTACCGCATTTGACCATAGGTGGGGGGGGGGGCGCTAGAGCTGATCGGAGCTAGTTTCAAAATCCTCGGAATACTCAGTTCCCGAACCTTTACGAATTCAGCCGAGCTGTCCCCGAGCCGAGCTGTCCTCATATATTAATGAGGCTCTCCAGTGCCCCCCCCACCTCTGGCTGCATGCGGTATTGCATGCCATAGAAGTCAATGCGGAACAAACTATTTTCTTTTCCATTGACTTCAATGGGGAACTCGCTTTGATATGAGAGTGCTTTGGATTACGAGCGTTCTCCTGGAACGGATTATACTCGCAATCCGAGGTTCCGCTGTACTACACTCGATTTTAGCCAAAAGGGCGAGTTTGGAGAGCCCTGATCTAGGTGATGATGGGCGTCCTCCAGCCAGGAAATGGGGCGGGGCTCTGTCTGACTTGCTGCAGCTTCTGACGCACACGGTGAGAAGCTCACAGTGTGCGTGAAATCAGAGGAAGCCGTTTCAGTCCAGGAGAGGAGCCGCTACAACCGTACAAGACTGGGGGGGGGGGGAGGGGGGGAGTTTTTGTATCTTTTTCATATTCTGTAATTGTAAACGCGGATCTCTCGGTGAAGATTCAATCTTCGGCGGTCCGGTGGAGGAGGCGGCGCGGAGCCGCATTCATCAATAATATTGATCGGTTACAATGATAAGGAGTAGCAGGGATCTGTGTGAGGACCCCGCTGCCCACTTGGCTGACTCATCGATTTCCAGCGACAAAAAAAATAACTGGCCCCCGTTATGGATGGAGCCGCTAATAATTGCTGAAGCGGTAATGACGCGCCTCTCCCGATCGATACAATTAAAGGGCCGGATTCATTAATTAGACAAATGGGACTCTGCCAGAGCGACGCCACAAATGCAGTTTTCAGGTCATTCACACAGAGGGGACCTTTAAGGCGTCCGTTCGTTAGTGGTGACGGATTGCCATGGTGGACGTGCGGCCTGTGTGCGTCACGCGGCCCCCGGCGGCTTCATCGGTCGCACTTTGTGTGGTAGAGACCCGCTGGTAAAAAAAAATACAACCATTCTGATCTTAACCCCCCCCCCCCATTCACAACTGCACAAAACACACGTGTTGCACTTGCGTTGCCATTATTACCCAATCAGGTGCCAGGAACATAGAAAAGGTGGGATTATTCCTCACCTGTGATTGGATGATTTATATCAGCGCAGCGTCACCTCGTCCAAGAGACAGTTCACACCGAAACACGACCCATAGTGATCTGCAGATTACCATTCCATGTACATAGGAAGATGTATGTTCAATGTTGTGTGTGGGATGTATGGCTGGTCAGTGTTGTATGTAGGAAGATGTACGTTTATTGTATGTGGGAAGATGTATGTTCATTGTATGTAGGACGATGTATGTTGGTTGTATGTAGGACGATGTATGTTGGTTGTATGTAGGAAGATGTATGTTTGTTGTATGTAGGAAGATGTATGTTTGTTGTATGTAGGACGATGTATGTTTGTTGTATGTAGGAATATGTATGTTCGTTGTATGTAGGAAGATGTATGTTCGTTGTATGTAGGACGATGTATGTTTGTTGTATGTAGGACGATGTATGTGCGTTGTATGTAGGACGATGTATGTGCGTTGTATGTAGGAAGATGTATGTTTGTTGTATGTAGGAAGATGTATGTTCATTGTATGTAGGACGATGTATGTTAGTTGTATGTAGGACGATGTATGTTGGTTGTATGTAGGAAGATGTATGTTCGTTGTATGTAGGAAGATGTATGTTCGTTGTATGTAGGACGATGTATGTTTGTTGTATGTAGGACGATGTATGTGCGTTGTATGTAGGACGATGTATGTGCGTTGTATGTAGAAAGATGTATGTTTGTTGTATGTAGGAAGATGTATGTTCGTTGTATGTAGGACGATGTATGTTTGTTGTATGTAGGAAGATGTATGTTTGTTGTATGTAGGAAGATGTATGTTTGTTGCATGTAGGACGATGTATGTTTGTTGTATGTAGACAGATGTATGTGAGTTGTATGTAGAAAGATGTATGTTCAATGTATGTGTGTTGTATGTAGAAAGATGTATGTTCATTATATGTAGACAGATGTATGTTCAATGTATGTTTGTCGTATGTAGGACGATGTATGTTCGTTGTATGTAGGACGATGTGTGTTTGTTGTATGTAGGAAGATGTACGTCCGTTGTTTGTAGGACGATGTATGTTCGTTGTATGTAGGACGATGTATGTTGGTTGTATGTAGTAAGATGTATGTTCGATGTATGTAGGAAGATGTATGTTCATTGTATGTAGGAAGTTGTATGTTCGTTGTATGTATAAAGATGTATGTTTGTTGTATGTAGGAAGATGTGTGTTAGTTGTATGTAGAAAGATGTATGGTCAATGTATGTTTTTTGTATGTAGAAAGATGAATGTTCATTGTAGGTAGACAGATGTATGTTCAATGTATGTTTGTTGTATGTAGGATGATGTATGTTCGTTGTATGTAGGAAGATGTATGTTTGTTGTATGTAGGAAGATGTATGTTCATTGTATGTAGGACGATGTGTGTTGGTTGTATGTAGGAAGATGTGTGTTTGTTGTATGTAGGAAGATGTATGTCCGTTGTATGTAGGATGATGTATGTTCGTTGTATGTAGGACGATGTATGTTGGTTGTATGTAGGAAGATGTATGTTCATTGTATGTAGGAAGTTGTATGTTCGTCGTATGTAATAAGATGTATGTTTGTTGTATGTAGGAAGATGTATGTTCAATGTATGTTTGTTGTATGTAGAAAGATGTATGTTCGTTGTATGTAGAAAGTGTTATGTTCATTGTGTGTAGGATGATGTATGTTTGTTGTACGTAGAACGATGTATGTTTGTTGTATGTAGGACGATGTATGTTTGTTGTATGCAGGACGATGTATGTTCGTTGTATGTAGGAAGATGTATGTTCATTGTATGTAGAAAGATGTATGTTTGTTGTATGTAGGATGCTCTGTATGAAGAGGTCCTTGTAACCTCGAAACCCATGAGCCGACAGTGACACACCTCTATCCCCCCTATTCTGGAGTGCGGTTCGAGGGTTATCCATCACATCATTTTTGACAAGCCTTTTATACCACGTCTCTTGTGCGTTGTTTTTATTACTATTTGACATAAATTAGTGAGTTTGGGGTGGAGTCCTGACCTCAACACCCTTGGGATGAATCCGCAAAGGACGGGGCCAACTCAATATTGAACCCTCTGGACTAAGACTGGGATGTTATTAAAGTTCATATGCGCTTCTGGAAATCTGCCTACCAAGACATTTTGGACAATTTTCATGCTCCCACCGGTTCTCTATAAAAAAATAAAAAAATAAAAAATGCCACCCAAGGCCAACGCCTTGTTTGCCTGGTGGTAGATACGCCCCTGCTCATGCCACCCCTTTTCGTATCTTCTTTTTTAAAACTGAATGTATTGATACATTTTGGAAATGACGGACATTGGCGGGTCCCATGTACAGGGCCACCATCAGGGGGGTAGAGGCAGTACACCTGTAAGGGGCAAGGATGTCCCCAGGTGCCCAGATGGCAACCCCCCTTGTTTATAAATTTTTTTTTTCATATATGTATTTTTTTTATTAAAGGGCCCAGAGGTCCACAGGGTCCCGTATGGCAACCCCCCTTTTTTTTATTTTTTTTTTTATAAATTTAATTTATTTTATTTTTTTATTAAAGAGCCCAGAGGTTTCTTTTTTTCTTTTTATTAAAGGGCCCAGATGTCCCCAGGGGCCCGAAAGGCAACCCCCCGTTTTTTTTATTTTATTTTTTTATTTTATTTTTATTATTAAAGGGCCCAGAGGTTTCTTTTTTCTTTTTATTAAAGGGCCCAGATGTCCCAAGGGGCCCGGAGGTCCCCAGGGGCCCAAAAGGCAACCCCCCCTTTTTTTTATATAAATTTAATTTGTTTTATTTTATTTTTTATTAAAGGGCCCAGAGGTTTATTTTTTTATTTTTATTAAAGGGCCCAGATGTCCCCAGGGGCCCGGAGGTCCCCAGGGTCCCGAAAGGCAACCCCCCCTTTTTTTATTTTTTATATATAGATATTTTTCCTTATTTCTTTTTTTTTTTTGTAAAGGACCCCCCCCCCCCCCGCTTCTCACTTTTCTCAATTAGCGGCGGCACCCCCCCCCCCCTGCTTCTCAATTTAAGGCGGCGGCACTCCCCCTGCTCCAGGGGGCCCATGCCTGAAGCTGTGTAAGGGGCCCCATAATTCTGATGGTCATCTGGTATCTGGGGGGGATAAAGGTGTGTCATACATGTGCGGAGTCTTAACCAGAAAAATCCATAGCATGCCATTTACTGTGAATATTGGTTCTTTACAATGCGCTCCTCTTCCCATTCTATAAAGCCGGGAGGTTTGAATCCAGAGCTTCCAAACCACAAAAACACGATCGACCTGCCAAGCTCCCGCCGCCACTCTGCGCAGATGAGGCCCCGGGTCTGTGCCAGCCAAATACGCCGCGCTCCATCTGCCTCCCGCCGCTCGGCCGCTGTAAGCTCTGCAGCCAGCCAGATGTCTGTCACCTTCTGCTGCCATTTTCCCGATCGCTGACTCCTCACATCTTGTGTGATCGAAGCTTCCACTCCGCCGTCACCGCGTCGCGATTGTCACTGACGCGCTGCACCCAGACATGACAATATGGAGGTGTCGATGGACCGGCTGCGGATCTCCTTATCACCGGCTCAATATAACAATGGGATGAATGAATGGCATGTAGTTTGCTCTGTGATCAGAAAGGATTCCCATTATTTTATTTTTTTAAAGAAAATCCTGTTTTCACCCTTTATTTCCCATCTCAGTGTTGCTGATCCCCCTGCAGACTCTTTCACCCACTTTATGTCTATAAGCAAACTCCTCCAGAGTTAGCTGCACATCGTTGTCTGAACCGGCTTCCTGAAAGTGACACCATTGTCACAAGTCATAGATGGCAACTGTCCTGGATTTTCCGGGACAGTCCCTCATTTTAGACCCATTTAGTCCCTGTCACGGTCAGGGGTTAATGCTGTTTACGATATTCCATTCCATCGACCCATGACAGCTTCTTGACACTCCACAATCCGGCAGACGAACCGGACCCATATGGATTTGCCAGAAACGAGACACACAGCTCTGTTCTCTGGTTCCAAACAGATAGATACTTTAATGGTAAACTCGGGCTCTTTATATACAGTCAGCAACCAAATATGAACAATGACTCTACTCCACCCACAACATTATACAATGCTTCCTAACGAGCCTCCAATACACATCTTGGGTAGACTTTCTGGCACCGGGTCTGACACAATCCACATGAGCTAATTAGCTACAGCTGACAAGTCAGACATCATGACTACGGCTCTTCTCACCTGATATACAATACACATTTATCATCAATAGAAATTCACACAATACAGTGTTAATTAGCAACACACAATGAAAATGTCTTTAGAAGCCAGATTAAGGTTAGTTTACATGACAGTAGCAGACTTGATTATCCCTTAACAGTCTGTGTTCTCACATTGAATGAGTCACTCTTCTATTGACCTGTTGGGTTCAGAATCAACAACTTAATAACGTAATATTTCAAGATATCCTGCAATACATGAATTATCATTACTGTCCTATCTCATGTAATTCATGATACAATTTCTCAGTCATCCTATGCCCCTAGTGTACATAGGATGACCCTAGACACAAGAGTTATTGGTGAAGCTGACACATGAGTACCCCACACCCTTGGAGAGCTTCTGGGTCTCACGGGCCATACCGTTACAGTCCCAAAAAAAACCTTGGCTCGACTCCTAGGATTACACTATCAGGGGCTCTGTCATGGGATCAAAGTGTTGCGGGCTCTGTCCCAGGATCACAGTTTCACTGCCTTTGTCTCAGGATCACAGTGTTGCAGGCTTTGTCCCAGGATCGCGCTAAAAATGTAATTATAGTATATCAAACAACTACAAATGGGGGTAAGGGCGTCCTGGATATATATATAAATACTGTGCATAGATCACAAAGAAGTGGATTCAATGTTCAATATTATGTAGTTTCACAGATATGCACAGTCCACCAAAAGGTTCCAAGTTCATATATTGGAAGACTCCCAGGTGAGGATGATGAAAGTACACTCCGGACACAGTGCTACAAATAGAACCTCCACCACACGTATATGTATAGCCTCTTACCAGATAAGAGTAAAGAAACAGCATTCAAGGGTAAACGTGAGATCCTGAGAGGGCTCTCGGTCGCAGTCACAATGAATTTGTAGTAAGAGCGTCAAAAAGACATGTAGCCGGCCAGCTAACACACACAGCCCGTATCTTCCGGGTAAGGATCGTATGCGCGGTGACGTCAGCACGTCGCCTCCCTACGTTTCGTCTCAACTGGGACGTGTTCACAGGATCATGTGTAGTGGTGTAGTTTAACACCTTTTTATCGCTGCTTCACATGTTGTTTCCTGAACGAGCGCTATATTTTATCTTTGTACTTACTTTGTCCCAGGATCACAGTCCCAGGATCACAGTGTCACGGGATCTGTCCTGGGATCACAGTGTCACAGGATTTGTTTTAGGATCACAGTGTTGCCGGCTCTGTCCAAGAGTCACAGTCCCGGGATCACAGTGTTGCCGCTATGTCCCAGGATCACACTCCCGGGATCACAGTGTTGCCAGCTCTGTCTCAGGATCACAGTGTCATGGGCTACGTCCTGGGATCACAGTGTCACTGGCTCTGTCCTGGGATCACAGTGTCACAGACTTTGTCCCTGGATCACAGTGTTGCTGGCTCTGTCCCAGGATCACAGTCCCGGGATCACAGTGTTGCTGGCACTGTGCCGGGATCACAGTGTTGGGGGCTTTGTCCTGGGATCACAGTGTCACAGACTCTGTCCCGGGTTCACAGTGTCACAGGCTTTGTCCCAGGATCACAGTCCCGGGATGACAGTGTTGCTGCTCTGTCCCAGGATCACAGTCCCGGGATCACAGTGTTGCCGGATCTGTATCAGGATCACAGTGTCATGGGCTCACAGTGTCACTGGCTCTGTCCTGGGATCACAGTGTTACAGACTTTGTTCCTGGATCACAGTGTTGCTGGCTCTGACCCAGGATCAAAGTCCCGGGATCACAGTGTTGCCGGAACTGTGCCGGGATCACAGTGTTGGGGGCTCTGTCCTGGGATCACAGTGTCACAGACTCTGTCCCGGGTTCACAGTGTCACAGACTTTGTTCCTGGATCAGAGTGTTGCTGGCTCTGTCCCAGGATCACAGTCCCGGGATCACAGTGTTGCCGGCTCTGTCCCAGGATCACAGTGTCATGGGCCCTGTCCTGGGATCAGTGTTGCCGGATCTGTCCCAGGATCACAGTACCGGGATCACAGTGTCAGGATCACAGTGTTGCCGGGTCTGTCCTGGGATCATAGTGTCACAAGCTTTGTCCCAGGATCAGTGTTGCCGGCCCTGTCCCAGGAGGATTACAGTCCCGGATCACAGTGTCACTATTTTTTGAGTTATTGTACATACACAGTAACTGAAAGCAGAGTTTTTTTTATTTAAGATATTTTTTTGGTCTGCGAAGCCTGGGCATTAAGACTCTCTTCGAGGTCTGCTGGGTGGCATCATCCATGTTAATAAACAAGCTGATTGGTTGGATAAGAGTTTACAATTAAATTTCCATCCCTGTGGAATCGATGTGCGGGAACGTTCGGTATCACGTGTTTCGGCACCCCAGGGAACCCGACGGCGGCTCATACCCTCAGCTCAACGTTTGGAAGAAATGTTAAACATCAACAGCTTAAATGGTGTGTGCAAACATCGACCAATCTGCGTCTCCCACGGATTCTAAAAACACCCCGTCCTCCCGTCTCGCCAACCCGCCGCACGTCAGTTCACAGCAACGTTCGCTCGCCCCCCACGCGTTTCTGTGTCTGGGTGAAGCTGTCGCTCTGACGGTTCTCAATATTGGTATTTGTTCATGAATTTTCTCCTGGCAGGAGCCGCGGAACAGAAGAGGGGTCCAGCTGTCATCAGATATTATTTTAATTCCAAGTTTATCTGTATTTATTTTTAATATTTATTTATATAAACATTGTATCAACCAGTTAAGACCCGGACCATTATGCAGGTTAAGGACCTTGCCCATTTTTGCGATTCGGCACTGCGTCGCTTTAACTGACAATTGCGCGGCCGTGCGACGTGGCTCCCAAACAAAATTGGCGTCCTTTTTTTCCCACAAATATAGCTTTCTTTTGGTGGTATTTGATCACCTCTGCGGTTTTTATTTTTTGCGCTACAAACAAAATAAGAGCGAACATTTAGAAAAAAAAATAATATTTTTTACTTTTTGCTATAATAAATATCCCCCAAAAAAGATATAAAAAAACATTTATTTTCCTCAGTTTAGGCCGATACGTATTCTTCTACATATTTTTGTTAAAAAAAAACGCAATAAGCGTTTATCGATTGGTTTCCTCAAAATTTATGGCGTTTACAAAATAGGGGATAGTTTTATGGCATTTTTATTAATATTTTTTTTTTTACTACTAATGGCGGCGATCAGCGTTTTTTTTTCGTGACTGCGACATTATGGCGGAAACTTCCGACAATTTTGACACATTTTTGGGGCCATTGTCATTTTCACAGTGAAAAGGGCTATAAAAATGCACTGATTACTGTGAAAATGACAATTGCAGTTTGGGAGTCAACCACTAGGGGGCACTGTAGAGGTTAAGTGTGACCTCATATGTGTTTCTAACTGTAGGGTGCGGGGCTGGACGTGTGATGTCATTGATCGTCTTTCCCTATATCAGGGAACAGACGATCACAGAGAAGAACGGGGAAGGTGTGTTTACACTCACCTCTCCCCGTTCTTCAGGTCCTGTGAACGATCGCGGGACACCGGCGGCAATCGGGGGTCTGCAGGTCCCGTGGGAACCGTCACGGAGCTTCGGACCGGGTCGCGAGCGCGCCCCCATGGCTGAGCTTTTAAAGAGGACGTACAGGTACGTGCTTGTGCCCAGCCGTGCCCTTCTGCCGGTGTATATGTGCAGGAGGCGGTCCTTAAGTGGTTAATGTTTCCGAGAATAATACCGTAATGTGTCTAATATGTGCATTTCCTACTTCCCTTCAGCTCCACCTAGAGAACATAATGTATTGCAGTAAAATCTGACCCGGAGTCAAGTTCCCTGTTGCCATGTACTCTCCTCGCTGGCGTCAGATGAAGGGGCACAACGCGTTTCCAGCGAGTTTCCTCTTTCTCCAGCCTGCCCCGATCAGTAACCAAAGGACTTGTAAACTACAAGGCAAGGGGAAGCAGCTCCAGACATCAAAATTTGACAGCACTGCACTAGAATCTCCTATCTAGTGTCGAAACTTGATGTCAGTCCTGTCTGGAGTTGCTTCCCCTCCCTTCCTAGTTTATTAAGCCTTTGGTTACTGATCAGGCTTGAGAAAGAGGAAGCTGCCTCGAAATGCGTTGCCAACCCTTTACCTGAGGCATGGTCCAGTTAGTGTTTTGAGTGGGTTTGTGCTGGCCGGCACCTGGTCTTACTTATATTGTCATCACAGCTGGAACCAAGTTTGCTTCAGTCCTGTACTTATCCACTAGTGTTGAGCGGAATACGCCATATTCGATTTCGCGATATTTCACGAATATATAGAAGAATATTCGTGAAATATTCGATAATATCGAATATTCGTGATATTTTATCAAAAAAAAATGTTGCGAAATTTCGCTAATGCGAATGCGAAATTTCGCTAATGCGAAATTGATTGCGAAATTCTCGTCTGCGCATGCGCATGCGCGCAAACAACACGCGAAAACGGAGATCATTTCCTATAGGAAGCACAATGCTAAGCTCTAAGATCGCAATACACAGGTCTAATGCAAAAGACGGGCAGAGAAAGTATTCGCGAATATTCGTAATACGAATGGAGCACTCTGATTGGCTCAGAATATTCTTGATATTTTATCGTAATTTCGCAAAAATGCGAATGAGAAATTGATTGCGGAATTTCGACAGTAACACTCTGAAATCGAATATATGTGTTATTTTAGCTAAAAACAATATTGCGAATTTCTCGAAAATAATCGCGCGATATCGCTATTGCCGAATAATCGCATTGCGATTTTTCGGCAATATAAAAGGATCGCCTCAGCTACTCGGCCCAAGGTCTCTAATCATACCAGCAATGCTTTTAGACGTCGATGGAGATCACTAGGATGTGATCTGTTTTAAAAATAAATTCGAAAAAATATCGAATATTCACCGCGATATTCGATTTATTTGCGAATACTCGAATATGCAATATTCGTGAGCAACACTATTATCCACCACGCTGGAGAAAAGTAGATGATATGTTAGTGTGCTATTCTTTTTTTATATAAATAAATCTATACAGTCTTTTAAGTGGATCCCACGTCCCTGTCAGAGTTCCTGTCCTGTCTAGTGTTGCTCACGAATATTCGTATTGCGAATATTCGGCTCGAATATGGCATATTCGAGTATTCGCGATATATTCCGAATTTCGCGGTGAATATTCGCTATTTCGAATATTCGTAGTTTTTCAATTTTTTTTTAGAACAGATCACATCCTAGAGATCCCCATCGACGTCTAAAAGCATTGTTGGTATGATTAGAGACCTTGGGCCGAGTAGCTGCAGCGATCATTTTATATTGCCGAAAAATCGCAATGCGATTATTCGGCAATAGCGATATCGCGCGATTATTTTCGAGAAATTCGCAATATTGTTTTTAGCTAAAATAACACATATATTCGATTTCAGAGTGTTACTGTCGAAATTCCGCAATCAATTTCTCATTCGCATTTTTGCGAAATTACGATAAAATATCACGAATATTCTGAGCCAATCAGAGTGCTCCTTTCGCATTTGCCGAATATTCACAATTATTTTGTATTGTAATATATCACAAATATTCTGAGCCAATCAGAGTGCTCCATTCCGCATTTCTCGAAATTTCGCATTCGCAATTCGCAATAGCGAAATTTCGCAATCATTTCATTTCCAAAAAATATCAAGAATATTCTGAGCCAATCAGAGTGCTCCATTCCGCATTTCTCGAAATTTCGCAATTATTTTGTATTATAAAATATCACGAATATTCTGAGCCAATCAGAGTGCTCCTTCCGCATTTGCCGAATATTCGCAATTATTTTGTATTGTAATATATCACGAATATTCTGAGCCAATCAGAGTGCTCCATTCCGCATTTCTCGAAATTTCGCATTCGCAATTCGCATTCGCAATAGCGAAATTTCGCAATCATTTCATTTCCAAAAAATATTGCGAATATTCGCATTTAACGAATATATCTCGAATATTCGACTATATATTCGAGATATATCGCAAAATCGAATATGGCATATTCTGCTCAACACTAGTCCTGTCCACCTTTTGGCTACAAAGTGACATTGTATAATCTGCAGTGGCGTGTCTAGGGTATGGCAGCCATGGCAAATGCCATGGGCGCCACGGGGAGGGGGGGGTGGCAAAAAGACACCCCCTGAATGAAAAAACCCCGCGGCCACCTCCTGCACTAATGTAGCTCCCATCGCCGGGCCCACCCTGCTGAAGCGCAACGCCGGCACAGCAATTGCTGATATTTCTCCTTCTGCTTGGGGAGGGGAGTGACGGGTGCACCCGAGACGGCCGATGACTGACCAGACCAGATCCACATAAGGTAGTGGCTGTTGTTTGATGGGCACAGTGGCTGCAATTGATGGGGGTTTTTTTTTTGTTTGTTTGCGCCCCCCCAAAAATGTTCAGCACCAGTTGCCAGTGGTCCCCAGTGTCCCTCTCTGTCCCCCGTTATCTAAAAGATGGGTTTCAAATGTTTTGAAAAGGGCACAGTTTTCAGTGCTCGCCATAGGCGCCATTTTCACGCCCCTGATAATCTGTTCACTGGGGGGGGGGACTGAAGAAATGCTTCCTTTTGCCTGCAGCAGACTGGTGACCTCATCCCAGTCTAGACAAAGTCACTTTAATGATAAAAGGTTTGCAGTGACAGGTCAGGAATGTATTTGCTGTCATTTTGATGCCTTGTACAGACGATCGGATTTTCCGTCTGGATTTTTGTTCTGACGGAATTCCGTTCAAGCTTGTCTTGCATACACGCCGTCACACCAAATTCCCACCGTCAATAACGCGGTGACGTACAACGCTACGACGTGCCGGGAAAAATGAAGTTCAATGCTTCCGAGCATGCGTCGACTTGATTCTGAGCATGCGTGTTTTTTTTTCTCCGTCGGCAGTTCCCTACAGACGAACGGAATTTCCGCTAGAATTTCTAATTCTTGCGCTCTTTCTAAATTCCGACGGGAAAAAAGTCCGATGGGGCACACACGCGGTCGGAATATCCGATGAGAAAGTTTCATCTGACTTTTTCCATCGGAAATTCCGATCGTGTGTACGTGGCATTAGGGGATTATTTTCACCCACAGATACCGAAGAAAAGCAAAACGCAAATAAAGCGAATGAAATTGTGAATTGAAAATTATTTCTAGAATGACCGTTATTGTTTAACCACTTAAGGACCGCCTCCTGCACATATACGTCGGCAGAATGGCACGGCTGGGCACGGGCACGTACAGGTACGTCGCTTTTAAGAGCCCAGCCATGGGTCGCGGGCGCGCGACCTGGTCCGAAGTTCTGTGACCGCGGCCGTGGGACCCGATCGCCGCCGGTGTCCCGCGATCGGTCACAGAAGCTGAAGAACGGGGAGGGGCGAGTGTAAACACAGCTTCCCCGTTCTTTACTGTGGCAATGTCACTGATCGTCTGTTCCCTGATATAGGGAAAGGCGATCAGTGACGTCACACATCCAGCCCCGCCCCCCTACCGTTAGAATTTTCACAGTAATCAAGTGCATTTTTATAGCACTTTTCGCTGTGAAAATGACAATGGTCCCAAAAATGTGTCAAAATTGTCCGAAGTGTCCGCCGTAATGTCGCAGTACCGAAAACAAAATGCTGATCGCCGCCATTAGTAGTAAAAAAAAAAAATATTGATAAAAATGCCATAAAACTTTCCCCTATTTTGTAAACGCTGTGGGCCAGATTCAGGATGGCGAGCGGTTCTTTTCCGATTTACATTACGCTGACGCAACTTTACGCGCAAGTGCTGTATTCACCAAGCACTTGCGTGTAAAGTTGCGGCAGCGCAGCGTAAATTGGGCGGCCTAATTCAAATTGGACGGGTAGGGGCCATATGCTATTTAAATTAGGCGCGTCCCCGCGCCGAACGTACTGCTCATGCGTCGACCATTGAAAAATCCCAGTGCGCATGCTCCGAATTATGACGGTGTTTTTGACGTGAACGTAATCGACGTAAAATCCCCATTCACGAGCGAGTTACGCAAACGACGTAAAATTTTTCACATTTCCCGCGGTCACGACGTCCATACTTAACATAGGATGCGCCATTTTTTTTGGTGCTTTATCTTTACGCCGGGGAACCCCTTACGGAAACGGCGTAAAGTCACTGCGTCGGGGGGGGGGGGGGGGGGGCGGGCGTACGTTCGGGAATTGGCGTATCTCGCTGATTTACATATTCTCGGCGTAAATTAGCGGGAACGCCCCTGGTGGCCATTTTAAAAATGCATTTAAGACAATTACGCCTGTCGGATCTTTCCTGCAAACCGGCGTATCTTGTTTTCTGAATACAGAAAGCAGATACGCCGGCGCAAAGTCAGAGTTATGCCGGCGTATGACTGATACGCCGGCAAAACTCTACCTGAATCTGGCCCTATAAATTTTGCGCAAACCAACCGATAAGCGTTTTTTTTTTACTAAAAATATGTAGAAGAATACGTATCGGTCTAAACTGAGGAAAAAAAATAGTTTTTTATATCTTTTTGGGGGATATTTATTACAGCAAAAAGTTAAAATTATTGATTTTTTTTCAAAATTGTCGCTCTATTTTTTGTTTATAGCGCAAAAAAAAAAACAGCAGAGGTGATCAAATACCACCAAAATAAAGCTTTATTTGTGGGGGGAAAAGGACGCCGATTTTGTTTGGGAGCCACGTCGCGCGACCGCGCAAATGTCAGTTAAATCGACGCAGTGCCGAATCGCAAAAAGGGGCCAGGTCCTTTACCTGCATATTGGTCCGGGGATTAAGTGGTTAATGAAGTGACCCCCCCTAGTTTAGAAGATGGACAGTGTGGGGGGAGGGGGAAGGGGGGGGTCTGTTAGGAAATCTGGGGATGTGTTTCTTGATTCGGATGAATAATTCACCGTATTGATCGCCGGCTAATTACAGTGAAGGATACAATGTTCTCCTTCTCAGTAAACAAATACAAACTAATTTATTGCGCTTAGAGACCCGGAGCGCAATGCGTACATCACGGGAAGAGGAGGCGGGGCAAAAAAATACAACGCAAAAAAACAAACTGATTGTGGGCGGACGCAAAGGCGAGAACTGCGACCACGCCTCTCAACTCCTTTAACCCTTTCAATACCGGGGGGCACATTCACCCCTTTCCTGCCCAGGCTATTTTGAATGACAATTGCGCGGTCGTGCTACACTGTATCCAAACAGAATTTTCATCATTTTTCCCCCACAAATAGAGATTTCTTTTGGTGGTATTCGATCACCTCGGCGGTTTTTATTTTAGTTTGTTATAAGATTTTGCATATAAGTATTTTTTCTCCTTAACTGATGGGCACTGATGATGGGCACTAATATGCAGCACTGATAGGTGGCACTGATGGGCAATGATGAGGTTGGATTGATAGGCACTGATGAGGCGGTACTAATAGGTACCGATGAGGCGGTACTAATGGGCACTGATGAGGCGGTACTAATGGGCACTGATGAGGCGGTACTAATGGGCGCCGATGAGGCGGTACTAATGGGCGCTGATGAGGCGGTACTAATGGGCGCCGATGAGGCGGTACTAATGGGCGCCGATGAGGCGGTACTAATGGGCGCTGATGAGGCGGTACTAATGGGCGCTGATGAGGCGGTACTAATGGGCGCTGATGAGGCGGTACTAATGGGCGCTGATGAGGCGGTACTAATGGGCGCTGATGAGGCGGTACTAATGGGCACTGATAAGGCGGTACTAATGGGCGCTGATGAGGCGGTACTAATGGGCGCTGATGAGGCGGTACTAATGGGCGCTGATGAGGCGGTACTAATGGGCACTGATAAGGAGTGCATGAATTTTCAGCACTGATGGACACTGACGAGCAATGATGAGGCTGCACTGATAGGCACAGATTTTTCTTAGTTTCTGTCATGATATTTTGCAAATAGGTAATTTTTCCCCTTCACTGTTGTGCACTGATTGAGGCTGCACAGATGGGCACTGATAGGCTGCACTGATAAGGCGGTACTAATGGGCACTGATGATGCAATAGTGATGGGCACTGATGAGAGGCACTAATTTGCAGCACTGATGGACACTGACAAGCAATGATGAGGCTGCACTGATAGGCACTGATGAGGCTGCACTGATGGGCACAGATGTTTCTTAGTTTCTGTCATAATATTTTGCAAATAAGTAATTTTTCCCCTTCACTGTTGTGTGCTGTGATGAGGCTGCACAGATTGGCACTGATGAGGTGGTACTGATGGGCACTGATAAGGAGGCACTAATATGCAGCACTGATGGACACTGACATGCAATGATGAGGCTGCACTAATAGGCACTGATGAGAAGGCACTTATGGGCACAGATTTTTCTTAGTTTCTGTTATAATTTTTTGCAAATAAGTATGTTTTTTCCTTCACTGTTGTGCGCTGATGAGGCTGTACTGATGGGCACTGATGAGGTGGTACTGATGAGCATTGATGAGGTGGCACTGATGGGCAATGATGAGGCTGCACTGATAGGCTGTACTGATGAGGTGGTACTGATGGGCACTGATGAGGAAGCACTAAAATGCAGAACTATAGGACATTGATAGGCAATGATGAGGCTGCACTGATAGGCACTAATGAGGCTGCACTGGTGGGCACTGATTTTTCTTAGTTTCTGTTATAATTTTTTGCAAATAAGTAATTTTTTCCTTCACTGTTATGCGCTGATGAGGCTGCACTGATGGGCACTGCTAGGCTGCACTGATGAGGTGGTACAGATGGGCACTGATGAGGCAGAATTGAAGGGCACTGATGAGGAGGCACTAATATACAGCACTGATGGACAGTGATAGGCACTGATGAGATGAGAAGGCTCTGATAGGCACTGATGAGCACTGATTTTTCCTAGTTTCTATTATAATATTTTTCAAATAAGTAATTTTTCTTCTTTACTGATGTGCGCTGATGAGGCTGCACTGATGGGTACTGATAGGCTGCACTGATGGGCACTGATAGGCTGCACTGATGAGGCCATACTAATGGGTACTGGTGAGGCGGTACTGATGGGCACTGATAAGATGGCACTGAAGGGCACTGATATGCAGCACTGATGGGCACTGATATGCAGCACTATTGAGCACTAATTGACAGCACTGATGGGCATTGATAGGCGGCATGGGTAGGCTGTACTTATGGGCACTGATATGCAGCACTGATAAGTGGCACTAATTGGCACTAATAGGCTGCTCAGTTAGGCAGCACTGATGAGAAAGCACTGATGGGCACTGAAAGGCAGCACTGATTGGCATCACTGCTGGGCACTGTTGGGGCTGCACTGATTACCTGTGCAGATCTCCCCTGTGAGGACATGCCGCAGATCGGCTCTCCTCTCCTCACACGGCAATAAACAGCATTTCCTTTGTTTACATGTGATCAGCTGTGATTGGACACAGCTGATCACATGGGTAAAGAGCCTCGTAGGCATAGGACACGCCCCTTGCCACACCCCCTTTAAGGGGAATTAACCAAAAAGAAGGATAATTAAATCCACAAGGGACTTTTTTTTTTTATACTACTGCTATTCCTTTCTATTGGCTTTTAAAATTTACAAATGCAGCCATTTAATATTTTTGGTGAAAGGTTCAGCGCTGGGAAACACTTTTTGAAGGATAAAAGTGTATTTTATATACAACACTATAGAGATCAGACCAACATGAGGGACAATTGAGGAGGAAAGAGGGACATTGCTCCAAATCAGGGACAGTCTCTCGGAGTCAGGGACAGTTGGGAGCTCTGTGTGTGACATGGTCCAAGACCTAGAGAGCCGCCGCCTGGACCGTCATTTGACGAAACGAAGGGCGGGAGGCGGTTAAACATCCCCTAACACAGTGGTTCTCAACCTTTCAGTGCCGTGACCCCTTGACAAAATTTTCCAAGTTCTGGGGACCCCTAAAAGTAAAATTATTTTCGTGGTGTGGGTTGTCGGCACCCAAGGCAAGACAAGTAATTTGCACCCCTAACCCACAGAAATTTAGCGCTCCCCGAGTCCCCTCCACTCGGTATTCAAACCTCATATGGTACATTTTAGGACGCACCACTCTTTCTCTTTGTTCTCCTCTTTTGGTGCGGGCTTCAGGAACAGCCCAGGATTTGGTGACCCCTGGCAAATCATCATTTGACCCCTGAGGGGGTCCCGACCCCCAGGTTGAGAACCGCTGCCCTAACAGCTGCATTAAAAATGTCACGAGTCCCTACATCTCCTGTTCAGGAATGGTGCTGATTGCGCTGGCACACACAAGCCACGCCCACAGACTGGTCTATTGTGTATTTATTACAAATTGAAACAATGAAAATACAAGACAAGCGCACACCTGTGGGATCTACAAATGTATCCATTTTCTTATAAAAAGTATCGAACACAAAATATCGATGGAAGACGAGGAGGAGGGATGGAGAGCTAAGTGATAATCATCTCCTCTCCAGGGGGGTGAGTGGTGGGAAGAAGGGAGCACCGAGGATAAGTGCGCCGTGACTGTGGCGGTTTAATCTTCCGACGCGTTTCGTCTCCTGGAGAGACGATCTCCCCGGTGATTGAGCGGCGGAGGATGAGTCCCAGACGTGTTGTATTAAAGCTCTGGGGACAGCCGGGTCACATCTCCATCCAATTTACACCCTTTCTCCCCGTCCCCGTCACCTTCCTCCCCGTCCCCGTCACCTTCCTCCTGTCCCCGTCACCTTCCCACGGCTTAATGGGACAGAGGCGCTCTCTGCGACGCGGTGAGAGATGCTCCCGGGGAGAATGTCCTTATTAGCCGGGCACCTCGGAGATCGCTAATAAGTGAGATGCTTAAATCAGGGTCAGACCGCAGGAGATCGGTCTACGCTTTTGTTACAAGGAAAAGTGTAACATATTGTAAGTATTTTCTTTAATAATCTTTTTTTTTTATAATTTTTTAAAGATTTTTTAATGATGTTTTAAAAAAAAAAAAAAAAAAAAAAAACATTTTCTTTGATAATCATTTTTTTTTATAATTTTTTAAATATTTTTTTAATAATAATTTGTTTATATATATATATTTTTTATTTTTTTATTTTTTTAATAATCATTTTTTTTAAATACTTTTTTTAATCATTTATTTTTTTATTTTTAATAATCATCTTTTTTAATATTTGTTTTTAATTTTGTTTTATAATGTTTTTTTATATTTTTTTTTTAACCACTTTCATACCGGAAGTGGTTAAAAAAAAATATAAAAAAAAATCATTATAAAACAAAATTAAAATACATGATTATTAAAAATAAAAAGATATATAAAAGATATATAAAAAATAAATATTTAAAAACAATTATTAATGTGTGTATATATATATATATAATGATTAAAGAATGATTATTACAAAAATGATTAAAACAATTATAAAATAAAATGATTATTAAAGGAAACGATTAAACAAATATTAAAAACATGATTAAAAAATATAAAAAAAAATATAAAAAAAAAAGATTCTCCATGCTACACATAGTACAGTGTAGCGTGACCGCGCAATTGCCATTCAAAGTGCGACAACGCTGAAAGCTGAAAATTGGCTTGAGCAGGAAGGTGCATACGTTCCTCATGGGCGGCACTTATGGGTGGCACTGATGGGTACTTATGGGTGGCACAGATGGGCACTGATAGGTGGGCACTGATGGGCACTTATGGGTGGCACTGATGGGTACTTATGGGTGGCACAGATGGGCACTGATAGGTGGGCACTGATGGGCACTTATGGGTGGCACTGATGGGTACTTATGGGTGGCACAGATGGGCACTGATAGGTGGGCACTGGGCATGGGTGGGCACTGAGAGGTGGCATTGATGAACACTGAGGGTTGGCACTGATGGACACTTAAGACCTAGTCACTAAAATCTTATATAATCTTTAAGATTATAAATCTGCACCTTTCATAAAATATAATCCAGGAAGATCTTTACATTAAGGTCCATTTTCAAGCTCTTCCTGTTACAGGATGACAACGCTGTGTTAGAGAGAGACAGTCTGAAAGCAAACAGCCCCTTCTGTCTCGTCTCATTAGGAATCCCAAATTTAACAGTCATACCAATGTCATGGGTGCAGCTGGGGATAAATGTTTATATTTTAAATAAAGTGTATTTGTAAAAAAAAAAAAAGTGAAACACATTTTCAGTATCAAAATGTTACATTTTTATATGTATATAATACAATAATATTTATTATGTATAATTATAAATAAAATTATCTAGTTATAATTATTTTTAACACATATGATTAAGTATAAATAATATACATAATTATTATAATAACATTTAAAAATTATTATATAAATAATAAAATATATATATATATATTTGTATTTTAAATAAAGTTTTATTATTTAATATAGTTTTTCGTCAAAAACAGATTTAAACCCAGTCACTAAAATCTCACATAATCTTTAACCACTTGCATACTGGGCACTTACACCCCCCTCCTGCCCAGGTAAATTTTCAGCTTCCGGCACTGCGTCGCTTTAACTCACAATTGCGCGGTCGTGCGACGTGGCTCCCAAACAAAATTTACGTCCTTTTTTCCCCACAAGTAGAGCTTTCTTTTGGTGGTAATTGATCACCTGTGCGATTTTTATTTTTTGCACTATAAACAAAAAAGAGCGACAATTTTGAAGAAAAATACAATATTTTTTACTTGTTGCTATAATAAATATCCCAATTAAAAAAAAAAAACACACTTTTTTTTCTCAGCTTAGGGCGATACGTATTCTTCTACATATTTTTGGTAAAAAAAAAAAAATCGCAATAAGCGACTGGTTTGCGCAAAAGTTATAGCGTTTACAAAATAGGGGAGAGAATTATTTTTTTTTATTATTTTTTTTTTACTAGAAATGGCGGCGATCTGCGATTTTTATTGGTACTGCGACGTTATGGCGGACACATCGGACACTTTTGACACATTTTTGGCGCCATTCACATTTATACTGCGATCAGTGCTATAAATATGCACTAATTACAGTATAAATGTGACTGGCATTGAAGGGGTTAACACTAGGGGGTGAGGAAGGGGTTAAATGTGTATGCTAGGTGTGTTCTAACTGTGGGGGGGGGGTGACTGGGGGGGTGACCGATCTGTGTCCCTATGTAGGAAGGAACACAGATCGGGCTCCTCCCCTCCAGAGACAGGACGCTGTCTCTGTGTAAAACGGCAATGAGAGATGATCTATGAGAGATCATTTCTCATTCGCCCACAGATCGCATTGCAAACGGCCACTCTGATTGGCCGTTCGCCGCGATCTGTGATTGGCCGTGTCCAAGGGACACGGACAACACAGGGCTTCCCCGCAGCGCGCACTACAGCGCGCTGTTAACGCCAGAATGACATGCCGTCAAATGACGGCATGTTGGATATTCAGGCCCGCGCTGTTGCCGTCATCCGAAGGTAGCGCGGGCCTGAAGTGGTTAAGATGTCAAAGTCTTTTTAAATTCGCACCTTTCATAAAATATAATCCAAGAAGATACATTAACGATTTTGCGGTCGTGGTGGGAGCAATTGTAAACTCCAGGTTGGATTATGCAAATGCCCTTTACCTCGGACTCCCCAAGTACCAAATCGCTCGTCTGCAAGTCGTTCAGAATACGGCCGCCAGACTTGTGACTGGGAAAAAACCCTGGGAATCCATCTCACCTTCACTGAGAGCCCTTCATTGGCTGCCAGTTAAAGACAGAATTGCTTTTAAAGCTCTCTGTCTTACGCATAGATGTGTCCATGGGAATGCCCCCCTTTATTTATGCGAAATAATAAAAGCTCATAACCCCAATCGCGTTTTGCGATCCACTAATCAGAACCTGCTCCAGGTTCCGAAAGCCAACTTCAAGTCCAAAGGAGAAAGAAGATTCGCGATCCAAGGTCCCAGACTATGGAACGCTTTACCAACCAGCATTCGGTTGGAGGAGAACCACTTAGCATTCAGGAAAAAGGTCAAGACTTTTCTCTTTTGATATCAAAGGAGACAGGAACAACAAGCGCCCAGAGGCGATTCAGTTCGCATGTGCCGCGCTATATAAGTTTTCATTCATTCATTCATTCATTCAACGTCCAAGCACGTCCTGTTACAGGGTGACAAGCTCTGTTAGAGAGAGAGAGAGAGACAGTCTGAAAGCAAACAGCCCCTTCTGTCTCGTCTCATTAGGAATCCCAAATTTAACAGTCATACCAATGTCATGGGTGAAGCTGGGGAT
This sequence comes from Rana kukunoris, assembly GCA_029574335.1. Taxonomy (NCBI): domain Eukaryota; kingdom Metazoa; phylum Chordata; class Amphibia; order Anura; family Ranidae; genus Rana; species Rana kukunoris. Next base: position 553,173,198 of record CM056052.1, on the reverse strand, counting down.
AAATGTTTATATATAAAATAAAGTGTATTTGTAAAAAATTTAAAACACATTTTCAGTACAAAAATATAAATATTAAACTTTTTATATTTAAATAGTAAAATACTATGTATTATTTATAATTATAAATAATATACAATATTTATGATTAATTATAAATAATATACATAATTATTATAATAATATTTAATTATTATATAAACATATGAAAATATTTTTGGCAGCATCACCAGATATTAATTTGATCAACGCTGCAGATTTAAATAGACTTAAAATTAATTAAAATCGTACGAATGTGTTAAAGGCTTCATCTTTTAGTGATTGGGATTGCATCTGCTTAAAAAAAATAAAATAAAAATCTAATCCCAAAAGCTAGCAATCCTAATTTTTTTTCGAACATATTCGGTCCCATGAAATACTCTGTACAGACTCAAATAACAGCTGAGCGCCTTCCGCCGCCTCTTTTACGAAGCCGACCGCCCGTCTCCTCCGCAGTCCTGTCACATAACTGGGGGATTTTAATTTAACGCCATATCTGCTTTGTGCTCACAACCTGTCTGCTTCACGGCTGAAAAATGAACCGGTGTCACCGGAGGCAGGGAGCCGTTACCGAGCATCTGGAATCCGATTAATACTGTCACAGCCGCCCCATGATTCCTTCATTCGCCAGGGGAGGGGCTGCGCAAGGGGAGGGGTCAGCTGTGACATCATAACCTCAGGGGTTAAATTAACCATTCCCAGGGATTAATGATGACAATATATTGTGAGTCAGTCAGAATTATTTTTATAATACTATATTTTATTATATTGTAGTGTATTGTATTATATTATATTATATTATTTTATATTATATTGTATTATGTTTTATATTATCTTTGTAAATGATACATCGTAACAAAGTTTATTTTATTAAAAATCAAAAAAAACTAAGAAGATTCCTCCTCTGTGGGTCTCGATCGTAAATTGATTCACTTCTATTTGATTATTGCTAATTTTTTTTTTATAAAGTTGCGATAATCATGGGAACACTTTCTTCTTATGGTCTCTCAGTGATGTCACCGGTCTCTAGTGAATGGATAGGCTGCATTCTCAGTGATGTCACCGCTCTCTAGTAATTGGATAGGCTGCATTCTCAGTGATGTCATTAGTCTCTAGTGATTGGATAGGATACATTCTCAGTGATGTCACCGGTCTCTAGTGATTGCATAGGCTGCATTCTCAGTGATGTCATTAGTCTCTAGTGATTGGATAGGCTGCATTCTCAGTGATGTCACCGCTCTCTAGTAATTGGATAGGCTGCATTCTCAGTGATGTCATTGGTCTCTAGTGATTGGATAGGATACATTCTCAGTGATGTCACCGGTCTCTAGTGATTGGATAGGCTGCATTCTCAGTGATGTCACCGCTCTCTAGTAATTGGATAGGCTGCATTCTCAGTGATGTCATTAGTCTCTAGTGATTGGATAGGATACATTCTCAGTGATGTCACCGGTCTCTAGTGATTGGATAGGCTGCATTCTCAGTGATGTCATTAGTCTCTAGTGATTGGATAGGCTGCATTCTCAGTGATGTCATTAGTCTCTAGTGATTGGATAGGATGCATTCTCAGTGATGTTACTGCTCTCTAGTGATTGGATAGGCTGCATTCTCAGTGATGTCACCAGTCTCTAGTGAATGGATAGGCTGCATTCTCAGTGATGTCACCGCTCTCTAGTAATTGGATAGGCTGCATTCTCAGTGATGTCACCGCTCTCTAGTGATTGGATAGGCTGCATTTTCAGTGATGTCACCGCTCTCTAGTGATTGGATAGGCTGCATTCTCAGTGATGTCACTGCTCTCTAGTGATTGGATAGGCTGCATTCTCAGTGATGTCACCAGTCTCTAGTGAATGGATAGGCTGCATTCTCAGTGATGTCATCGCTCTCTAGTGAATGGATAGGATACATTCTCAGTGATGTCACCGCTCTCTAGTGATTGGATAGGCTGCATTCTCAGTGATGTCATCAATCTCTAGTGAATGGATAGGTTGCATTCTCAGTGATCTCACCGCTCTCTAGTAAATGGATAGGCTGCATTCTCAGTGATGTCACTGCTCTCTAGTGATTGGATAGGCTGCATTCTCAGTGATGTCACCGCTCTCTAGTGATTGGATAGGCTGCATTCTCAGTGATGTCACCGCTCTCTAGTGATTGGATAGGCTGCATTCTCAGTGATGTCACCGCTCTCTAGTGATTGGATAGGCTGCATTCTCAGTGATGTCACCGGTCTCTAGTGAATGGATAGGCTGCATTCTCAGTGATGTCACCACTCTCTAGTGATTGGATAGGCTGCATTCTCAGTGATGTCACCGCTCTCTAGTGATTGGATAGGCTGCATTCTCAGTGATGTCACCGCTCTCTAGTGATTGGATAGGCTGCATTCTCAGTGATGTCACCGCTCTCTAGTGATTGGATAGGCTGCATTCTCAGTGATGTCATCAATCTCTAGTGAATGGATAGGTTGCATTCTCAGTGATGTCACCACTCTCTAGTGAATGGATAGGCTGCATTCTCAGTGATGTCATCAATCTCTAGTGAATGGATAGGCTGCATTCTCAGTGATGTCGCCGGTCTCTAGTGATTGGATAGGCTGCATTCTCAGTGATGTCATCAATCTCTAGTGAATGGATAGGCTGCATTCTCAGTGATGTCATCAATCTCTAGTAAATGGATAGGCTGCATTCTCAGTGATGTCACTGGTCTCTAGTGAATGAATAGGCTGCGCTCTCAGTGATGTCATCAATCTCTAGTGATTGGATAGGCTGCATTCTCAGTGATGTCATCAATCTCTAGTGAATGGATAGGCTGCATTCTCAGTGATGTCACCGGTCTCTAGTGAATATATAGGCTGCGCTCTCAGTGATGTCACCACTCTCTAGTGATTGGATAGGCTGCACTCAGTGATGTTAGTATGATCCGGATGCTGAGTACATTAATATAAGACCTCTGCGGTGACAGACATTTCTTGCTGTTTTTCGAGTGACTTCTGCCACGAGTAGAACTGCAGCCGCAGGTCATGGAGGAACTTTTTTCCTCTATCGTCCCCTCAGGTCCCCTTTGAATTTTTCGCAGACAACTTTGGCATATGATTTGCTGACTTTGAAGAAGATATAGCAGTCATACATATGTATCAGGCTGCCGAATATCCAGAAGCCTCACATAAAGGAAATCCTTAAAGCTAAAAAAAAAAACGTATAAATATGTAGAAATTCCGAATCCATCAACATAAGAGCGGCGCGTTGTGCGGGGAGATTGTATCCGGAGCCCGGGTAATAGAGGGGCCCGTCACATTAATGCGCAGACAATACACTTTGATGTTATAGATTTTCTTTCTCTTCCATTCTGAGGCTGCCACCCCGGCTTCTCGCCATAAAACATTTCGGCGGCCGCGTCTCTCCGTATACCACGGCGTTCGTTTGAATGTTTTCTTGGTGATCCTGGAACCGACGCTGAAAAGAAAACTCACGAAATTGTGATGAGAAATCTTGAGAGTTACATTGTTTCTAGTTGCAAAAGTCAATAAAATGGCATCATAATGTAACATTTGTCTTACAGAGTTGTCAGTTGGAACAACCCGCGCTTACATTAAAAGTCAAACTCAACTTTCGATAAAGTGTACGTCAAGCCAAAGAACTTTTTTGATTGGGTTTGCATAGAGTTGGGAGGGAGTAGAACATTGGTGCTCAAGCTGTGGTCATCCAGCTATTGCGGAACTACATGTCCCATGGGGCAATGCAAGCCACTGACACTTGCAAGAATGACTCCCAAAGGCAGAGGTGTGATGGGACTTGTAATTCTGCAATAGCTGGAGGGCCACAGGTTGGGCACCCATGGAGTAGAACATCTTTAGGGTTTTGGAAGCCTTGAGCCTTCACCATCTGCACACCTGCCCCAGTTAGGAGGCAAATACCAAAATACCAAATACCAAAAGTATTAAGGCTCCTGCCAGGGGCATCGGGAGGGGATGGCTAGGAGGGGCTGAAGCCACCTGAATGTGACCCCGAAAATCTCTGAGTCTCATGATTCCAGGTCTCCATTGTTAGCCCCGAGCAAGAGGCAAGCGATGGGACCGATCTGATCCTAAGTGCCGCCAAATGTGGCCATGTGCCATGGCAGGTCCTGCCTTCTGGAGCCTGCGCAACGCCTATGATGGACATTTCACTGGTCCAATGTCGGGGACGTGTGAGGTCCATCATAGGCGCGGCGGGAATTACAATGTAGCCCCGCTCGTCACTTGAGTGGGCGGCTCTCCTCTCCTCCCCTCCTCAGCTCTCCTCCCCCCAGGCCTCTCGGCTCTCCTCCCCTCAAGGCTCCTCGGCTCTCCTCACTTCCTCGGCTCCTCCACTGACGGAATGATGACTGACTGCCTGCTGTGACACCGCACACCACAGCTGAGCTGAGGTAGGTCAGACAGTGTATGTAAATGTCTGTGTATGTAGGTAGGTCAGTACTGTTAGTGTATGTAGGTCAGGTAGGTCAGTGTATGTAGGTCAGTGTATGTCCGGCAGGTCAGTGTATGTAGGTAGGTATATGTAGGTCACTACCGTCAGTGTATGTGGGTCAGGTAGGTCAGTGTATGTAGGTCAGTGCATGTAGGTCACTATCGTTAGTGTATGTAGGTCAGGTAGGTCAGTGTATGTAGGTCACTACCGTCAGTGTATGTGGGTCAGGTAGGTCAGTGTATGTAGGTCACTACCGTCAGTGTATGTGGGTCAGGTAGGTCAGTGTATGTAGGTCACTACCGTCAGTGTATGTGGGTCAGGTAGGTCAGTGTATGTAGGTCAGCACCGTCAGTGTATGTAGGTCAGGAAGGTCAGTGTATGTAGGTCACTACCGTCAATGTATGTAGGTCAGGTAGGTGCCTGCGTCACATATGCCATCCCCCCCCCCCCGGTTGCTGGCCTTGGACTTTGGGCCCCTGGTCTTTTTGACACCTAGCAACACCACTGACGCCTGCCTTTACACACACACATGAACTTTAATGGCATCCCAGTCTTAGTCTGTAGGGTTCAATATTTAGTTGGCTCCACCCTTTGCAGCTATTACAGCTTCAACTCTTCTGGGAAGGCCGTCCACAAGGTTTAGGAGGGTGTCTATGGGAATGTTTGACCATTCTTCCAGAAGCGCATTTGTGAGGTCAGGCATTCATGTTGGACGAGAAGGCCTGGTTCGTAGTCTCTGCTCTAATTAATCCTCAAGGTATTCTATCAGGTTGAAGTCAGGACTCTGTGCAGGCCAGTCAGGTTCCTCCACCCCAAACTTGTTAATCCATGTCTTTGAGTCAGCTAACAAAGAGGCTGGACAGATGCTTAAAGGATACAAAGAGTTGAATGTCTTTATAGACCTTGCTTTGTGCACTGGTCCAAGTCATTTGGTGAAGGGGAGATTATGGTGTGGGGTTGCTTTTCAGGGGTTGGGCTTGGCCCCTTAGTTCCAGTGAAGGGAACTCCTAAGGCGTCAGCATATTGGGAAATTTTGAACAATTTCATGCTTCCAAATTTGTGGAAGGAGTTTGGGGACCGCCCCTTCCTGTTCCAACATGACTGTGCACAAAGCAAGGTCCATATAGTCAGAAGATATACAATACAAGGTTTCATTACAGTACAAAAACACAGGACTGATTGTGAGTAGTGCAGACAGACAGAAGTCAAGCAAACCCCACTGATCAAGCATATTGACTGTCCAGAAGCCTATTTAAACACTCCTAAATTGGGCAGGTGTGCACTGTAGTGTAATCTGTGTTACAGTGCTGAGTAAAGACCAGCAGGTGGTGAAAGTTCAAGGCTGATCATTACAAAGCCCCTCCATATGCTTCACCCATGACAGGTAAACTGGTAAGCAAGTCCACTTGTTGTCAGGTTTTCTATTGGCACCACGGTTGGACATGGGCGGTGCTTTCCTCTGAGCCACAGCCTCACCTCTGGTTTCTCTGTGCCAGTGTGAAACCGGACGTGACGCCACGGCTCTGAGGATGGAACGCAGGACACGAGCGGCGGCTTCTTGCAGAATCTTTTGGCCGGATTAGTAGGTTCAGAGAGTGAACAAAAATGTAAAATAATTAATTAAAGAAAAAAATATATTGGGCCAGATTCAGGTACACGTACATTTGCGCAGCGTATCCGAGATACGCTACGCAGCCGTATTTTACCAGGTTCTAGAACGAATTCTGATAGATTTTTGCCCGTACGGTACGGCGGCGTAGTGTATTTCTCGCCGCGTAATCGAAATACGCGATTTGGGGGCGTGAAGCATTTAAATTAGGCGCGTCCCCGCGGCGATCGAACTGCGCATGCTCCATTCAGAAATTTCGATACGTCATTCATTGTTTGAGTAGCGTCGTTTACGGACATTCCTATTCCCGGACGTTTTACGTCAAAAATAAAAAAAGACGTCGGAAAACGTTGATATTCGATGCGGGAACGACGGCCATACTTAACATGGGCTGTCGAATATTAGACCAGCAAAAAGCTGGTATAGTTTTACGCAGCAAAAAGATGACTAAAGATGCCGTAAGAGATTGCGATAGACGTTCGCAATTTCGTGGATAGTCGGCAAAACTCATTACATACCCCGACGCGGAAAACGACGGGAACTCCACCCAGCGGCTGCAATTTTATTGCAGCGTAGATCCGAAGGCGTACGAACACGTAAGCCAGTCGGATTGAAGCGCAAAGCCGTCTTTTCATGGTTTGAGGATTCAAACTAGTGAAAAAACGCTCGTAATTAGAAAGTACTCCAGTCTAACACTAGTTAGACAGGAGTTACGGCTCTCTGAATCTGGCCCATTGTCTTTTAGGCCTCATACACACGAGGGGATATGTCCGCTGAAAACGGTCCGATGTACCGTTTCAGCAGACATCTCCGCTCGTGTGTATGGGCTAGCGGACAGATTTCTCCACCCGACAGATTTCAAAGCATGCTTTGAAATCTATCCGGTGGGAATCTGTCCGCCCGACATGTCTGCTGGTTAGTACACTTACCAGCAGACATGTCGTCCCCCACCGCCGCCGCGCCGCCACCGAATGGATTCGGCGCATGCGCGGAAGTGTTTAACTTCCTGGTGCGGTGACGTGGCGGTGACGTGGCGGCGTCAACGTCACCGCCGCGTCACCGCGGCGTCCGGCGGCGGGGAATTTGATCCGATGGTGTGTACACGCCATCGGATCAAACTCCCGATCGGACATATCCGATGGAAATGGTCCGCGGACCGTTTTCATCGGATATGTCCGATCGTGTGTACGAGGCCTTACTATTTACAATGGTTGCTGTTTTCCACAGTGAGGTTTGTGTAGGTTTTTGGGTGGATATATACTAATGGTGAACACAGAGGCAGTGACAAACTGGTACACATGAATAAACAAGAGAAATAGCAGACTGCGCAAAGGTACAAATAATTAGCAAAGCAGCTGAACACTGAAGGGTCAATAGAAATCCTTGATAGAGTACATAGAAAAAAGCAGTGCAGCGCTACAAAACGTGAAAACAAAATAAATAAATAAATAAAAATTCAGTCCAAACAGATGATCAATTGGAGTGGTCAAGCAGACTCTTGTGCCTCACTACGGTGATCAGATGTAACAACTACAGCAAACTGGTGTCTTCAAATGGTAGTACATGCCGCTCACCTGAACAGATGGACCTGTATGTGAATAGCAGGTCAAAAGCGCAGTCCCTCACAAAAGGAGGATTTGAAGTTCAGCGATGTCTCCTTGGGAGCTCTTAGTGGTAGATGGTCAGCCAGAATATTCTCTCACATGAAAGGTGTCATGAAAAGGTAAAAAATGACACTATGGGCCAGATTCAGGAACAGTTAGGCTGGCGGATCCAGTGATCCGCCAGCCTAACTGTGACTTTGAGCCGGCGTTTCTGTTTTCTGTAACCAGAAAACAAGAAACGCCGGGTTGAAGCTCCGATGCGAGCAGCGTAACTGAGTTTCGCCATCGCACCGTTACTTCAACTTAAAAATGGCGCCGGGGGCGTTCCCGCCGATTTACGCTCAAAAAATATGTTAATGAGCGGAAATCTGCAATTCACGATCGAATACCGGCGCGACGCAATGACGGTACGACGTTTCCGGACGGGATACGCGGCGCATAGATATACCTACATGGGGTTGGAATATCCTATGTTAGGTATAGGCGTCGTCATCGCGTCGGGAAAAAAAAAATCACGTCGCTTGCGTAAAAAGTTCATGAATGGGAATGTGACGTCATTGACGTTCATTCACAGAATTTGGAGCATGCGCACGGGGATGTTTGGACACTCGACGCATGCGCAGTACGTTGGCGGCGGGATCGCGCTTAGTTAGAATACTACACGCCCCGTACCCGCCCAATTTGAATTCCGCCGGCTCATTTGCGATGCGCTGCCGCAACTTTAGGAGCAAGTGCTTCCTGAATAACAGCACTTGCTCCTAAAATTTCAGCAGCGTAACGCAAATGAGATGCGTTACTCCAGAGCAAAGATGCTCCCATCTACCTGAATCTGGCCCATAGTGCTTTCCGTATAATCACAATGGCATAGAAAATTTATTAAAAAAGAAAAGCACTCACAAATAAAGCACTATGTCCTAGTGCATGGATACGAGTGTACAGCAAATTAAAAAAAACAGGTAGGTGGCTGTCCTTTTCATTTGATGTCAGGACAGCCACCTACCTGTTTTTTTTATTTGCTGTACACTCGTATCCATGCACTAGGACATAGGGCCAGATTCAGGTAGATGGGAGCATCTTTGCTCTGGAGTAACGCATCTCATTTGCGTTACGCTGCTGAAATTTTAGGAGCAAGTGCTGTTATTCAGGAAGCACTTGCTCCTAAAGTTGCGGCAGCGCATCGCAAATGAGCCGGCGGAATTCAAATTGGGCGGGTACGGGGCGTGTAGTATTCTAACTAAGCGCGATCCCGCCGCCAACGTACTGCGCATGCGTCGAGTGTCCAAACATCCCCGTGCGCATGCTTCAAATTCTGTGAATGAACGTCAATGACGTCACATTCCCATTCATGAACTTTTTACGCAAGCGACGTGATTTTTTTTTTTCCCGACGCGATGACGACGCCTATACCTAACATAGGATACTCCAACCCCATGTAGGTATATCTATGCGCCGCGTATCCCGTCCGGAAACGTCGTACCGTCATTGCATCGCGCCGGAATTCGATCGTGAATTGCCGATTTCCGCTCATTAACATATTTTTTGAGCGTAAATCGGCGGGAACGCCCCCGGCGCCATTTTTAAGTTGAAGTAACGATGCGATGGCGAAACTCAGTTACGCTGCTCGCATCGGAGCTTCAACCCGGCGTTTCTTGTTTTCTGGTTACAGAAAACAGAAACGCCGGCTCAAAGTCACAGTTAGGCTGGCGGATCACTGGATCCGCCAGCCTAACTGTTCCTGAATCTGGCCCATAGTGCTTTATTTGTGAGTGCTTTTCTTTTTTAATACATTTTCTATGCCATTGTGATTATACGGAAAGCACTATGTGTCATTTTTTACCTTTTCATGACACCTTTCATGTAAGAGAATATTCTGGCTGACCATCTACCACTAAGAGCTCCCAAGGAGACATCGCTGAACTTCAAATCCTCCTTTTGTGAGGGACTGCGCTTTTGACCTGCTATTCACATACAGGTCCATCTGTTCAGGTGAGCGGCATGTACTACCATTTGAAGACACCAGTTTGCTGTAGTTGTTACATCTAATCACCGTAGTGAGGCACAAGAGTCTGCTTGACCACTCCAATTGATCATCTGTTTGGACTGAATTTTTATTTATTTATTTATTTTGTTTTCACGTTTTGTAGCGCTGCACTGCTTTTTTCTATAAACTGGTACACATGACAATTCTGTGATTCTGGGGCTGTATACTCTGTCCTGTGATGTGGAGCTGTATGCTCTGTCCTGGGATTCTGGGGATGTATACTCTGTCCTGTGATTCTGGGGCTGTATGCTCTGTCCTGGGATTCTGGGGCTGTATGCTCTGTCCTGGGATTCTGGGGATGTATACTCTGTCCTGTGATGCTGACCTGCATACTCTGTCCTGTGATTCAGAGCTGTATAGTCTGTCCTGTGATTCAGAGTTGTATACTCTGTCCTGTGATGCGGAGCTGTATACTCTGCCCTGTGATGCAGAGCTGTATACTCTGTCCTGGGATTCTGGGGATGTATAATATATCCTGTGATGCTGGGGCTGTATGCTCTGTCCTGTGATGCTGAGCTGCATACTCTGTCCTGTGATTCTGGGGCTGTATACTCTGTTCTGTGATGCAGAGCTATATACTCTGTCCTGTAATGCGGAGCTTTATACTCTGTCCTGTGATGCAGAGCTATATAGTCTGTCCTGTGATGCTGAGCTGTATACTCTGTCCTCTGATGCTGAGCTGTAGACTCTGTCCTGTGATACGGGGCTATATACTCTGTCCTGTCATGCTGAGCTGTATACTCTGTCCTGTAATGCTGAGCTGTGTACTCTGTCCTGTGATTCTGAGTCTATATACTCTGTCCTGAGATGCTGAGCTGTATACTCTGTCCTGTAATGCGGAGCTGTATACTCTGTCCTGTGATTCTGGGGCTATATACTCTGTCCTGTGATGCTGAGCTGTATACTATGTCCTGTGATACTGAGCTGTATACTCTGTCCTGTGAATTAGAGCTGTATACTCTGTCCTGTGAATTAGAGCTGTATACTCTGTCCTGTGATGCTGAGCTGTATACTCTAGGGTGACCAGACATCCCCGGATTCATGGGACAGTCCCTGGATTGAGGACACTGTCCCCAGACCAAGTGTGTCCCCAGTTTTGTCCCCGGATTGGATTTGTACATGGGCTGAGGCAATTTCAAAGACAGTCAGTGCAGAATAATAATAAAACAAATCTGAATTACACCCCAGCTCCACTCCGCTGCTCCTACTAGATTAGGGGGGTGTATTTTTTCCATTATCTGTACCCCTTTCCTGATGATCATGTGCTGGTCGGAGCAAAGGGAATATTTCTTCAGTTTCGGGTGCAAGCCCATTCAGCTCCGCACGCAGGTTCTCTTGGCTGTAGACTCTGTCCTGTGATACGGGGCTATATACTCTGTCCTGTCATGCTGAGCTGTATACTCTGTCCTGTAATGCTGAGCTGTGTACTCTGTCCTGTGATTCTGAGTCTATATACTCTGTCCTGAGATGCTGAGCTGTATACTCTGTCCTGTAATGCGGAGCTGTATACTCTGTCCTGTGATTCTGGGGCTATATACTCTGTCCTGTGATGCTGAGCTGTATACTATGTCCTGTGATACTGAGCTGTATACTCTGTCCTGTGAATTAGAGCTGTATACTCTGTCCTGTGAATTAGAGCTGTATACTCTGTCCTGTGATGCTGAGCTGTATACTCTAGGGTGACCAGACATCCCCGGATTCAGGGGACAGTCCCTGGATTGAGGACACTGTCCCCAGACCAAGTGTGTCCCCAGTTTTGTCCCCGGATTGGATTTGTACATGGGCTGAGGCAATTTCAAAGACAGTCAGTGCAGAATAATAATAAAACAAATCTGAATTACACCCCAGCTCCACTCCGCTGCTCCTACTAGATTAGGGGGGTGTATTTTTTCCATTATCTGTACCCCTTTCCTGATGATCATGTGCTGGTCGGAGCAAAGGGAATATTTCTTCAGTTTCGGGTGCAAGCCCATTCAGCTCCGCACGCATGTTCTTCTGCCTTGGCTCAAGTCCCGGCCAGCCGCCTGTTTTATCTCCTTGCCTTCCCTGGTGGAGTGATCTTCCTCCCCACCCAGTAGTAGCTGGAACCCGGAGAGTAAAGCCCTGTACACATGGCCCAGAATCTCGTCAGGAAAAAGTTGTTTTTCCTGCCGAGAATCTTGGCAAGATTCTCTTGCCGGCTGAATGTACAGACACATCATTTAAAAGAACCGCCGTTATTTTTAATGGCACAAACGCGGTGACGTCATCAACTACGACGAGCATGCGCTCGTCACATTCGATGCCGTCGCCGACATCTTGCTTCACCCTACCTATGCCTTGGAAGCTACCGCGTTTTTCTCAGCAGGAAAACACTGCAGAGAATCTCATGACGAGAAAATAGAGAGCAGGTTCTCTATTTTTCTCATTCTGGGCAGATTTCTTGACGAGAATCCTTAAAGCCTCGTACACACGCTCGGTATATACTCGGCAAGAAAGCTCTGCCAGCAGTTTTCTTGCCGAGAAAACTGTGTGTGTACGAGGCTTCAGACTTGACAGGCTGTGATGGGCAGAGAGTCACTGATTGCCACCATTACTAGTAAAAAAAAATATGTCCCCGGATTTCATTTTAAAAATCTGGTCACCTTAGTATACTCTGTCCTGTGATTCAGAGCTGTATACTCTGTCCTGTGATGCTGAGCTGTATACTCTGTCCTGTGATTCAGAGCTGTATACTCTGTCCTGTGATTCAGAGCTGTATACTCTGTCATGTGATTCAGAGCTGTATACTCTGTCATGTGATTCAGAGCTGTATACTCTGTCATGTGATTTAGAGCTGTATACTCTGCCCTGTGATGCAGAGCTGTATACTCTGCCCTGTGATGCAGAGCTGTATACTCTGTCCTGTGATGAAGAGCTGTATACTCTGTCCTGTGATGCTGAGCTGTAACTCTGTCCTGTGATGCTGAGCTGTATACTCTGTCCTGTGTTGCGGAGCTGTATACTCTGTCCTGTGATGCTGAGCTGTATACTCTGTCCTGTAATGCTAATCTGTATACTCTGTCCTGTGATGCAGAGCTGTATACTCTGGCCTGTGATGAAAAGCTGTATACTCTGGCCTGTGATGAAAAGCTGTATACTCTGTCCTGTGATGCTGAGCTGTATACTCTGTCCTGTAATGCTAATCTGTATACTCTGTCCTGTGATACGGAGCTGTATACTCTGGCCTGTGATGAAGAGCTGTATACTCTGTCCTGTGATTCTGGAGCTGTGTATTGCTGACACAATTGGTGGAAGCAAGTGGAATACAGGGGACGGAGTGGGTAAATTCTATAAGGGGAGGGGTCAAAAAGGAAAGGCAGGGTCTGGCTTGCCACAATCCTAAAACTTCACCAGCTGCCACTGGACTTCATAACTTGGCAGCTACCACTGGTGACCCACAGCGCCACCTCAAGGCCATAAAAACATCATACTATGTGCAAGAAGCTTGTGTGTGTGGTACACAGACTACCCACAAGCTGGCATTATAATGTTGTATGCCATGATCAGGTTTTCAAACAGCAAAATTAAACACTACACACATATTTCGGTTCCACATTCTTCCCCTCCCCCCTCCTTGTTGTCTCCCTGGTTATAAAGAAAAATTATATCCGAGTTTCTTCAGGTCATCAGGCAACAATGTAATGTCTACAATCAGTAAAATTCCTCTTTAAACCTTCAGACAGCGGTGTCACCGCGCCAGTCACATTGGGCAAACGACTCCTCCAGTCTGCCGGTGAATTAATGGAGGCAATATGGCGTGAAGCGCCGCATTTTTCCCCGCGCGTATTTTTAGTCTGCTGAGATAATTGAAAATAATTAGATGTTGCAGCCTGAGATGAACCGTCTCCCCCGAGCTCTGATAAGACAATAGTGCCGGTTGTCAGTCAGTTCACCGCGTTTTTATGTTTCAGGAAGCGAGAAAAAGAAAAAAAGGAAGTTGTTTGAACTCTTAATTCAAAGTTTTTCTAGGTTTTGTGTGAGAGTAACAATACAGAGTGGCAGGGCTGGGCGAGGACAAACATTTGGGCCTGGACATCAGAGTGTCCCCATCACCAGTCTCCGTACATCAAAGTGTCCCCATCAGCAGCCTCCTTACATCAGAGTGTCCCCATCTCCAGCCCCCGTACATCAGAGTGTCCCCATCAGCAGCCTCCTTACATCAGAGTGTCCCCATCTCCAGCCCCCGTACATCAGAGTGTCCCCATCAGCAGCCCCCGTACATCAGAGTGTCCCCATCAGCAGCCTCCGTACATCAGAGTGTCCCATCACCAGCCTCCGTACATAAGAGTGTCCCCATCAGCAGCCTCCTTACATCAGAGTGTCCCAATCAGCAGCCTCCTTACATCAGAGTGTCCCCATCTCCAGCCCCCGTACATCAGAGTGTCCCCATCAGCAGCCTCCTTACATCAGAGTGTCCCCATCTCCAGCCCCCGTACATCAGAGTGTCCCCATCAGCAGCCCCCGTACATCAGAGTGTCCCATCAGCAGCCCCCGTACATCAGAGTGTCCCCATCAGCAGCCTCCTTACATCAGAGTGTCCCCATCTCCAGCCCCCGTACATCAGAGTGTCCCCATCAGCAGCCTCCTTACATCAGAGTGTCCCCATCTCCAGCCCCCGTACATCAGAGTGTCCCCATCAGCAGCCTCCGTACATCAGAGTGTCCCATCAGCAGCCCCCGTACATCAGAGTGTCCCCATCAGCAGCCTCCTTACATCAGAGTGTCCCCATCTCCAGCCCCCGTACATCAGAGTGTCCCCATCAGCAGCCCCCGTACATCAGAGTGTCCCCATCAGCAGCCTCCGTACATCAGAGTGTCCCATCACCAGCCTCCGTACATAAGAGTGTCCCCATCAGCAGCCTCCTTACATCAGAGTGTCCCCATCAGCAGCCTCCTTACATCAGAGTGTCCCCATCTCCAGCCCCCGTACATCAGAGTGTCCCCATCAGCAGCCTCCTTACATCAGAGTGTCCCCATCTCCAGCCCCCGTACATCAGAGTGTCCCCATCAGCAGCCCCCGTACATCAGAGTGTCCCCATCAGCAGCCTCCGTACATCAGAGTGTCCCATCACCAGCCTCCGTACATCAGAGTGTCCCCATCTCCAGCCCCCGGACATCAGAGTGTCCCCATCTCCAGCCCCCGTACATCAGAGTGTCCCCATCTCCAGCCCCCGTACATCAGAGTGTCCCCATCACCAGTCTCCGTACATCAAAGTGTCCCCAACACCAGCCTCCGTACATCAGAGTGTCCCCATCACCAGCTTCCTTACATCAGTGTCCCATCACCAGCCTCCTTACATCAGAGTGTCCCCATCTCCAGCCCCCGTACATCCGAGTGTCCCCATCAGCATTCTCCTTACATCAGAGTGTCCCCATCTCCAGCCCCCGTACATCAGAGTGTCCCCATCTCCAGCCTCCTTACATCAGAGTGTCCCATCTCCAGCCTCCTTACATCAGAGTGTCCTCATCACCAGCCTCTTATAATTTTGCCCCATCATTGGTGTCAGTAGAAGGAATTCTGTCCCATCATTGGTGTCAGTGGGAGGAATAGTGCCCCAGCATTGGTGTCAGTAGGAGGAATAGTGCCCCATCATTGTTATCAGCGGGAGGAATAGTGCCCCATCATTGGTGTCAGTGGGAGGAATAGTGCCCCATCATTGGTGTCAGTGGGAGGAATAGTGCCCCATCATTGGTGTCAGTGGGAGGAATAGTGCCCCATCATTGGTGTCAGTGGGAGGAATAATGTCCCATCATTGGTGTCAGTGGGAGGAATAATGTCCCATCATTGGTGTCAGTGGGAAGAATAATGTCCCATCATTGGTGTCAGTGGGAGGAAATAGTGCCCCATCATTGGTGTCAGCAGGAGGAATAGTGTCCCATCATTGGTGTCAGTGGGAGGAATAATGTCCCATCATTGGTGTCAGTGGGAGGAATAATGTCCCATCATTGGTGTCAGTGGGAGGAATAGTGCCCCATCATTGGTGTCAGTGGGAGGAATAATGTCCCATCATTGGTGTCAGTGGGAGGAATAATGTCCCATCATTGGTGTCAGTGGGAGGAAATAGTGCCCCATCATTGGTGTCAGTGGGAGGAATAGTGCCCCATCATTGGTGTCAGTGGGAGGAATAGTGTTCTGTCTTTAGTGTCATTGAGACCCCTGGGCTAGATGATGCTGGATGTTCTCCAGCCAGGAAATGGGGCGGGGCTTTATCTGATTTGCTGCAGCTTCTGATGCACATGAGAAGCTCACAGTGTGCGATAAAATCAGAGGAAGTCGTTTCAGTCCAGGAGAGGAGCCGCTACAACTGTGCAAACAAATGGTGACATTAAAATGTACTTTTCTTGTCTCGGCGAATGAGGAACGTTTTTTTTTTTGTAACACAAAAAAATTAAAAATTGCAAATGCCACTTTGTTCCCATCTGCAGCCTCGTGTGTCAGTTCGGAGAGCGCCAGAGGGGCGCGCGGCGGAGACGTGCAAATGTCAAATATTCCATTCTCCGTACCGCCGGGGAGATTTGCATACAAAGTGGCGAATGTTGTTTATTTGTGGCATTTTTTTTTCACCTCGGCCGCCTTCTTTCCCTGTCCTGGGTGCGGGAGGAGCACTGCGGTGTGCGCAACGCGTTTTGCAACATTCACTCACATTTGGGTTTAGCGCTGAGATGTGGGGGGATGGGGACCTGTGGCTTGGGATGGGGATGTGACAATCAGATGCAGGATGTGACTCGCTAATTGGACCCGTCTGCCAGACGAGATGATGAGAGGGGCGTTAACCCTTTGGGTGGCACGGAGGTGATAATGAGCGGGTAGTAGGGAGGGGGGGGTGGGAGGGGGATGGTTTAACCCCAGAGGTGCCATAAAACTCATGATTGGAGAAGTAATCGCTTTCAGAAATGTTGCCTCTTTGTAGCAAGCTATGAAGTAAAAAAAGTCAGCCTGCAGTTCGCTGATTCACCACTAGGGAGGAGCCAGAACCCCACTGGAATCAATGGGAGAGAAACTCAACTCAAGAAATGCCCATTTTCTAGGCCAGAGGTCTCCAAACTGTGGCCCGGGGACCGGATGTGGCCCTTTGCTTGCTTTTATCTGGCCCTTAGGGTGCTATTTTATTCACTGACACCAATGAAGGGCACACTTCCTCCCAATGAGACCAACAATGGGGCAAAATTTTCCCAATGACACCAACAATTGGGCACAATGTCTTCCAATAACACCAACAATAGGGCACAATTTCTCACAGCGACACCAACAATGGGGCACAATTTCTCACACCGACACCAACAATGGGGCACAATTTCTCACAGCGACACCAACAATGGGGCACAATTTCTCACACCGACACCAACAATGGGGCACAATTTCTCACAACGACACCAACAACGATGGGCACAAATAAGAAAACCCCCAAAAAATGTTTTTTAAAGCGCCCCGTCCCGACGAGCTCGCGCACAGAAGCGAACGCATACGTGAGCAGCGTCCGCAATATGAAAACGGTGTTCAAACCACACACGTGAGGTATCGCCATGATCGTTAGAGCGAGAGCAATCATTCTAGCAAAACATTTTGGGGGGCGCAAACGAAAGAAAAATAAAAAAAATTGCTGCCTCACTGTGCCCATCAAACGCAGCCTCTGTGGCATCAATTTGCACCACTGTGCCATGACATCAAACGCAGCCGCTGTGCCATGCCTTAAAATGCAGTCCCCGTCCCATCTTATCAAACGCAGCCGCTGTGCCATGTCATCAAACACAGCCACTGTGCCCCTCAATTGTCACCACTGTGCCCTTTAATTGTCGGCACTGTGCCCATTGTCGCCACTGTGCCCATTGATGCCCATTGTCACCACTGTGCCCTGTAATATGCACTTACCTTAATCCATCCACATCCCTCGATGTCTTCTCCCGCCTTGGTGACGCTTCAGTCAATCAGATTACGATAACCAGAATCGGCACACCTGATTGGCTGAGACGGCCGTCAGTCTTATCCAAGGAATGCACCCCCCGTACGTCCCCTGGATAAGGCATCCGTGAGACGAGGGCTGTACTCGGAAAGCCTATCAGTTATGTACTTGGGGGCTAAGAATATGCATGCACCATACATGCTAGGGGGAGTACAACTGGGGGGATCTGTAGTGGAGAAGGATCTAGGGGGATCCGTAGTGGAGAAGGATCTGGGGGTTTTAGTTGATCATAAGCTCAATAATAGCATGCAATGCCAAGCTGCGGTTTCCAAAGCGAGCAAAGTCCTTTCTTGTATAGAGATGTATGGACTCCAGAGATAGAGATATCATTTTGCCCCCCTGTACAAATCATTAGTAAGACCTCATCTGGAACATGCAGTTCAGTTTTGGGCTCCAGTTCTCAAAAAGGATATCGGAGAACTGGAGAAAGTGCAGAGAAGGGCAACCAAACTGATAAGAGGCATGGAGGAGCTCAGCTATGAGGAAAGATTAAAGGAACTGAATTTATTCACTCCTGAGAAGAGGAGAATAAGGGGGGATATGATCAACATGTACAAATATATAAGAGGTCCATATAGTGAACTTGGTGTTGAGTTATTCACTTTAAGGTCAACACTGAGGACAAGGGGGCACACTTTACGTCTGGAGGAAAAGAGATTTCACCTCCAAATACGGAAAGGTTTCTTCACAGTAAGAGCTGTGAAAATGTGGAACAGACTCCCTCCAGAGGTGGATCTGGCCAGCTCAGTAGATTGCTTTAAGAGAGGCCTGGATTCTTTCCTAAATGTACATAATATAACTGAGTACTAGTGTTGAGCAGAATATGCCATATTCGATTTCGCGATATATCTCGAATATATAGTCGAATATTCGAGATATATTCGCTAAATACGAATCTTCGTGATATTTTTTCGAAATGAAATGATTGCGAATTTTCGCTATTGCGAATGCGAATGCGAATGCGAATGCGAAATTTCGAGAAATGCGGAATGGAGCACTCTGATTGGCTCAGAATATTCTTGATATATTACAATACAAAATAATTGCGAATATTCGGCAAATGCGGAAGGAGCACTCTGATTGGCTCAGAATATTCTTGATATATTACAATACACAATAATTGCGAATATTGGGCAAATGCGGAAGGAGCACTCTGATTGGCTCAGAATATTCTTGATATATTACAATACAAAATAATTGCGAATATTGGGCAAATGCGGAAGGAGCACTCTGATTGGCTCAGAATATTCTTGATATATTACAATACAAAATAATTGCGAGTATTCGGCAAATGCGGAAGGAGCACTCTGATTGGCTCAGAATATTCTTGATATTTTATCGTAATTTCGCAAAAATGCGAATGAGAAATTGATTGCGGAATTTCGACAGTAACACTCTGAAATCGAATATATGTGTTATTTTAGCTAAAAACAATATTGCGAATTTCTCGAAAATAATCGCGCGATATCGCTATTGCCGAATAATCGCATTGCGATTTTTCGGCAATATAAAATGATCGCTGCAGCTACTCGGCCCAAGGTCTCTAATCATACCAGCAATGCTTTTAGACGTCGATGGGGATCTCTAGGATGTGATCTGTTCTAAAAAAAAATTGAAAATATACGAATATTCGAAATAGCAAATATTCACTGCGAAATTCAGAATATATCGCGAATACTCGAATATGCCATATTCGAGCCGAATATTCGCAATACGAATATTCGTGAGCAACACTACTGAGTACTAAGATTTGTAGGTAAAGTTGATCCGGGGAAAATCCGATTGCCTCTCGGGGGATCAGGAAGGAATTTTTTCCCCTCCTGTAGCAAATTGGATCATCGCTCTGCTGGGGTTTTTTGCCTTCCTCTGGATCAACTGTGGGTATGGAGTTGGGTGTATGGGATGTACTGTGTTTTTTTTTGTTTGTTTATTTATTTTTTATGGTTGAACTAGATGGACTTGTGTCTTTTTTCAACCTGATTAACTATGTGACTATGTAACTATCAGAGCGGCTGGCTCTGATAGGCACTTCCGCACAGCCAACCAGCTGCCATTATTCAGGCGGTCGGCGCTCAAGGGTCGGCCACCTGAATAGACCAGCGGCAGCAGCTGGCAACAATAGTTGGCGGTGCGAGAGGCAGAGGGGGTGGCGCTCCAGCGCCCTCTATGAACGAACCGCCGCTGCTAGCCCTAGACCTCCTCTGTAACTCAAAACATACAACCTGTAGAATTTTTTAAACGTCGCCTATGGAGATTTTTAAGGGTAAAAGTTTGACGCCATTCCACGAGCGGACGCAATTTTGAAGCGTGACATGTTGGGTATCAATTTACTCGGCGTAACTACATCTTTCACAATCTTAAAAAAAAAAAAAAAACTTTACTGTTGTATTATTTATTTAAAAAAGTGTTTTTTTTCCAAAAAAAAAAAGTGCGCTTGTAAGACCGCTGCGCAAATACGGTGTGACAAAAAGTATTGCAATGACCGCCATTTTATTCTCTATTTAATGTTTGGGGGTTTTAAGAAATCTTTTAGCAAAAAAAAAACTGTTTTAATCTTGTAAACGCCAAATCTGAAAAACAGGCGCGGTCCTTAAGTGGTTATTAATCCGGGGGTGCATCCTGGGTAGCCAGGAAAGGGGGCAGATAAGCATGTGGCGTCCCAATACTTTTGACAATACGCGCGGTCCTGGCGGGAAGGGGTTAATTTGGCGAATTACGATGGCAGTCATTTTGTAGAATAATCTCGTTCATTTCGGTCAGCAATAAAAACAACACAAGTGATTCCTCCTGATTATTATTATTATTAATAGCGCCGAGCCCCGAGGACATGATTTCCCGCGATCTTCTTCTTTTTATTTTTTCTTCTGATGATGAACACAAATTAATTTGCATTCTAAATAATTATCCAATGGGATGAATGTTATTTGGGGAAGGTAATGTAATCAGGCTGATTAATAGTAAACGTATCCGCGACTAATGGATGAAGCGGCGGTTTCCTTTCCCGCGGAAAGTGTAATAAATGACATGAAAAGATGATTTCTATTAGCCAGCGATGCCCCCGAAAGGCCGTCACTGATTGGCCCTGACACAGAAGCTTCCCATTGGCCCTTACTGTCCTTCCTTTGAGACCCAATCTTTCTGACCCTCTAATCGTTTGTGTCTGACCTCCTTGAAGTGTCACAACACAGTGCACACCTACCTACCCCACTTTAGGGGGTGTTTAACCCCTTCAATACCGGGCACTTTTGCCCCCTCCCTGCACAGGCCAATTTTTAGCTTTCAGCGCCCGTCACACTTTAAATGACAATTGCGCGGTCGTGCAACACTGTACACATATAACATCTTTAGCATTTTTTTTTTTGACAAATGGTGGGGTTCTCCTCCGTTGATGGGCACTGATAAGGCAGCACTGATGAGGCTGCACTGATAAGCAGCACTGATAGGCAGGGCCGCCATCCGGAATTTAGGTGGCCCCTTACACAGCTTCTGACATGGGCCCCCTGAAAAAAAACTATATATACATTTTTTTTATTATAAAAAAAGGGGGGGTTGCCATCTGGGGCCCTGGGGACCTCCGGGCCCCTTACAAAAAACGGGGGTTGCCACCCTTACAGGTGTACTGCCTGTACCCTCCTGATGGCGGCCCTGCTGATGGGGACATATAGTCAGCACTGATGAGGCAGCACTGTTGGACACTGATGAGGCAGCACTGTTGGACACTGATGAGGCAGCACTGTTGGACACTGATGAGGCAGCACTGATGAGGCAGCACTGATGGGCACTGATGAGGCATCACTGTTGGGCACTAATGAGTCGGCACTGATGGACACTGATGAGGCTGCACCGATATGAAGCACTGATGGGTACTGATAGGCGAAACTGATCGGTACTGATAAGGCAGCATTGATGGGCATTGGTGAAGCGGCACTGGTGGGCACTGATGAGGCTGCATTGATGGGCACTGTGGAGGCGGCACTGGTGAGGCTGCACCAATATGAAGCACTGATGCAGCTCTGATATGCAGCTCTTCTGTGATCCTGGCCCCTCCCTCCTGTTCAGTGCCCCCTCAGCAAGCGGCTTGCTATGGGGGCACCCGAGCCTGAGTCACAGCTCCCTGCGTCCATTCAGACATAGAGCCCTGGCCCTGCACAACTCTTGATCTCCCTGGAGCAGCTAGAACATGTTTAGGCTTGACACTGGCTCAGCCAGGCCCAAGTAATGTGCCCTTTGCAGGCAGAGACCGCCGGGTCCCTATGGTGTAGCAGAAAATAGAAAGTATTATTGTGCTAGGTGTCCTATAGATGAACTACTGTTCCCATTCAGTCCTCTTTAGGCCCTGCCAGCGTAAATTTCAAGTAACGTGGTTAATGAGCGTTTCGCAATACGAGCATTTTCTTTTTCAAATCCTGACTCGGTTGCGAGTGCTGTCTCACAAAACAAGCAGGATTTAAATCTCTGCGGTGTGCAGTACCGCATTTGGCCAGGGGTGAGGGGACAACGGAGCTGATCGGAGCCGTTCGGAAATACTCAGTTCCTGAGGGTTTTCGAGTTCAGCCGAGCTGTCCTGAGTATTTTCAAAGCTCTCTGGCGCCCCATCTCCTCCTGCCACATGCGGTATTGCATGCCATAGAAGTCAATGCGGAACAAATTATTTTCGTTTCCATTGACTTCTATGGGAAAACTCGCTTTTATATGCGAGTGCTTTGGATTACAAGCATTCTCCTGGAACGGATTATACTCGTAAGGAGGTGTGTTACTGGCCAGATCACCAGGTGAAAACAGAGACAAAAAAAGCAAAAAAAAAATGCAGCCACCCCATCTAATGATCGGTAAGCTGCAATATATGACATTTTTGGTTTTGAGCTTAATGCTGATTGGCTAGCACACTACATAACACATATTAACCGCTTCCCGACCGCCGCACGCCGATATACGTCGGCAGAACGGCACGGGGCAGGCAAATGGGCGTACCTGTACACCCCTTTGAATTTGCCACCTCGGAAGTGTGCCCGCGGGTCCCGCAAACTCGATGTTCACCAGCGCCCCGCGAATGCGGTGAGGAGCGGCAAAACGGGGAGATGTAAACAAGGCATTTCCCTGTTCTGCCCAGTGACATGGCAGGGATCCACTGCTCCCTGTCATCGGGAGCAGTGATCGCTGTCATGTCAGTGGTAGCCCACAGTTAGAATCACTCCCTAGGACACACTTAATCTCTTCCTCGCCTCCTAGTGTTTAACCCCTTCCCTGCCAATGTCATTTACACAGTAATCGGTGCATTTTTCAAGCACATGTTGCTGTATAAATGACAATGGTCCCATATACGTCAACAGAATGGCACGGATAGGCAAATGGGCGTACAGGTACGTCCCTTTAAATTTGCCGCCGCGTGGTTGCGCACCCCTGATGCGAGCTCCTTGACCGTGCCCACGGGACCCGTAGACTCGATGGCCGCCGGTGTCCCGCGATCGTGTCACGGAGCTGAAAAAGGGGGAGATACCAGTGTAAACACAACATCTCCCTATTCTTCCTAGTGACATGTCACTGATCATCTGTTCACTGTCATCGGGAGCAGTGACCAGTGACGTGTCACTCGTAGCTCACAGCCCCCTAACAGATAGAATCACTCCCTAGGACACACTTAACCCCTTCCTCACCCCCTAGTGGTTAACCCCTGCACTGCCAGTGTCATTTATACAGTAATCAGTGCATTTTTATAGCACTGATTACTGTATAAATGACAATGGTCCCAAAATAGCATCAAAAGTGTCTGATGTGTCCGCCATAATGTCGTAGTCACGATAAAAATCGCAGATCGCCGCCATTACTAATTTTTAAAAAAATACTATAAAACTATCCCCTATTTCAGGGATCTCCAAACTATGGCCCTCCAGTTGTTCAGGAACTACAATTCCCATCATGCTTAGTCATGTCTGTGAATGTCAGAATTTTACAATGCCTCATGGGAAATGTAGTTCCGAAACAGCTGGAGGGCCGTAGTTTGGAGATCCTTGCCCTATTTTGTAGACACTATAACTTTTGCGCAAACCAATCAATAATCAATCAATAATCATTTTTCTTTACCAATAATATGTAGAAGAATACATATCGGCCTTTTTTTGGGGGAAAAAAATGTGGGATATTTATTATAACAAAAAGTAAAAAATATTGTTGTTTTTTTTACAAAATTTGTCGCTCTTCTTTTGTTTATAGCGCAAAAAATAAAAACCGCAGAGGTGATCAAATACCACCAAAAGAAAGCTCTATTTGTGGGGGAAAAGGGACGTCAGTTTTGTTTGGGTACAGCATCGCACGACTGCGCAACCGTCAGTTAAAGCGACGCAGTGCCGTGTCGCAAAAAGTGGCCCGGTCATTGGGCAGCCAAATCTTCTGGGGCTGAAGTGGTTAATGAACCGCGAGAATGTAAATGAGCCCTGAAACAGACGTCTTAATGAAATTTGTTAGCCAACCACTACAAAGCATTTTGGGTAAAATAGTGGCTTACTATTAATAGCATCATGGGCCTACAAGGATGACAGTGCAGGGAAACAGACATCAAGTAGGTAGGAGGCCTCCTCTGTGTATCTATCACTCTCAGTGCCATCATAGGGCCCCCAATTACGGGGAAGCATGAGCTCAAGGTCCAGCTGCTTTGGGTGAAAGTGCAGGGGCCCCCCATGCAGCTGGGGCCCCTGGGCAGTGTCCAGGTGTGCCCTCTCATTAAGACAGCCCTGCACGTGCCTTATATATATAATAATTGTGTGTTCCCTCCATGTAAATTCTCTTCCTCCAGCTGTTCTCCGGAATATTTCTGGCACATTCCCAGCCAGGGTCACTCTGCGTTTCATCTCTGCCGATCTCAGCGTGTCTCTGCCGTACTCTACCTGACTTTGCTTCAGGCGGGAGTGATGGAGAAAAGCCGGGCATCTGTCCGTAAATGATTGGCAGCCGCGTGGTGCGCGTGCCCGGGAGGGGGGGCTCACATGGCGGCCTCGTTACTAGAGGAATGATACATTGTAACGGGCCGATCAAAAGAGGAAACAGAAAATGAGCGAAGGAAGATCCACCAGCCGGAGACCCGAGACGTTACCAAGATGATACTCGGTGGAGGCGATTTTCCTGCCGGCTCGCTGGATAGAATACAAGTACCTGCCATGTGTGTTGTGCGTTTAACCACTTGCGGCCATTTTTTTTATTTTGCACATACATGTAAAAAAATCGACATTTTTTTTCTGGCTAGAATACTACTTACAAACCCACAAACATGATATGTTTTCTGAAAGCAGAGGCCCTGGAGAATAAAATGGTGACAAAATATTTTCTAAAAGCAGAGGCCCTGGAGAATAAAATGGTGGCCGTTGCAATTTTTTACGTTGCACAATATTTGCGCAGCAGTTTATAGACATGTGCAGACTGGAATATTTTGTTTAGTTTTTTCGTTTTTTTCGTTTTCGTCCGGAAAATACATTTATTTAGTTACTCCCGAAAATCGTTTTGATTTATTTTGTTTTTCGTTGGGGGAATAGCTTTCGTCCGAAAATCCAGATATTATACTTGGTTTCTGTCGAATGGTGTTGAATGGTCAAAGAATATTCGACGGAACATCGAAACTTTACGCCGAATCGTACATTTCCGGTCGAATATTCCGCCTACAAGAATTCTAATGATTTACTGGCAGAAAAAAAATGTTTTACTATCCAAAGTTAAAACAACAACAACAAGGGCAGAAGATTTAATAGATGGGAAGATGAAAAAATGAAAAAAGGTCTGCTTTGAAAATATCGTCTTGCCTTTCCTAATGGAGTGATCTTCCTCCGCTCCCCACCCAGTAGTAGCCGGGGGCCTGGAGAGTAAGACTTGACAGGCTGTGAGGCGGGTGGTGGCGACACACAGGGAGTCGCTGATTGCCGCCATTACTAGTAAAAAAAAGAAAATATGTCCCCGGGTTTCATTTTAAAAATCTGGTCACCTTTGTTTATTCTGCTGCTTCCTGTGACCTTCCGTCGCGCAATGTCCCAGCAACGCCCCACTCTGGCCTGGCTATAAAACAAATGCATACTGGCAACTGACCTATGATTTCACATCTGACTCCATAATACTTCCTTATACCCATATATCAGATTTCTTCCATGGTATTACAAGAAACTTATTTATTATTACTATTAAATTATTTATTTTTTTCATTTTGAATAGAGTAAGAAAAGTCTCTTGTAATACCATGTAAAAACAAAATACAAGAAAAATTCTGCGCTGTCTGAATGTGAGCAACTGATAACTACCAGTGAACAAATGGTAAATGCAAAAACGAACATAAAAAGCTGCAGTGCATATATGATAAATAAACACCTATGTTTTACATATGGTGTCCAACCGTGAATAATAAATAAATATATATATGTATGTCACAAAATACATTGAACAATCACTAAAAAATTTCAGAAAAAGTCCAAAGTGAATAGAGTGATGATAGTCCTGTCAGGTTACCTGTAGCCAGATGACAAGTAGTGAACCCTATAGCCGATTGCTGCGGATGGACCACAAAGTGGATATGGAGGAGAGGTTCACTGGGGCACAAACAGGGATCCTACAGGCAGCTTGAGCCCAAGATTCCACAGGGCACAAAGTCTAAGACCCAGCTGGTGTTCACCAGAGCCTCTAGTGGTGAGGATGGCCTTCGCTGCAGCTGGATCCAGGTAGCTGCCCCTGGAGTCCCCTAGGTCATGCTCCGTAGGGAGAGAGGGGAAGCAGCACACAGGACACAAGCTATAGTGGAGGGTAAGCTGAGATCGGGGCAACAAGCAGACAAGGATAACCAAGGGACAGGCCAAGGGTCAGGGTCACAGGCAAACAGGAGTAGTTAGAGACAAGCCAAAGTCGGTACACAGAGATAACGTAGCACATGGCAAGCAGGAACACAATTACGGATGAGCCGAACACCCCTGGGTTCGGTTCGCACCAGAACCTGCGAACAGACCAAAAGTTTGTGTGAACTTTAGAACCCTGTTATAGTCTATGGGACTCGAACGTTTGAAATCTAAAGTAATAATTTTAAAGGCTAATATGCAATTTATTGTCCTAAAAAGTGTTTGGGGACCCGGGTCCTGCCCCATGGGACATGTATCAATGCAAAAAAAGTTTTAAAAAACGGCAGGAGCAGTGATTTTAATAATGCTTAAAGTGAAACAATAACATTTAAATATTCCTTTAAATTTCGTACCTAGGGGGGTGTATAGTATGCCTGTAAAGTAGCGCTTGTTTCCTGTGCTTAGAACTGTCCCTGCATAAAGTGTAATTTCTGAAGGAAAAAAGTCATTTAAAATCACTCACCTTTGGGTCTGGTATGGATATTAAGGGGAACCCTGTGTCAAATAAAAAAAAATTATGTGGGGTTCCCCCCAAATATCCATTCCAGACCTTTCAGGTCTGGTATGGATTTTAGGGGAACTCCACCCCCCAAATTTTTTAAAAAAATGCCGTGGACCCCCACACATTTTCTTTTTATGAATGACTTTTCTCTGTATTGCCGGGAGCCGACAATTCATTATAGCCGCGAGTGATTTTAAATTACCTTTTTTCCTTCAGAAATGACACTTTGTGCAGGGACAGTTCTAAGCACGGGAAACAAGCGCTACTTTACAGGCATACTTTACACCCCCCCCCAGGTACGAAATTTAAAGGAATATTTTACTTTTATTGTTTCACTTAAAGGAATTATTAAAATCACTGCTGCATTGATACATGTCCCCTGGGGCAGGATCCGGGTCCCCAAACACTTTTTATTACAATAACTTGCATATTAGCCTTTAAAATTAGCACTTTAGATTTCAAACGTTCGAGTCCCATAGACTTTAACAGGGTTCTAAAGTTCACACGAACTTGCCGCGAACACCACAAAGAGTTCGCTGTTCGGCGAACAGGCAATGTTCGAGTCGAACATGAGTTCTACTCAAACTCGAAGCTCATCCCTAAACATAATACTAACAAACAACGTTGATCAGCCAGGCAAACCTGCAGTGCAGTGGTTAATATAGAGTTCCTGGGATGACCTGGGGTGGAGCCATACAGGGAGGAGAGATGATAAAGGCAGCCAGATAAGAGAGTGTGACCTCTAACAAACACATGGTGAGAAGCTAAGCTGCCAGACATACTACATATTCATGACAAGTCCCTATATTCTGGAATGTGATGTAAAGGGAAACAGCCACCATCCAATTTAGAAGAGGCTTACCGAAGGCAGTGAACCCAAAAGAATGTATGTTCAAAAGAGTCAACTGGGCATGGCATAAACCACTGGAAGAACTGGATCCTCAACTGTAGTTCCCAAACAAACAATACCCACACCAATCAACGTAAACAAGAGGGTGTTTCGATGGTAAGTAGCTTCCAGGTGGAGACCCAATGAGGGCTGGGAAGTAGAGCCAATGGGATGCACTTTGTTGCGAAATGCGTCGGCAAACTCCACTGCTGCTGTTTTTACCTATAAGTGCTGTTTTTACCTTCTTTATATAAGTGTTCTTACCTACATTAAATTTCATTTATATACAGTATTATGCTATGTGCCCTTTTCTTTTTCCTTTAATTTACATCCCATTGGCTCTACTTCCCGTCCCTCATTGGTTCTCCACCTGGAAGCTACTTACCATCAAAACATCCTCTTGTTTACGTTGATTGGTGTGGGTATCGTTTGTTTAGGAACTACAGCTGAGGATCCAGTTCTTCCAGTGGTTTATACCATGCCCAGTTGACCATTTGGAACATACGTTCTATTGTGTGCACTGCCTTCGGTAAGCCTCTTCTAAATTTGATGGTATTTCACATTCCAGAATACAGGGACTATCATCATTCTGTTCAATTTGAACTTTTTTGAACATTTTTAGTGATTGTTCAATTTATTTTTTTACATATATTTATTTATTTATTATTCACTGTTGGACACTGTAACGGTCACCACCGTTTACGATCTTCCATCAACCCACGACAGCTAATCCGACACACTGACAAACCATCAGGCAAGATCCATATCCATTCCCCAGAACAAGGACGAGACACGCAGCTCTGTTCTTGTTCCAAAATGTATGAACGCTTTAATGATACACTTAGCTTGCTTATATATACAGTACAACATATTACAGTAATCACAGAAACAAAGAAATCTCCACCCCCCCTCATCACACACTGGGGGCTTCCATACAGATTTTAGAGAGACACTTTGGCACCGGTCTATAATTAACATGATCTAATTACTACACCTGAGATGTCACATTCCTTTATCAATAGAGTTTAAACAAAACACCATCACACAATGATTTCCCCCCAATCCACATCTTTAGACAGACAGCCTGTCTCCGACAGAAAGATATTCACACCTGATCATCAATAGGCTTTAAACAGTGATATCACACAATGAAAGGTCTTTCAGGAGCCAGCTCTCACTTAGCATTTCAACAGCCTGTTACACAGAGGAATGAGTCACTGTCCTATTGACCTGGTCAGGTCAACATAAACCACTTGTAATATCCCAGTATATCCTGCAAACATGAATTATGATTTATTAGCCACCCTATACCCAAAAGGGGCACAGGGTGAACTTAGACTCAAGAGTACTTAGGGCCGCTGGCACAGGAGTATCCCCCATCCCTCAAAAGTCTCTGGGTGTCACGGGTCACCCCATTACAGACACCATATTGTAATACATTAGTGTTTATTTATCATATATGTGCTGCACTTTTTTAGGTTTGTCTTGTAATACCATGGAAGAAATCTAATCTATGGGTATAAGGAAGTATTATGGGCACCGCCCCTGCTGGTCAGATGTGAAATCATAGGTCAGTTGCCAGTATGTATTTGTTTTGTAGCCAGGCCGTAGTGGGGCGTTGCTGGGACATTGAGAGACAGAAAGGTCAGGCGGAGAATAAATAGGACGCTTCCATTACATGTGAAATGTATTAGTTCTATTTCTTCTAATCAGACTTTTATCAGCAGAGTCGAGCGGCAGCTGTCCCGGGCTTATGAAATATTCAGCGATTTCTGAGCTCCATAATGAATAATTCTCACTCTCAGGGTCCTCCGTTTCTTCATCTTAAGTGGACGACCACGGACCCGGTGTAGAATAGAAATGAGGAGCTCTCATTTTACGAGGCTTATTAGAGCACAGCTTGTTAATCCGAGTTAAAGTAGAAGGCTGGTTAAAATACACTCACCAGCCACTTTATTAGGTACACCTTGCTAGCCTTTCGCCTTCATCCTTCGTGGCATAGATACAACAAGGTGTTGGAAACATTCTTCAGAGATTTTGGTCCAAAGTGACATAGATGCTGCAGATTGAATAAGAAAAAGAAAAACACAAGAAGCTGGAAATCGGATCGCTCCTCTACCACAACAGAAGCAGGGGCGGACTGACCATTGGCACTCTCGGGCACTGCCCGAGGGCCCCATGTCACTAGGGTGCCCCATCAGGGTTGCCAGGCTCAGTAAAACCAGGGACAGTATGTAAAAATCTGTGTTTTCTTTACATCTGTCCCTGAAATGTCCAAAACCGACATGCTTTTGATGTGAAAATCCCGAGATTTTAGCTGCCCTGCTGGCATGGTGGCCATCTGTAAGCTCAGGGGCCACATGAGTTGTCAGTCCACCCCTGAACAGAAGTCATAACATTAGTACATTCCCATTGCGCTTATGAGCTAATATTGTCAGCAGGGAAACCCACGCATCATAAAATATATAATCAATGGCTCCCCTGGACTCAATGGTATGCTAATGAGCTTATTTGATACACTACTGAATTAGTAAATCATCATGTTGCTCTCTCCCCCCTTCCATCTCCCTTATCTTTGCTTTACCTTTATCTTGCCTGTATTTTCTTTTTTCCGTTTCTTTTGGTACACATCCATACTTGGTTGTTATGTTTTGTTACTGTTATTATGGCTATTGGAGTGGTTAGAAACTATATTTAACCCTAGCTGATACCACAGGGTGGTGAACTTGCCGACCTTCCCCTAGTCACAGGTTGTTCCCATTAGGGGTGGCTAGAGGTTTGCACTTCACCATTTACGTTTTATTCATTACCTGTTTCAGTTGTGTAATGTAACCGCCATTTTATTCTCTAGGGCGTTAGAAAAAAATATATATAATGTTTGGGGTTTCTAAGTAATTTTCTAGCAAAAAAAACTGTTTTAAATGTAAACACCAAGGGCCAGATTCAGGTAGATGGGAGCATCTTTACTCTGGAGTAACGTTTCTCATTTACGTTACTCTGGCGAAATTTTAGGAGCAAGTACTGTTATTCATGAAGCACTTGCTCCTAAAGTTGCGGCAGCGTATCGAAAATGAGCCGGCGGAATTCAAATTGGGCGGGTACGGGGCGTGTATTATTTAAACTAAGCGCGATCCCGCGGCGAACGTACTGCGCATGCGTCGACTGTCAATGCATCCCAGTGCGCATGCTCCAAATTCTGTCAGTGAACGTCAATGAAGTCAAATCCCCATTCATGGACGTTTTACGCAAGCGACGCAAATTTTTTTTTTTTCGACGCGATGACGACGCCTATACTTAACATAGGATACTCCACTAGGGGGCTGCTTTATCTTTACGCCGCGTATCGCTTACGGAAACGTCGGAAAGTCACTGCGTCGCGCCCGAATACGATCGTGAATTGCCGATTCCCGCTGATTAACATATTTTTTCGGCGTAAATCAGCGGGAACGCCCCCGGCGCCATTTTTAAATTAAAGTTGCGATGCGATGGCGAAATTCAATTACGCCGATCGCATCGGAACTCCAACCCGGCGTTTCTTGTTTTCTGGTTACAGAAAACAGAAACGCCGGCTTAAAGTGACAGTTAGGCTGGAGTATCACTGATACTCCAGCCTAACTCTACCTGAATCTGGCCCCAAATCTCAAAACGAGGCTCGGTCCTTAAGCAGTTAATAAAAGAGTCACTAGAACAAAGCAAGTATTTTTCTTCGTAAGATCCAAGGTGACAGCTGATTGGCTGATACAGCTTATTGCACTTCCGTTGCCGTAATAAATAAAACCATTACGGCTCAGGCCAGGAAATAAGAACTGGAGGTGACTATACAGCCAAACCGATCGTTTCCTATTTATTGCTTTCCTGATGACTCCAGTGTCCTCTTAAAAGGTTCTGGGATAGAATTTAGGAAATTTGTATGTTTTTTTTTAATAGGGAGTAGCTGTAAATCCTTTTAGCTGGCGGGTCTCTGTGAGTTGTCATCTATGATGGTAGGCAGAGGTGTAACTAGAACCATCAGGGCCCCAGTGCAAGAAACCATGAAGGGCGGAAGCTACCCCCCCCCCCCGACGCGGGTCCTACATTTTTTTATTTTTATAAAATTGTAAAAAAAAAGGTAAAAAATTATATTATTGCAAAATGAACTTGCGACCGGGCCCTGGCATTCCACCACTGTGGGGGGACCTCAAGATGGCAGGAAGGAGACCCCTCTTCTGAACTGTAGTAAAGGGTCCCACAATGGGGGTAAAGGGCCCATCCAGGATCAGTAGGAAGAGCCAGGGGCCCTTTACTCCCATTGTGGGACCCTT
Source organism: Rana kukunoris (assembly GCA_029574335.1). NCBI lineage: Eukaryota > Metazoa > Chordata > Amphibia > Anura > Ranidae > Rana > Rana kukunoris. Next base: position 553,140,932 of record CM056052.1, on the reverse strand, counting down.
TACTATGGTTCCACTACCTGCCATTTTGGGGTCCCCCCACTGTGGCGGAACGCAACTGTTGTAAAAATAATCTGCAGCCTCACTGTGCCCATCTGCAGCCTCATGTACCTGATCTCCCGGCGCTGTGACAGGCGGTCTAGTACGTGGCCGTCTAGTGTAACAAAGCCCCGCCTCCTCCTCGTCCTCGTCCATGACAGAACACTGACTCAGTTTCCCAACAGTGAGTCAGTGTTCGGTGTTCTGCCTATCACGGACAAGGACGAGGAGAAGGCGGGGCTTTTTTACACTGGACGGCCGCCGACTAGATTGCATGTCACAGCGCCGGGAAATCAGGTGCGTGAGGCTGCAGATGGGCACAGTGAGGCTGCAGATGGGCACAGCAAGGATGCTGATGGACACAGTGAGGCTGCAGATGGGCACAGTGAGGCTGCAAATGAGCACAGTGAGGCTGCAAATGAGCACAGTGAGGCTGCAGATGGTCACAGTGAGGATGCAGATGGACACAGTGAGGCTGCAGATGGACACATGAGACAGGGAGCCTCGAGTAAAAGCGGCAGGAGATCATGTGCATGAGAATGCAGATGGGTACAGTGAGGCTGCAGATGGGCACAGTGAGGATGCAGATGGGCACAGTGAGGATGCAGATGGGCACAGTGAGGCTGCAGATGGGCACAATGAGGCAGGGAGACTCGAGTATAAGCTGAGGGGGGCTTTTTCACCTCAAAAAATATTTGCTGGAAAAACTCCTATAACACAGTAGAGAGACCATAATATGTGGCGCCCCCTAGAGGGCGATCAGGGGGGGGGGTCTTTGTGAATAGCTGGCAAAGGGATTTGGAAGATCTAGGATGGAGTTCTGGGAAATAGGTATAAAAGCCGGGGGGCGGGGAACGCCATGATCTGAGGGTCAATTTTAAAGTGTATTGAGCATAATATTTTTACATTATCTTGCTCCAGTGCCCCCAGTGGCAGGGAGGGCAGCGGCGGAGTGATTATGGCGGTGGCGGGGGGGACTGTAGGGTAAGATAAAATATGCCCACCTTGGTAAAAGGACCCCTTCGGCACCGGGAGAATGAGTTTAACCTTGCAGTAACAAGACACACGGTATTAGGTTAAAGTCACTCTGGTTTAATGTGGCACGAACAGTTTCTTTTATAAAAACATACAGAGATTCAAAGGAAATGCACAAATACATGTCTTAACATCATTGGTTAATACACTGTTACTGGGCGGACGCCCCCCTTTTGGGTGATGCTGTTAAAATATCATTGGTTAAAAGTTACCGTTATTTATTGCTTAAGTTAGAACTCGTCTCATGATTAAGGCTTGTATATATATGTCAACCGCCACAAACTGGTTATAGAAACCACAAAACTTAGGTCACAAGACATTCAAACTGACTACTACTATATATGGTCATCACAAGAATTGCTCATGTCATTCTGATATACAGACAGCATATATGCAATATATGGACAACTTATGTTAACCCTTACAATCCCCTCTTAGAATCCAAATAATTCTAAATTATGTGGTTCTCCTTCTCCATCCTTCTTTTATCATGATACATGTTCAGATAGATTCTATTCGCAGCTGCTGGGTCGGGTGTTCGGGACATTTTAACAACTATGCACATTATAAGCCTATAGCAAGCATATAAGAGTAAAACCAAAAAAAAATGGAAAGGGTTAAACTCATCAATAACTGTCCCACTGGGGAGGTCACGGTTAAGAAAGTTCATTAGAGTGGTGTTTAGGGCAGGTTCTGAAGTGTGAAAATAAGGGCTCTCAATTGAAGTCATTGAAAAATTAATTTTAGCTTGTTGGCAAACTTCAGCTCCCTTTGTGGAGTTCCCCAACCCAAAACACCAGTCTGGGAAATAACTTCTTTATAGATATATATATCTCAACATTATCAGTACCCTATTGTGGGGTCACTTCCATATCTTCTCTACTTAGTATGACACCAAAGGGTCCACAGTACTACTTCACATCTATGTGGAGCAAAGATCTTCTTAAGGTGTATGTGGATACATATCTTTACTCATTCATATCACCCATCTTGGCATCATACGAATCTACTAATCTGACAATCTGATAACACTATCTCTTCCCTGGGGTGATCTTCCTCAGTTCTAATTGTCACTGTAATAATAATTGTATTTTAACAATAATAGAACATTTGTGATATTTAAAAGTACAGCCATATCCAACATTTTTCATATCCAGACTTCTGGGCATAGGCATATTAAAACTTCAATAATAACATTTTATCTGTAAAACCCTCTGAGTTCTCATTTCTCTTGTGTCTATTATGTGTATTATTCATATTGTCCTGTTGTGGAGTGTTGGAATTTCCACAAATGCTCTTTAATATGTCCCAAATATTCAGGGTGATAGATACAGTTCGTTATCAGCCAAACTGGCAGGAATACGATCAGGACAGTCCAAAATAGGAGGCACAAGGCTTTCCCAGAAGTCTGTGGTGAAATAAGCAACGTCATCTTGTCGGAGGTCAGGGCTGTCCGCCCCCGTTAGTACCTCACTTGTACTTGCTTCTAGTTGGAGGCCAGGGCTGTCCGCCCCCGTTAGTACCTCACTTGTACTTGCTTCTAGTTGGAGGCCAGGGCTGTCCGCCCCCGTTAGTACCTCTCTTTGTCTGGCCCTAGGCACCAGTTTTACTCGGGTGGCATGGATCCATGTTGGGCTCTCTTCCGTCAGTATTGCGGTCCGGGTAACGGCTACCACTATCATCTCTGGACCATAAGCGCAGTCTTTGGCTCTTTTATCTTTGGTCAATCGTTTTACAACTACAACATCTCCTGGTATAAAAGGGTGGGTGTTTTCCTGTGGAAGAGAAGGAAACTTACAGACAACTTTTTGTTCTATCTCATCTAGTTTTGTTATAAGTGACCTGACATAATGATCCTGAATCTGCTCTAAATCTCCTTCTTGTAGAGTGAGGGGTTTCTTGGCCCAAGGTGTGGGGAATGGCCTTCCCATTAAAATCTCGAATGGCGAGAATTTTAAAGATTTGTGGGGTGTCATTCTTATTTCTGCTAGAATAATTGGTAGCACCTCCTTTCATTTATGAAAGGTACCTCCTGTGGCCTTTCTCAGTTTTAGTGGGATATATCTCTGGCCATCGTGAGAACATATCCACAATTACCAGGGCATATTCCTGCCTACCCTTATCACAGGGAATGTGTGTAAAATCAATTTGGAGGTGTGTTAATGGAGTTGTTGGATATTTGAGGTGTTGGTGGACTGCCCGATTAGGGTTGTTAGGATTTACACGGAGGCATGTAATACACCTCTGTACAAACCCAGCTACTAACTTATCAAACTTAGTAATGTAAAAATCATTTTTTTTAGCAGTAGTAGCGTTGTGGCTTTACTGTTGTGGCCTACCCCATGGTGCTGGGCTATAAAAAGTGGTGCACTAGCCTGTGGGATACATGGTTTCCCCTCTTTGCAAATTAGTCCACTCTTTGGACTCTTTTGCAACACTGGATAACACCAGTCATTTAGATCTGTGTCACTTGCCGAGTACTGGAGTTCCACTATCATTTGTGTGTCATCTAACAAGGGTGGTGTTAGTACGGCCATTTGTAAGGTAGCTAATTGTTGGAGTGCGGCTTCTTTCGCTGTTCTATCTGCCAAGGCATTGCCCCTGGAAATCTGATCACTGCCCCCCGTGTGTGCCCTACAATGCTAGTAGATCATTGATCAACTGGGAGTGAGAAATTCTTTTCCCATCCGCTCCTATGAACCCTCCTCTGGCCCAGATCACTCCGTGGTCATGGACCACGGAGAAGGCATACTTTGAATCTGTGTAAATGGTGACAGACTGTCCCTGACAACTGGCATGCTCTGGTCAAGGCTATCAGCTCGGCAGCCTGAGCCGACTGATAGGGGATGGGTTCTGCTTCATGTATGCAGTCAGGTAAACTTACAACGACATATCCTGCGTTGTATGTGGTGTCATTTGGTCTTGTGCATGACCCATCCACAAACACAACATGTGAATCTGGTATGGGCAGGGTTGCCATGTCTAGTCTAGGGGAAGTCTCTGTTGTTACAGAAGTCAAACAGTCATGGTATTGTGGAATGTCATCTGCCTCACCTTTCAATCCCAATAATGCATTTAAGATAGGGGCAGGGCCTGCATTTGGGGAACAGTATCTGACAAGGATGTGTTTCCTAAGAGGATGACTTTGTATCCACTTAGATGTTGGGCTGACATATGCTGGGTGTGTACCCCTCTTAGAAGATGGATGACATGGTGGGTAGTGTAAAGTGTGGTGGGGTGGCCCAGGGTGAAAACTACTGACATTTCCACCACCATTGCACATGCCGCTAGGGCTCTGAAACAAGCGGGCATACCTTGTACAGAAATTGGCATTACCTTTGAAAAAAACTACGGGTCTAAACTTTCCTCCGTGTTCTTGTGTCAGTACCCCCGCCATGGTTTTACAGTTGTCCCTTGTATATAGCTAAAATGGCTTTACATATTTAAGGGAGGCCCAAAGCAGAACTACACATCATTGCTAACTTCAACTTTTCAAAAGCGTTTAACATTTCTTGTGACCATATTATATCTTTTGGTTTGTCTGACAGTGTACATTGCCTCAAAATGTTGTCATAGTAAGAACAGTCCGGTATCCACTGTCTGCAGTAATTTATCATACCCAGAAAAGATAGCATTTCCCTCTGAGTATTTGGGTTGACCAGGCCCATGACAGATTGGATACGGCTAGGACTGATTTTCCTACTCCCTTGACTGAGGACAAAACCAAGATATTCCATTTACACCATTGTAACTTTTTGGGTGAAACTTTGTGCCCACATTCATGTAACCAACCTAACAACGATAAACAATCTTCCCTGCAGGCCTCCCTTGATAGACTACAAACGAGGAGATATCCACATATTGTAGCAGGACAGAACCTTGGGGGGGGTGCCAGGGTTTTAATGTGGCTTGGAGGACTATGCTGTACACAACAGGTGAATCAGCATATCTCTGGTTCATACGGCACCAGGTGAGTTGTTGACCCTCCAAAGGAAAATGCAAACAGAGGCCTAGTGTCCTCGTGTACAGGTATACTAAAAAAAAAAAACGTTCTTCAAATCAATTACAGAAAAATAGGTGGCCTGTGCAGGGATGGAGGAAAGGAGAGAGGTGACATCTTGCACTATCTTGCACTATCGGGGCAAGTGGGATGATTAAACTATTGATAGCCCTTGGGTCTTGAACAAATCTGACACTACCGTCTGGTTTGGAAACAGGGTTGATAGGGGTACTATATGCAGAGCAGATAGGGGTTAAGATTCCCTCCTCTAAAAAAGTCCTGTATCATGGGTCTGATTCCATCTAGTTTCTCTTTTGACAAAGGATATTGTTTATGAAACACTGGTTGAGCACCTGGTTTCAGGGTAGCCCGATAGGGGGTACAATCAATGAAACCTGTGTCAAAAATCGTTCTGTGACCATATGCCGTTATCAACAGTGAGTAGTTCATCAGAAACCGCTAAACTGACAAAAATGGGACGGGTTATAGGTATCACCCTAGATTCCATACTGAGTCCATCCGGACCCGAGTGGATCCTCCGGGCCTCGTCACCGTGGGTGTTGAGTCCAGTCTATGTCAAATCTAGGTTGGGTATTTGTCTTGGGCAGGCCAGGGTTCTGGTCTTGGGAATTGGCCCTTCTGTCAGGTAGGGGGCAATTTCTGGCCCAATGGCCGGAACGGCCGCAATTGTAACAAGGTTGGTCCTGTGCGTTTCTATTCATGTGATCCCTGTCCATCCCGCTATATTATCCACCCAGGGATTAATAAGAAAATAATCCGTGCCTCCTACTCGGGCAACGTATTCTTTGCAGGTTTCTTGGACGTTGGGACATGGGTAGGAGGTAGGTTTACTATGTCTGGTCCCCATTGATCCAAGCACCGGAGTTGGTCAGTATAATATACTGATCCCAATTTTCTTCCGACAGTTGTATCAATGCAAAAATCTTCGTGCCACACACACTGAGAACAGGATCCCGGTTTGATCGGATCCCATACAGTACAGATTGTGTTGGGCAATTTAACTATGGCTTGGATAATACAATTCTTATAAGTAAAGTCTGTGTTTTGCAAAATGAAAGTAACTTTGGCATTTTGCGCTGACACAGGAAGCAAGTCATTGGTTTACACAAGACGACAGTAAGCTATCTATATGCTATACCAATTAAGGAAGTGTCGACTTCACAATGAAAGTTTTTTTTTTTTGTATTTTTTTTTTTTTTATGCTGTCCACTTTCGGGTTATTAAACTATTAAATTAATAAGTGACTTCTGTGTACTTCTCATATCTCTGGAGAGGTTATTGTATTTTAGTGTCTAAGTGCTCAATCTATGTTATGTGTCAATCGGTATGCAATTTCACTGTATGTTGCTAGATTGCATGCTGATCTGTGTGTGTGTGGGGACAGTGGAAAGAGTGATTAACACTGGGATTCAAGCTTACAGGATAGCTGGAGGAACCCTAGAAGTGTGTAGTAATTGCTAGACTGTTTCCCAACCCTTAGCGTGCAGCAGATTGTATGTAAGATCTGTATCTGCCTGTGTGTGGTCAGCTAGTTGGATTGGAGTGGAGTCTCCCTCTAGAAGTGGTTAAAGGTAATGCGGGCTGTGAAGCATCACAGCCAGTCTTACGTGCTTAGTAGAAATTCCTTCTTATTCTTTTAGTTCCTCATACAGCCTCGTCACGAGACGCTCGCTCGTTGTGGTTAGTAATTCACCACTGGCAAGTGTGATCGTGACAGATTGTGAAAAGTACAACCTTATTGTCTATCTGGAAAATCTACCCTGCGACCTAAATACTCTGTACTTTCTTTGGGAGAGATTATTAAAACTAACTTTGGCAGATTTTTTTTAAATTCCACTCAGTTATATTAAATACTAAACAAATTTTACATCAAGGACACGTCATACAATATTACACAGACGCCTGGCTCAGTATCACTTGCTTTCATCAACCGTGGGTCATATAGCTTTCGCCTAGCCACGGAGATGGGGCGTCTTATACTTTGCCACAAAACGTCTCAAAGCAGTCCTTGGCTTAGCTCACCTTCTAAGCACCTGTACCGCACAAACAGATAATTTCTTATTACTTTAAAATTCTTAATACTTTAAACATATACTTCTAAGCAGCAATAATTTTAAGCAGCAAATAATATAAGCAGCAGTAATGGGTAATTGTACCAAGGTGATTTCTATGCCTCCCCGAGACACTTGATTCTTAGTTATCCCTGATAACCTATATTATCTGGACATCCCCGATGTCTATATTATGGCGCCAACCACTCTTACCCGTATCTAAAGCACAATTAATTTACAGTCCCTGACTGCCTGGATTCATAAGGAATTCAGGAATTGATCGAGCCCCGCTGACCGAATGAACGGTTTACAGGGAGACCACCTAAATCCCCGGACGAGCCTCCAAATTGTAGGGTAAGATAAAATATGCCCACCTTGGTAAAAGGACCCCTTCGGCACCGGGAGAATGAGTTTAACCTTGCAGTAACAAGACACACGGTATTAGGTTAAAGTCACTCTGGTTTAATGTGGCACGAACAGTTTCTTTTATAAAAACATACAGAGATTCAAAGGAAATGCACAAATACATGTCTTAACATCATTGGTTAATACACTGTTACTGGGCGGACGCCCCCCTTTTGGGTGATGCTGTTAAAATATCATTGGTTAAAAGTTACCGTTATTTATTGCTTAAGTTAGAACTCGTCTCATGATTAAGGCTTGTATATATATGTCAACCGCCACAAACTGGTTATAGAAACCACAAAACTTAGGTCACAAGACATTCAAACTGACTACTACTATATATGGTCATCACAAGAATTGCTCATGTCATTCTGATATACAGACAGCATATATGCAATATATGGACAACTTATGTTAACCCTTACAGGGACCGGTGTGAGATGGACGGTTTAATGCAAAGTCTCTGACAGGGGAGTGAAAGCCGCTATTAAGTGCAATGAATTCCGCGGCACAAGTGTCTGTCGGCCTCTCCGGAGATAAATGCTTTTGTTTCGGCATTAGCATGAATGTTTAAAATGTTAATGCGTTTCCTCGCAATGCGTGGCGGAGGAGGGGGGGCGGTAATAGGCCCCTTGCTATGAGCTGTCACACCGGAATGGCCTTGTTAACTCAGAGCCGGGAAGGTACATTTTCTCCAATATCTCTCCTAATTCGGCATTCGGGTCGGTTGGGCCGAGGTCTGAGGTCACACCAGCACACGAGATACACTGAGATAATACCCATACAGGGGCACATGGTCAGCAACAATACTCTGATAATTTGTAACATATAAATACACACAGGTCTGTCTTAATGAGAGGGCACACCTGGGCACTGCCCAGGGGCCCCAGCTGCATGGGGGGCCCCTGCACTATCCCCAAAGCAGCTGGTCCTTGAGCCCACGCTGCCCCAAAATAGGGTCACTGAGAGTGATAGATACACAGGGGAGGCAGTCTGCCTCCTAACTACTTGATGTCTGTTTACCTGTTATCATTGTAGGGGTCCCAGAGCATTACTTTGCCCAGGGGCCCGTGATGCTCTTAAGATGGCCCTGGACACATACACCGGCCACTTTATTAGGTACACCTGTTCAATTGCCCGGTAAGACAAATTGCTAATCAGCCAATCACGTGGCAGCAACTCAATGCATTTAGGCATCTAGACGTAGTGAAGACAACTTGCTGAAGTTCAAACCGAGCATCAGAATGATAAAGAAAGGGGATTTATGTGACTTTGAACGTGGCACGGGTTGTTGGTGGCAGAAGGGCTGGTCTGAGCATTGCTGGAATTTTCACACACAGCCATCTCTCGGGTTTACAGAGAATGGCGCGGCCACTTTTCGACGGCGGGCACAGTTCGACAGAACATCGGAAATCGCCAAGTAGCCATCTTGGCCATCCAAAAAAGGTACTGTTCCGACTTACGAACAAATTTGACTTAAGAACAAACCTAAAGTCCCTGGCCCGTTCGTAACTCGGGGTCTTCCTGTAAAAGGCAGGCGTCCAGGGCTGGACTTACCATTGGGCTTGACTGGCCCAATCGCTGCAACCCCCCGGTTCGCGGCAATCCACTCCCGCACTTTCGCAGCAATCCCCCGTTCGCGGCAATTGCGACAACCCCCTCCCACAATTTCGCTGCAACCCCCTCCCGCAATTTTGCGTCGATCGCAGAAATCCCCTGTTCGCGGCAATCGCAGCAATTTCGGCATCCCCCGCTCAACAACTTCAGCGGATGGATGTAATCCTCGGCAGCCCCCAGCCCCCCCTCTTCAACAACTTTGATGCTTCACTGCAGCTATGTAAGGGGTCCCAAAATTACTGAAGGCGGCCCTGGTTAGAGGTAAGAAGTCCCTCCAGTGGCTGAACCCCCCACTCAACAACTTTGATCGGTCGGCGGTAACAACCCACCCCACCCCCCCCGCTTCTCTGCTCTATTAAGCCCAGGGGCCCCCCACCACCCTAAGTCCTGCCCTGCAGGCGTCCCAATACTTTTGACAATATAGTGTAGGTTCAGGTATCTCCTACAATCTCTGTCACCCCCCAGATACCATAATAAATTCTTCTGAGACTCTTTCACCTTCTGCCAAATTCCCAGAGAGATTTCGGGTCGTGTAGCCGAGGATTTCTAAAACAAAATTGGTTCACCATTGAGATGTGACTTCAAATTGGATCTTTGCCTCAACTGTTAGTCGTGTCAGAGCGTCTCGTCTTTCTTTCCAAAGACAGATTTCTCTCCCCCCCCCCCCCCCGCCTGGATATGTGACGCTCCCACTGCGATAATAAGGACTCTCAGCGATCTCGACATCAGTGCCAAACCCGGATTCTTCGCAGCGGCAGAAGGAAGAGATCAGATTTGACAGTTTATTGAGCTGACATTTATAAAAAAGGTGATAAAACAGACGAGAACGTTGATAAAATAAATTTGCTTTGCGCCGTCTATTGTGTCGTCTCCAGTTTAATGTCGCGTTTATTAATAATAAACGGCTGTCAGTCTGAGTACAATGCCGCGGCTTCACCTGTACGCCGGCGGCGCGCTATCTAGACGACTAGGCCATTGTGATGTGCCCAGCTGACGTCCTCCAGATAGCCATCGGGACAGAGAGTACGAGGAGACATCTCCCAACCACTGGATTCGACTGCAACTGTTAGACGTTGTTTAACCACTTAAGCATTATGCAGGTTAAGAACCTGGCCCCTTTTTGCGATTCGCCACTGCGTCGCTTTAACTGACAATTGCGCGGTCGTGCGACGTGGCTCCCAAACAAAACTGGCGTCCTTTTTTTCCCACAAATAGAGCTTTCTTTTGATGGTATTTGATCACCTCTGCGGTTTTTATTTTTTTGCGCTATAAACAAAAATAAAGCGACAATTTTGAAAAAAATGCAATATTTAAATTTTTTTGCTATAATAAATATCCAATAACAAAGATAAAAAAAAATAATTTTTTCTTCAGTTTAGGCCGATACGTATTCTTTGACATATTTTTGGTAAAAAAAAATGCAATAAGCGTTTATTGATTGGTTTGTGCAAAATTTATAGTGTTTACAAAATAGGGGATAGTTTTATGGCATTTTTATTAATATTTTTTTTTTTTTACTACTAATGGCGGCGATCAGCAATTTTTTTCGTGACTGCGACATTATGCCGGACACATCGGACAATTTTGACACATTTTTGGGACCATTGTCATTTTCACAGCGAAAAGTGCTATAAAAATGCACTGATTACTGAGTAAATAACAATTGCAGTTTAGGAGTTAACCACTAGGGGGCGCTGTAGGGGTTAAGCGAGACGTTGTTTTATGTCTTCAAAAAAACGACCAAAAAAAAATTCGAACATGCTTGAATTTTTTGTGTCGTTTTTCAAAACGTCGTTTTTTGTGTCATAAAAAGTGATGGTGTGTGGGCAAAACGATGTTGAAAACGACGTTTTTTAAGCTGCGCGTGCTCAGAGGCAATTTATGAGACGGAGCTTCAATGGAACAAAGTGCCGTCGAACGTGTCTTACGTAACCGCGCTTTTCTAGAGCATTTTGGAAAAACGATGGTGTGTATGCAACGTCGTTTTGGAAAATTAAGTTTGAAAAACTTCGTTTTGTTTCATCACTTGAAACGTCGTTTTTTTCATCACAAAAAATGATCGTGTGTACGCGGCATAAGAATAAGAAAAGAGAGCACTCACATTGCCTCAACCATGAATAATTATGTAAATACAAAAAGTTGGGTCCCAAAGGGTGACCCGAGGTCAAACTTTAACACCACAGTAAAGAATTAGGATAAAAAAAAAAGCAATATTTATTGGGACATGGAAACATGCATGATATAAAAAGGGACATGAAAAAAAGATAAAAAAAACATATACACAAAGATATATAGTATATTATGTAAGCCCTAGCGTGTCCACGCATTTAGCCGTTAAGCTTCGCCGTTAAGCTTCGCCGGGACACATTTGGGATTTGTTGTTTAGAAGAAAAGGAAAAAATGGTCTTTTAACTGGTAACATGTATTAATGCAAAAAAAAATTTGCATTTTTGACATTTTTTCGGGAGCAGTGATTTTAATAATGCTTAACGTGAAACAATAAAAGTGAAATATTTCTTTAAATTTCGTACTTGGGGGGTGTCTATAGTTTGCCTTTAAAGTAGCGCATGTTTCCCGTCTGCAGCAAAACGAAATTTCTAAAGGAAAAACTACACTGAGACGATCCTGCATCCCGACGAATGATGCGCTCCAGCCTGACAGCTCTTCTAAAGCTGAGGGCGGGGCCATCCATCAGTGCGTGGGTGACCCTGCCCCCCCCCTCTGATGCAACGGGGAAAGGCCGGGGATACCCAGTGATATGTACGGGTGACCCCGCCCCCCAGGGTCACGTGTCAGCGTCGTATCCTCGCTGGAGGTCGGGAGAATAGATTTACATCGCTGGAGATCGAGACTGGATCACATTATTTCTTTATTTTCTTTTTATTAAAGGACGTGTACCGTGGTTTTTAACATTTTTGACACTTTTGTTAGTGAAATGGTAGAGGTACAATGTACCCCGTTACCAATTCACATGGGAGGGCGGAATCGCGGGACCCCCACACATTTTTGATTTTTTTTCAATGACTTTCCATGACTTTTATCTGTATTGCCGGGACCAGACAATTCATGAATAGCCGCGAGTAGTTTTAAATTACTTTTTTTCCTTTAGAAAATACACTTAGTGACAATAACTTGCATATTAACCTTTAAAACTAGCATTTTTGATTTTTCATGTTTGTGTCCCATAGACTTTAACGGAGTTCGGATGTTCGAAACACATTTTCTTGGGGGAACCCCACGCCCTTTTTTTGTTTATTTTGGTGCGGAGTTCCCCTAAAATCCATACCAGACCTGAAGGGTCTGGTATGGATTTTGAGGGGGACCCCTACGCCATTTGTTTTTAATTTGGCGCAGGGTATGTCCCCTTAATATCCATACCAGACCTGAAGGGCCTGATATGGAATTTGGGGGGACACCCACGCATTTTTTTTTGGTTCGGGGTTCCCCTTAAAATTCATACCCGAACCAAAGGGCCTGGTAATGGACAGGGGGGACCCCTGACGTTTTTTTCAATGACTTTTATCTGTATTGCCAGGACCCGACAATTCATGAATAGCAGCGAGGGCCTGATAATGGAATTGGGGGGACCCCCACACATTTTTGATTTTTTTTTCAATGACTTTCCATGACTTTTATCTGTATTGCCCGGACCAGACAATTCATGAATAGCCGCGAGTGATTCATGTGTTTCCCGTGTTTAGTGCAGGGACAGTTCTAAACACGGGAAACATGCGCTACTTTACAGGCATACTATAGACACATCCCAGGTATGAAATTTAAAGGAATATTTCACTTTTATTGTTTCAAATCACTGCTGCCGGAAAAACTGCGGTTTTTAAAACTTTTTTTGCATTGATACATGTCCCCTGGGGCAGGACCCGGGTCCCCAAACACTCCCCTGGGGCAGGACCCGGGTCCCCAAACACTTTTTATGGCAATAACTTGCATATTAACCTTTAAAATTTGCATTTTTATTTTTCATGTTCGTGTAAACATAAACTTTAACGGTGTTCGGATGTTCGAATAAATGTTTTGCCTGTTTGCATGTTCTGCTGCAAACCAAACTGGGGGGGGGGGGGCTGTTCAGCTCATCGCTAGTGGTGGGTATAGGACGGAAACAAGGGATGGTGCTCGGAGGTAGGTGGGGGAGGAGACAGGGGTGTCTTGGTAGAAGGAAGCACCTGCTGCACCTATCCTCTGAGAAAAGAAGCCCTGATTAGAAGGATGAGAGGGCCAGAAGACTTGTATGTTGTCTTGTCTCTCAGCCCTGATGAAGGGAGAGTTTGGAGCTTGTCACATGTTGGCTTTCGGCCCTCTTGTCATAGTAATGAACTCTGAGGCGGCGTACACACGGCCGAGAAACTCGTCGGGCGAAACACATCGTTTTCCCTGTCGAGTTCCTAGTTCGGCAGTTAAAAAACTCGTCGTGCCAAATTTTCCCATTGCCCAACGAGGAAATAGAGAACATGCTCTCTTTTTGGCTCGACGCGTTTCCCGATGGGTTTCTCGGCGAATAGTGTACACACGACCGGTTTCCTCGGCAGAATACGTCTCCCATCGAGTTCCTTGGTGGATTCTGCCGAGAAAACCGGTCGTGTGTACGCCGCCTTACTGAAGTTTTTTTGCAGTCTTATCCTTCTAATGTTCTTCAGGTGACTCCAAGGACCTTTTGGGCTTACCTAAGATTTACTTACCCACTAACCTTCTCTGGGGGTCCAACATTCCACCAACATTTTTTCCAGGGCCGTAGAATTCCCGGGTTCGTAGAAGTGTCACACACCGACGGAAACAATCCCGGATTTAATCTTCATTCCGAGTAAAACGTATTCAAGACCAATTTAAATCCTTCTGCTTCTTGATAACCTCGCTACAAAGACCGGCAGGTCGGTAGATTTTTATCTCCATTGATCAGCTCTGTCCGATCTATAATTAATCGATCGGCAGAGATGGACACCGCGCCTCGCACACAGATGTCCCGGAGTTGGCATTAATGTCCCCTATATTTCCGCTGAAGCCACTTAATGAAAAAGACCTTTTAATGCGGAGGCGTCATTAAGTTTAATGAATGACGGTGTCACCGAGGAGGGGGAGGGGGAGGGATCATTGGAGTCCATAAATCCACAATGGCCGGAGGGTTGTTCAGAGAAATACGGAAATCATTAACCTGCTCACTGCCAGGAGAGGAACATAAGACAGGAGAAAGGGGCTGGGATTCAGCGATGATCAGTCCATCCAAAGCTAATATTTCAGAAATTGCCCCATCATTGGTGTTAGTGGAAGAAAGAGTGCCCCACCATTGACATCAGTAGGAGGAATAGTGCCCCATCATTGGAATCAATGGGAGGAATAATGCCCCATCATTGGTGTCAGTGGGAGGAATAGTGCCCCATCATTGGTGTCAGTGGAAGGAATAGTGCCCCATCATTGGAATCAATGGGAGGAATAGTGCCCCATCATTGGAATCAATTGGGGGATAGTGCCCCATCATTGGTGTCAGTAGGAGGAATAGTGTCCAACCATTGATGTCAGTTGGAGGAATAGTGTCCCATCATTGGAATCAATGGGAGGAATAGTGCCCTATCATTGGTGTCAGTAGGAGGAATAGTGCCTCATCATTGGTATCAGTGGGAGGAATAGTGTTCCATCATTGGTGTCAGTGGGGGGAAAAATGCCCCATCATTGGTATCAGTGGGAGGAATAGTGTCCCATCATTGGTGTCAGTGGGAGGAATAGTGTCCTATCATTGGTGTCAGTGGGAGGAATAGTGTCCCATCATCGGTGTCAGTGGGAGGAATAGTGTCCCATCATTGGTATCAGTGGGAGGAATCGTGTCCCATCATTGGTGTCAGTAGGAGGAATAGTGCCACATCATTGGTGTCAGTGGGAGGAATAGTGCCCCATCATTGGTATCAGTGGGAGGAATAGTGTTCCATCATTGGTGTCAGTGGGGGGAATAGTGCCCCATCATTGGTATCAGTGGGAGAAATAGTGTCCCATCATTGGTGTCAGTGGGAGGAATAGTGTCCCATCATTGGTATCAGTGGGAGGAATAGTGTCCCATCATTGGTATCAGTGGGAGGAATAGTGTTCCATCATTGGTGTCAGTGGGAGGAATAGTGCCCCATCATTGGTGTCAGTCGGAGGAATAGTGTCCTAGCATTGGTGTCAGTAGGAGGAATAGTGCCACATCATTGGTGTCAGTGGGAGGAATAGTGCCCCATCATTGGTATCAGTGGGAGGAATAGTGTTCCATCATTGGTGTCAGTGGGAGGAATAGTGCCCCATCATTGGTGTCAGTCGGAGGAATATTGTCCTAGCATTGGTGTCAGTGGGAGGAATAGTGCCACATCATTGGTATCAGTGGGAGGAATAGTGTCCCATCATTGGTGTCAGTTGGAGGAATAGTGTCCCATCATTGGTGTCAGTGGAAGGAATAGTACCCCATCATTGGAATCAATGGGAGGAATAGTGCCCTATCATTGGTGTCAGAGGGAGGAATAGTGCCCCATAATTGGTGTCAGTGGAAGGAATAGTGCCCCATCTTTGAAATCAATGGGAGGAATGGTGCCCCATCATTGGAATCAATGGGAGGAATGGTGCCCCATCATTGGAATCAATGGGAGGCATGGTGCCCCATCATTGGAATCAATGGGAGGAATGATGCCCCATCATTGGAATCAAACGGGGGAATGGTGCCCCATCATTGGTGTCAGTAGGATGAATAGTGTCCCGTCATTGATGTCAGTTGGAGAAATAGTGTCCCATCATTGGTGTCAGTTGGAGGAATTGTGCCCCATCATTGGTGTCAGTGGGAGGAATAGTGTCCCATCATTGGTGTCAGTGGCAGGAACTATGCCCCACTTTTACTGACAGTGGAGGGAATAGTGTCCCATCATTGGTGTCAGTGGCAGGAACTATGCCCCACTTTTACTGACAGTGGAGGGAATAGTGCCCCATCATTGGTATCAGTGGGAGGAATAGTGTCCCATCATTGGTGTCAGTGGGAGGAATGAAGCCCCATGATTGGTGTCAGTGGGAGGAATAGTGTCCCATCATTGGTGTCAGTGGCAGGAACTATGCCCCACTTTTACTGACAGTGGAGGGAATAGTGCCCCAAGGACCAGATAAAAACAAAGGGCCACATCCCTTCCCGGGGGCCACAGTTTGAAGATGAATATATAATGTTAACACATTTTCAGACCTAGAGTACATTATTAAAGTTGCTCCGGCAGCAGACGGGTGAAGTGACGGACACCGAGGGAGGGGGGGGGGGACAGTTGTGTAATATTCTTGGTTGTTACAATGTATCCTCCTCGTTCCCGGAGAGAAGCCTCCTCCTTCCTCTTCTCGGGGGATCTGTCATCGCGGGTAAAAGGGGCTCCTTTCCGCGTCGGATTAGCTCAGAGGGGTGTAAATGGGATAAACGGGCGGGCCGGGATGGTAATGGCGCCGGCGGAGCGCGCTTTGTCCCCCATAATGAACTGCTTGCCTGTGTACATCATTATTCCGATGTTGTAAATCAATACTCTGCTTAACAGGCAGCTCCCCGAGGAAATTACCTTTCCAAATGGCAGGTGAATATCTGATTGTTCCCTCGTTTGGTCTAAATAAATGTTTGTAGTCATTAACTTATCTTTCTCCTTCTCAGACGCCGCGCAAAGCGCTCCGATCCGCTTCTCGTTTTATTCTTTTTTTTTTCCCATGACCAGAATTTAAAGTGGACCGATCATAAGATATATTTTTCCTTTTAGGTCCCTATGCTTGCAGCGTGCGGGGCCCCACCCCGCACAAGCCGCAGGGCAGGTATGACTGGTGCCCACACTAGTGCGTGCTTGCGGGCAAGCCACCGGAGCAAAGTCACAGAACTTATCCCGGCACTGGGCTACCACTGCGGGACAAAGCCTTGATTCGCCGGGATGCCAGGACTTACATCAAATCCCGGGACAGTCCCGGCAAATCTGGGATGGTTGGGAGGTATGCTGAACACTCTGGAGCAGGGATGGACTGCCCATTGGGACTACAGGGAGTTTCCCGGTGGGCCGATGGCTCAGTGAGCCGGCTTCAGTGACAGCGGACCGCCGATCCTCTGTCTCTCCCTTCCTGCAGCACTCACCTCCACCCCCTCCCTGCAGCGCTCACCTGGGGGGAACAGAGAAGCAGGGGGAGGACCAGAGGAGCAGGGGGAAGGGACAGAGGAGCAGGGTGAGGGGACAGACAGCTGACTCAACAGCTATGGCCTGGGAGTTTCTCACTTCTGCCTAATCTTGTCCCATGAGGGGGGGGGCACCGAACTGATTATTTGCCCCGGGTGAAATAAGGTCTAGCTTCCCTACTGGTACTGGCTATAAGAGTACCAGTACCAGCCGTTCTACTCTAATAAAGTAGAATGGCTAGTGAAGGGGAAGAAGGGGCATGGGTGGCTGGGGGGGGGGGGAGTTTTCGACCGCCATGGGAAAGACCTGTCAAAGTGGGGCAGTCTGTATAAAGTCCAGGGCCAAATTTTTTTCCCAGTCCAGCCCTGCTGTGGGGGGACCCAGGAGGAGGAATCACTGAACTTTGTAGGGGACGCTAAAAACTGTGGTGGCCCCAGTGCCCCATTTTTATTAATATTTTTTTTCTTACTAGTGGCGGCGATCTGCGATTTTGATCGTGACTGCGACATTATGACGGACACATCGGACACTTTTGACACCATTTTGGGACTTTCCTTTTTACAGTGATCAGTGCTAAAAAAATGCACTGATCCTGTACGGGGCACTGAAGGGGTTAAGTGTGACCTATGGAGTGCTTCTAACTGTTAGGGGGCGTGGCTTTCCGTGGCACGTCACTGACCGCTGTTCCCGACGACAGGGAACAGACGATCAGTGACATGTCACTAGGCAGAACGGGGAGATTATTGTGTTTACACTGGCCTCTTCCCGTTCTTCAGCTCCGTGACACAATCGTTGGACACCGAGGGCGCAGGTTCCGCGGTCACGGAGCTCGCGTCAGGGTCGGCGGCGCACGTGCGACCACATGGCGGCAATTTAAAGGGGGACGTATATATATATATACGCCCATTTGCCTGTCCGTGCCATTCTGTCGACGTAAATGTTTGTGCGGCGGTCGCCATGCGGTTACGAGCAGCAAATGGGCAGTAGTAGCAACAGATGGGCAACAAATGGGAAATTAGTAGCAATAATACAGGAGTAACATATATGCAGTGGTGGCAAGACCTGGTCAACAAATGGGCATTAGTGACACTGGCAATACATTGGGAGAAAATAAGGAAGGGGGTGGCAATGGAATAAGTAACCAATGAGCAATGATGGCAATAGAAGAGTAACCAATGAGGAAGAATGGCAAGCAGGCAATCCTGTAAGGGGCCCGGATGGCAACCCCCTTTTTTTTTTATATATATTTTTTCTTTACATTTATTTAATTTTTATTTATTTTTTTATTAAAAGACCCAGAGGTCCCCATGGCAACCCCCCCCCTTTTTTTTTTTATAAAAAAATGTTTTTTAATTTTTTTAAAGGGCCCAGAGGTCCTCAGGGCCCCGGATGGCTACCCCCGTTTTTTTTTTTATAATTTTTATTTCTTCTATTTTAGTTTATGCCTGCCCCCCCCCCCCCCCCCCGGTTCTCTGCTGCAGGGGGCCCATGCTTAAAGCTGTGTACGGGGCCCCATAAGTCCTGATAGTGGCCCTGATGGCAAGATAAGATGGTTCTTTGGAAAACACGTTTTCATCTAGAGGTCCCTGAGCTGTGGAGACCCCCCACCACACCTGATTTCAGAAGGGTCCATGCAGATGTTTGTGCGCCTCTGAAAATAAAAACCAGCTCTCCGTGGGTTAATATCCAAATTAAATCTCTGAATTTATGTTTTATATGATACATAAAGTCACACGTTTCCTATATCTGGTAACACTTCTACTCACCTCACCTAAACACAGCTGCTAATTTGTGAAGCTAAATGCGCTAATTGGCTTCATTTTCAACACTAATGAGGAGGGGGGAGGGGCCAGAGCCATAGCGCGAATTGTAGCCGCTAATTAACTCTTACTGGATGGCTAAAGATTCTGAAGCATTTTTAAAGAGATATTAAAAAAAAACTGAGCTTTCAATTTTTTTTTTTTTACTGAGCTGCTGCTGTTCAATGCCAAGAAGGTGAACCACCAACAACGAGATGTACAACTTGAGTTCATAATCACCCACAGGGTGAAAAAGCGTACAAGTAGATGCTGGATTTTTGATGTTTACTGGGTAGGGGTATTCAGTAGGGGGTGTATTCATATAAAAAGATTAAGTATTTCCGAGGTTTTCTGAATAGCTCCGATTGGGTCCGCTCGGCTCCGGTGCCCCCCCCCCACCTCAGGCCAAACATGGTACTGCACAAGGCTTTGGCTTGAATCCTGCTAGTTTTGTGAGACAACACAAAAAAAAAAAAATACAGTGCTCGTATAGCAAAGCGCTCATTCAACGCGTTACTCGCAATCCGAGGTTCCACTGCAGAAAATTGGGCCTTAGGTGTTGGTGGTACCAAAACACAGTTCTTGGTGGGCCCTGCTGTGAAATATTAGATCAAGAATTGTAATGACATGCCCCTGTTAAACAGGGGCAGAAAAATCGGGCATTGGGTGGTGGTACCACAACACTGTAACCCCCTCACAGAAACTCTTGTTGGGCGCAGAAACGGGTCCTGGTGTGAAATATTAGATCAAAACATTTAATGACATGACATGCCCCTGTTAAACAGGGGCAGAAAAATTGGACCTAATGTCCTGTACACACGATCGGTTCGTCTGGTGGGACCGTTTTCATCAGACAAACCGATCGTTCGTGGGCCCAATTGTTTTTTTCTTATCAGTGAATAAAAAAGAATCTGATGGTTAAAATACCGATAGAAAAAGCTATCGTCTGTGGGGAAATCCATCGGTCAAAAATCCACGCATGCTCAGAATCAAGTCGACGCATGCTCGGAAGCATTGAACTTCATTTTTCTCAGCACGTCGTTGTGTTTTACGTCACCGCGATTGGATTTTTAACCGATGGTGTGTAGGCACGACTGATGAAAGTCAGCTTCATTGGATATCTGATGAAAAAATCCATCAGTCCGTTTTCATCGGATGAACCGATCGTGTGTACAGTGGTGGGGGTGCTCTAAACCAAAAATATTGTTAGAATAGCATCATCAAGATTTAGGAGGAATAGGATAGTCACTCAGCACAGGCAGTCTTAAAGGGGTCCCACATCCATAGAAAAATCAATCAGTTACATCAGCATCCGGTGCTTGATAGCTGCTGATCCAAGACTGATTCATTTTTTAATGAATGTGAGCCTATCAACAGAGTCTGTGGACAGGCGCACTCTATGATCCGTTACAAACCCTCCAGCAGGGTTGATCGCTTTGGAGTATCCTGTGAACCCAAAACCCCTCCCTTGTTAAGGTTCTTCAGCGATGAATATTTAAAATACTTTCCTTAGACTGAACCTTAATTGTCTGTGTGCATGGGACAGAGCTTGTGTGACTGGCAGCCTCTGTACTAGCAAGGGGGAACACGGGCATATTCTGAGCGACCCCTCCGGGGGTGAACGATACATTATTCTTTCTTTATTTATCTCACTTAAACAAATGATCCATGATTGGTTGGATATTTAGGGTCCCTGTGATTTCCAAGACACGAAGATACTGATTTGGCAGTAGGTAGCCTCTGATATTGGGGCACTGTTTTCAAGAAACAGTGGCGGCTGGTGCTTAAAATTTTTGAGGGGCGCAAACAAACTGAAAAAAAAAACACATAAATTGCAGCTACTGTGCCCATCAAATGCAGCCACTGTACATAAAAATTGCCACCACTGTGCCCAATAAACGCAGACACTGTGCCCATAAATTGCTGACACTGTGCCCACCAATCGCTGACACTGTGCCCAGTAATTGCCGCTACTGTGCCCCCATCAGATCCTGCTAGTGTGCCCATCAATTGCTGCTACTGTGCCACCATCGGATCCTGCCAGTGTGCCCATCAATTGCTGCTACTGTGCCCCCATCGGATCCTGCCAGTGTGCCCATCAATTGCAGCTACTGTCCCCCCCTCAGATACTGCTAGTGTGCCCATCAATTGCTGCTACTGTGCCCCATAAGATGCTGCCAGTGTGCCCCATCAGATGCTGCCAGTGTGACCATCAATTGCCGCTACTGTTCCCCATCAGATGCTGCCAGTGTGCCCCATCAGATGCTGCCAGTGTGCCCATCAATTGCAGCTACTGTGCCCCCATCAGATGCTGCCAGTGTGCTCATTAATTGCAGCTACAGTGCCCCCCTCAGATGCTGCCAGTGTGCCCATTAATTGCAGCTACTGTGCCCCCATCAGATGCTGCCAGTGTGCCCATTAAATGCAGCTACTGTGCCCCCCTCAGATGCTGCCAGTGTGCCCATAAATTGCAGCTACTGTGCCCCCCTCAGATGCTGCCAGTGTGCCCATCAATTGCCGCTACTGTGCCCCATCAGATGCTGCCAGTGTGCCCATCAATTGCCGCTACTGTGCCCCATCAGATGCTGCCAGTGTGCCCGGAACTTACCTGTCTTTGAGCGGGTCAGCGGCGGTCTCCTGCACGTCCTCCATGTCTTCTTCTGTCCTCTCACAGGCGTCCAATCACAGCGCCTGACAATTCAGCCAATCAGGTGACCGGCAACAGACCCGGCAACCTGATTGGCTGAGAGGCGGATTCAGTGTTGGCAAAAAAATAATAATACACAGCTGAGTGAACAGCGAACCTTTCAGCATGGCGCCTGCTGTTCACATTTTTGGGCACCTATTAGAGCCTCCGGCTCGAATCAGGTGCTTCCAAAAAACAGCCCGCCGCTGTAATTAAGGTGCCCGGCACCCGTAAGTGGCCATATATCTGAATAGGGGGTGTCAGCAGCGACCATAGATAGATTCATGCAATGCATGAATCTATCTATGGTGATAGAGCGGTGCCAGGAGAGAAGGGGCGGCGCTCCTGCGCCCTTTATGGACGCACCGCCACCGGCATTGCGCGTTGAGAAATTTGCTCTGACAACAATGGTTTGCTGGGTCCCTTTGCTGCTGTACACTATAATTCTTCCCTACTTATATATTTAAAAGTATTCCTGAATTATATGCGCTCTGTCGGTAGCTTGCGGTCCCCGTTGTTGACTCAGCGGCGTCTTTTGCATCCCTGCGAGTGCCGTTTGTTACTAATTGGTGTTTGGAGTGAGATTTGGAGCCTCATGCCCGCCAGTTGCTGTAATTAGACAGGTTTTAATGATCTCCTCGGCAGTCAGGCCAAGATTTACGCACTTTACACCATGTCAGGTCTACCGTGCAGTCAAGTGTGGAGAGCTGATCTGATGTTGGCCTCCTATTGCCTGCGCTGACAGTTTAGAATATTGTGGGGGGCCAACGGCTTAATGCACAGCTGCGAAGCCTAGGAAATATTTTTGGAGGGTATATAAAGATATAGAACAGACTGTGAAAGCATTTTTTTATCTTTTGTGCATAGCATAAAAAGGGTGACAACCAGGCCCGGACTGGCGATAGGGCAAACCGGACATATGCCCGGTGGGTCGCAAGGGCCCGCGGGCCGCATGTCACATCTCCCCCCAGTGTAACATGCAGGGGGTCCAGAGGTGCAGGGTGCTGTATAATGTAAAGGGGTCCAGAGGTGCAGGGTGCTATGTAATGTAAAGGGGCCCAGAGGTGCGGTGCTGTGTAATGTAAAGGGGTCCAGGGTGCTGTGTATGGTAAAGTGGTCCAGAGGTGCAGGGTGCTGTGTAATGTAAAGGGGTCCAGAGGTACAGGGTGCTGTGTAATGTAAAGGGGCCCAGAGGTGCAGGGTGCTGTGTAATGTAAAAGGGTCCAGAGGTGCGGTGCTATGTAATGTAAAGGGGTCCAGGGTGCTGTGTATGGTAAAGGGATCCAGAGGTGCAGGGTGCTGTGTAATGTAAAGGGGTCCAGAGGTGCAGGGTGCTATGTAATGTAAAGAGGCCCAGAGGTGCGGTGCTGTGTAATGTAAAGGGGTCCAGGGTGCTGTGTATGTTAAAGTGGTCCAGAGGTGCAGGGTGCTGTGTAATGTAAAGGGGTCCAGAGGTACAGGGTGCTGTGTAATGTAAAGGGGCCCGAAGGTCCAGGGTGCTGTGTAATGTAAAAGGGTCCAGAGGTGTGGTGCTATGTAATGTAAAGGGGTCCAGGGTGCTGTGTATGGTAAAGTGGTCCAGAGGTGCAGGGTGCTGTGTAATGTAAAAGGGTCCAGAGGTGCGGTGCTATGTAATGTAAAGGGGTCCAGGGTGTTGTGTATGGTAAAGTGGTCCAGTGATGCAGGGTGCTGTGTAATGTAAAGGGGCCCAGAGGTGCAGGGTGCTGTGTATGGTAAAGTGGTCCAGAGGTGCAGAGTGCTGTGTAATGTAAAGGGGTCCAGAGGTGCAGGGTGCTATGTAAAGGAGCCCAGAGGTGCAGGGTGCTGTGTAATGTAAAGGGTCCAGAGGTGCAGGGTGCTGTGTAATGTAAAGGGGTCCAGGGTGCTGTGTATGTTAAAGTGGTCCAGAGGTGCAGGGTGCTGTGTAATGTAAAGGGGTCCAGAGGTACAGGGTGCTGTGTAATGTAAAGGGGCCCGAAGTTCCAGGGTGCTGTGTAATGTAAAAGGGTCCAGAGGTGCGGTGCTATGTAATGTAAAGGGGTCCAGGGTGCTGTGTATGGTAAAGTGGTCCAGAGGTGCAGGGTGCTGTGTAATGTAAAAGGGTCCAGAGGTGCGGTGCTATGTAATGTAAAGGGGTCCAGGGTGTTTTGTATGGTAAAGTGGTCCAGTGATGCAGGGTGCTGTGTAATGTAAAGGGGCCCAGAGGTGCAGGGTGCTGTGTATGGTAAAGTGGTCCAGAGGTGCAGGGTGCTGTGTAATGTAAAGGGGTCCAGAGGTGCAGGGTGCTATGTAAAGGAGCCCAGAGGTGCAGGGTGCTGTGTAATGTAAAGGGTCCAGAGGTGCAGGGTGCTGTGTAATGTAAAGGGGTCCAGGGTGCTGTGTAATGTAAAGGGGTCCAGAGGTACAAGGTGCTGGAACCCCACATACCATCATTAACCGCCGCCGTGAAGCGCTGGTTGCTCAGTCTAAAATGCCCAAGCCTATTTTTTGTCCCAGTCCAGGCCTGGTGACAACCATACCTGGAAATCTTTGGAACCCTGTGATACCAAGATTCTGCAAGGGAACAATAGTGCGGGGGCATGGCAAAAGAAGATTTTAAGGTAGTGGCTTTTTTTGCAGGAGGACTATGGTCCATAAAACTTACCCACACACATAGAACTGTAGCACTGTGTTGCAAAACACAGGCAGATGTGGCAATATGTGGGCATTGGGCAGCACACAGGTAATAGCAGAGATACAGTACATGAGCAACATACTTGCAATTGTGACTAAAAGTGAGCAAGAAGCATTGAACTATGGCAATACATGGGAAGCAAACATGAAATTATGATGATATGGCAGCAGAAAATGGGCAATTGGGGCAATTTAAGAGCAACAAATGGGCAATAGTAGCAAAAGATGGAAAATTATAGCGATACAAGAAAAACAAATAGGCAATAGTGGCAATACATGGCCAACAAATGGGCATTGGTGGCAAGCCATGAGTTAAAATAAGGAGGTGGTGGCAATGGAAGAGTAACCAATGGGAAAGAATGACAATAAAAACGTTACTGATTGGAAATAAACGAGCAATTAATGAGAAATAAAGGCAATACAAGAATAAACAATAGGCAATAATGGAAATGCAAGACAAAACAATGGACATTTTGTCAATCTGAGTGGAATCAATGGACAATAAGGTGCAACAAACTGGCAATTGTGACTAAATGGTGAGCAAGAAGCATCTAACTATGGCAATACATGGGCAGCCAATTGGCAATTATGGTGATATGGAAGCAGAAAATGGGCAATTGCAGCAATATAAGAGCAACAAATGGGCAATAGTAGCAACAGATGAGACAGATGGGAATTGGTATAAATACAAGATTAACAAATAGGCAATGGTTGCAATATATGGTCAACAAATGGGCATTGGTAGCAAAGCATGGGGAAAAATAAGGAGGTGGTGGCAATGAAAGAGTAACCAATGGCCAATAGTGACAATAGAAGAGTAACCAATGGAAAACAACAAATGGGTAATAGTAGCAACAAATTAGCAGATGGGCATTGGTAGAAGTACATGGGGAAAAATAAGGAGGTGGTGGCAATGGAAGAGTAACCAATGGGTAATAAGAGCAAAAGAAGAGTAACCATTATAGACAATAATGGCAATAGAAGAGTAACCAACGGGAAACAACAAATAGGTAATAGTAGCAACAGATGAGCAGATGGGCATTGGTAGCAATACATGGGAAAAAATAAGGAGGTGGTGGCAATGGAAGAGTAACCAATGGGTAATGGAAGAGTAACCAATGGGCAATAATGTCCAAAGAAGAGTAACTAATGGGCAAAAATTGGCAATAGAGTAACTAATGAAAAACAACAAATGGGTAATAGTAGCAACAGATTAGCAGAAGAGCATTGGTAGCAATAAATGGGGAAACATAAGGAGGTGGTGGCAATAGAAGAGTAACCAATGGGCAATAATGGCAAAAGAAGAGTAACCAGTGGGCAACAATAGCCATAGAAGAGTAACCAATGGGAAAAAGTGACAATGCAGGTGTCGCTGATGGGAAAGAATATCAATACAAGAGCAATCAATGAGAAATAATGGCAATACGAGAATAACCAATAGGCAAAAATGGCAACGCAAGAATAACTAATGGGAATAATGGCAATGCAAGAATAACCAATAAGCAATAATGGCAATACAAGAGTAATCATTGGGCAATAATGGCAATGCAAGTTTAACCAATGGGCAATGATGGTGATACAAGAACACCAAATGGGCAATGGTGGCAATACATGGAGAAAAATGGGCATTGGTGGCAATAAAAGAGAAATTTGTGGGCAGTGGTGGCAATGCACAAGTAACAAAGAGACAGTAGTGGCAATACAGGATCAACAAACAGCAATGGTGGAAATACCCAGGCAACAGTTGGGCGTGGGTGGCAATGTTGCATCTCCAACCCCCTTATTTATACCCACATACTCCAGCTTGAGACGGCCTCCAGCAACCCCCCTCTGGAATAGTAATGCTGGCAATACTATTCTTTAAATGTAATAGTTCGCAGGCTAGACCTGGTAACCCAGTGCCTCCCTGGTTAACCCAGATGCTCCGTGGTCATCGTATTGGTTACATTAGATTTACCAGCATCCCTGCAGGTTCCTTATCACCACCTCACCTCCTGCCTTCCCTTTGGACTATATATAATTGTCATGGACCTGCAATAATGTCTGGCAGCTTACCTGTCTCTCCATGTGTCCATTAGAGGCCTGACTCTCTTTCTGACTGCCTTTTATCATCTCTCCTTCCTGTATGACCCCACCCCAGGCCATCCCAGGAAGTCTATATCAACTAGTGCACTGCAGGTCTGCTTTGCTGTTCAACTTTGTTTGTTAGCTTGTGTTCCTGTCTGCCGTGTGCTATGTTAACCTTTCTGTGTACCTATTTTGTCTCGTCTCTGACTACTCCTGTTTGCCTGTGACCCTGACCTTTGGCCTGTCCCTTGGTTACCCTCGTCTGCTTGTTGCCCCGACCTCGGCTTACACATCACTACCCCTTGTGTCCTCAGTCGCTGCTTCCCCTCTCTCCCTACGGACCTGGGGGACTCCGGGGGCCACGACCTGGGTTCAATTGCAGCGAAGGCCATCCTCACCACTAGAGGCTCTGGTGAACACCTGCTGGACCTTAGACTCTGCGCCCTGGGGAATCTCGGGTTCACGTTTCTTGTCCATCTGCAGCAGTCTGCTATTGGGTTCACTACCTAGCGCTGCACCCCTGCCTCCATCGGGGTGAATTTGTCACCTGGCCACAGGTGACCTGACAAAAATATTGACACCCTGAGCCCCCCTCCCTATGTCCAAGGCCTCTACCCTTTCCTCAACATTCCGCCCATTTGCTTGCTGACCAGCCACTCTCACAGCCAGCCTGATCCCAACTTTGTAAGGCACTCAGGAACTGCGGATGGGAATTTGGGGCCTTGCCTCCCTCCACTGCCGCTTACTCATTTCAACAGTTGGGAAAAAAAGGGCGCGAATCCGTCCCGCCACCTTTTTTTTTTAATGACTTTTTGGTTTGATAAACATTTTTGCTGCCAGAGATATAAAAGAAAAAAAATAACACATCTATATCAAAAGTAAAGTAAAACAACATTGATGGAGCGGAGCTGCGGGTCAGGCGAGGGTTTGATAATGAGCAGTTTAGTGACAGGTGTGCGTCTCTGGGTACAGACATGTGAGGGGGGAGTGGGGGGGGGTGCGGTATGTACACGGCTCGGATAATAATAACGCGGCCTGTTTATATAACACAAACTGCAGCTCTAACTGGCAGGATGAAAGGGCTCGATCCCCACCGGCTCTCCTGACTGTCAGGCGGGATGCTGTGTGAGTGATGCTTCGTCTAGCGATGTTTCACCGCCATGAATTATTAACATGTATTTCCAGTGTCTGCCGCGTCTTCCCCACCTGGGCTCCCTGCTTGATGTGTGCAGAGACAGTCAACATTGGCCCAATATATTTATTACCTCTACTGGGGCAAAGGACATGGACTTATCAAAGGACCGCTATTGGGGGTTCATACCCGTAATCAGGGGTGGTGCTAGGTCTGCAAAAGATCTGGGGCTAGAGCCCATAGCAGCGGTCACCAACCTTTTTGCAGGCCCGCGGGGGGGGGGGGGGGGGGGGGGTTGATTTGGCGGGCACGCCGTTGGTAACCTATTTTTCGTGGGAAATGGCTGGTGTTGGCGCTTCAATCATCATGGCACCATATTTGATAGGGTGTCAGGGTGATTGAAGCGCATTGTTTCTATTGTTACATTCTAATATATAATGAAGTGATCCCACTCACCACAATGCAGAATCAGTGGGAGCCCTGAGTGTGTCACTTGCCACCTCTCCTGCCACCAGATGCAGCGTGTCACTTGCCATGTCACCAGATGCAAATGGGCACAGTGAGGCTGAAAAATGGGCACAGTGAGGCTGAAAAATGGGCACAGTGAGGCTATAAATAGGCACAATGAGGCTGAAAAATGGGCACAGTGAGGCTGCAAATGGGCACAGGGAGGCTGCAGATGGGTACAGTGAGGATGCAGATGGGCACAGTGAGGATGCAGATGGACATTGTGTACCCTAGGCTTATACTCGAGTCAATACGTTTTCCCATTTGTATTGTGGTAAGATTGGGTGCCTCGGCTTATATTCGGCTTGGCTTATACTCGATTATATACGGTACATACTTCCATTAATCCAATCTGATAGAATGCTGGGAAACTGAATCAGTGATCATGGACAAGTAGGAGGCGGGGCTTTGTAATAGTGGACAGCCGCTGTTTGCCAGAACACCGCCGGACAGTTGCATGACACAGCGGGAGACTGTAAACAAAGTGAGGCTGCAGATGGGCACAGTGAGGCTGTAGATGGACACAGTGAGGCTGAAAAATGGGCACAGTGAGGCTGAAAAATGGGCACAGTGAGGATAAAAAATGGGAACAGATGGGCACAGTGAGGCTGCCGATGGGCACAGTGAGGCTGCAAATGGGCACAGTGAGGCTGCAGATGGGCACAGTGAGGCTCAAAAATGGGCACAGTGAGGCTGCAGACGGGCATTGTGTATCCTAGGCTTATACTCAAGTCAATACGTTTTCCCATTTTTTTGTGGTAAAATTGGGTGCCTCGGCTTATATTCGGCTCGGCTTATACTCAAATATATACGGTACCTACTTCCATTAGTCCAATCTGACAGAATTCTGGGAAACTTAATCAGTGTTCCTTCTATCATGGACGAGGAGAAGGCGGGGCTTTGTTACAGTGGACGGCCGCTGTTTGCCAGAACACCGCCGAACAGTTGCATGACACAGTGGGAGACTGTAAACAAGGTTAGGCTGCAGATGGGCACAGTCAGGCTGCAAATGGGCACAGTGAGGCTGAAAAAAAGGGCGCAGTGAGGCTGAAAAATGGCAACAGATGGGCACAGTGAGGCTCCAGATGGGCACAGTAAGGCTGCAAATGGGCACAGTGATGCTGCAAATGGGCACAGATGGGCACAGTGATACTGCAAATGGGCACAGTGAGGCTGCAAATTGACACAGATGGGCACAGTGAGGCTATAGGTGGGCACAGTAAGGCTGCAAATGGGCACAGTGAGGCTGCAAATGGGCACAGATGGACACAGTGAGGCTGCAAATGGGCACAGTGAGGCTGCAAATGGACACAGATGGGCCCAGTGAGGCTGCAGATGGGCCCAGTGAGGCTGCAAATGGGCACAGTGAGGCTGCAGATGGGTACAGATGGGCGCAGTGAGGCTGCAGATGGGCATTGTGTACCCTAGGCTTATACTTGAGTCAATACATTTTCCCAATTGTTTGTGTTAAAATTGGGTGCCTCGGCTTATATTCGGGTCGGCTTATACTCGAGTATATACGGTACATACTTCCATTAGTCCAATCTGCAACAATGTAACTGTATAAAAACATCTGTACCCGGAATTCACACCAACGATTGGCTTTGCTGATTTGTAGCCCATGCCTGGTTTTCCTGATCTCCCAACAAACGGAAAACAATGTAACCGCAGACCTTGAGAACTTTGTAAAAAACCTACAGAAGTAATTTTATTAGAAGTAACATCTCTCTGCGCCGCGCAGGCCGGGAGGTTAAGTGATTCCCTTTGTTGGCTGAACACTCCGGTAGTACAATGTCCCATTAGATCCGTCTTCTCCTCCTCACAATCGTCCCTAATTGTGGCACTTTCAGCGCGCTTTCTATAATTTCCCCGGGAAAAGCTCGCAAGCGGTCACATCAATTCTCCCCATTATAATATCAGAGGGAGATTAAATCGATGGGAAGCGATGGAGCCGTCGCAGGACCACTTTGTGTCACGCCGCCCGAAAGCGAGGACCGGGGACACGCCTCGCCATTAGGGCAAAGGAAATAGTTCTATTTAGTTGTATCCCTTTATATAGAGGAAATCGATGGCACCTGATGGAGAAGGTGGTTAGCCGTAATTACCAAGCTCATCCGAAATTAACGCCTTTGTGATCAGAAGGAGCGCATCTCTTTATTTCCCCCCCGCGAGTTTCGTCTCCGCAGCGTCGCTACGTTGTAATTGACAACGTTTTAAAGCACTGAAGTTGCGTCCGAGTTTATTAGAAAGTTTCACATACAGGAACTATTAAAATGAGAGTGTATCTAAGGCGCCGTACACACGGCCGAGGTTCTCGCTGAAAATCAGCGAGAACCTCGCTGGAATGCACATTCCAGCGAGGACCTCGGCCGTGTGTACGGTCTCAGCGAGCTTCCCGTCGGGAAGCCCGTCGAGCCGAAATAGAGAGCACGCTCTCTATTTCCTCGACGGCCCGCCTGGAAGAATGGCTGGTTGCCATTCCCGACGGGCGGGTCGCCGAATTCGACGGCCGGGAGAGAACCTCGACGGGCGGAACGATGTGTTCTGTCCGTCGAGGTTCTCTGCCGTGTGTACGGCGCCTAAGGCGCCTTTCACACGTGGCATCCGACTTGTGAGACCTTTATTAACCCTTTCATGACTAAGCCTATTTCTGACATTTGGGGCCAGATTCTCAAAAAATGGCGTATTTGCGGCGTAGCGTATCCCATTTACGCTACGCCTACGCAGTTTTTACGGACAAGTGCTGTATTCTCAAAGCACTTGCTCCGTAATTTGCGTCGGCGTAGCGTAAAGGGCATGGCGTAAGGCCGCGTAATTCAAATAGGGAAGGAGGGGGGCGTGCTGTATTTAAATTAAGCGCGCCCCCATGCCGAATGAACTGCGCAATGCGCCGGCCTTAAACGTAGGCGCATGCTCCGTCGTACGCCGCAAATACAGCGATTACGACGGCAACGTAATTAACGTAAAGGCCTATTCGCGACGAGTTACGCAAAAACACGACGCTGTCCTGACATCCATACTTAACATGGTATACAGCGGACCTATGCAAGGTTACCCCTCATATAGCATGGGGTAACCTTACGCGTACGCAAAGTACGTCGACGCGGCACAAAAACTTTCGGGAATCGGCGTATCGGCTCATTTGCATATTCGGCGCAGAAATCGAAGGGAACGACACCTAGCGGCCGGCGTATTATTGCATTTAGGATCCGACGGTGTAAGTGACTTACGCCAGTCGGATCCTAGCGTTATTCCGGCGTATCTTGTTTTGTGCATACAAAACAATGATACGCCGGCGGGATATTCGAATTACGCCGGTGTATCTGTAGATACAGCGGCGTAATTCTTTTGAGAATCTGGCCCTTGGTGATTTACAAGTTAAAATCAGTATTTTTTGCTAGAAAATTACTTAGAACCCTCAAACATTATATATATTTTTCGGGTCAGATCGGGTCCTTCCTCCTGCTCAGGCTGGGATACGAGTGAGGGGCAAGATGGCCCCCACCCTTCTCCATAGCATAGCAGGGCGGAAGCCACGTCACTTCCGCCCATGCTTCTTAAAGGGACATTTTCTTGTTGTAATTTTTTCAATGACTTTTCATGATCTTTTATCTGTATTGCCGGGATCTGACAATTCATGAATAGCTGCGAGTAGTTATAAATGACTTTTTTTCCTTTAGAAATGTCATTTAGTGCAGAGACTGTTCTAAACATGGGAAACATGCGCTACTTTACAGGCATACTATAGACACCCCCCAGGTACAAAATTTAAAGGAATATTCCACTTTTATTTTTTAACTTGAAGCATTATTAACCACTTAAGACCCGGACCAAAATGCAGGTAAAGGACCTTGCCTCTTTTTGCGATTCGGCACTGCGTTGTTTTAACTGACAATTGCGCGGTCGTGCGACGTGGCTCCCAAACAAAATTGGCGCACTTATTTCCCCACAAATAGAGCTTTCTTTTGGTGGTATTTGATCACCTCTGCGGTTTTTATTTTTTGCACTATAAATAAAAATACAGAGACAATTTTAAAAAAAATTCAATATTTTTTACTTTTTGCTATAATAAATATCCCCCAAAATTATATAAAAAAAACTTTTTTTTTCCTCAGTTTAGGCCGATACGTATTCTTCTACATATTTTTGGTAAAAAAAATCGCAATAAGCGTTTATCGGTTAGTTTTCGCAAAATTTATAGCGTTTACAAAATAAGGGATAGTTTTATTGCATTTTTGTTATTTTTTTTTACTACTAATAGCGGCGATCAGCGATTTTTTTCGTGACTGCGACATTATGGCGGACACTTCGGACAATTTTGAATTTTTTTTGGGACAATTGTCATTTTTACAGCAAAAAATGCATTTAAATTGCATTGTTTACTGTGAAATTTACAGTTGCAGTTTGGGAGTTAACCACAAGGGGGCGCTGTAGGATTTGCGTGTTCCCTGTGTGTTTACAACTTTAGGGGGGTGTGGCTGTAGGTGTGACGTCATCGATCATGTCCCCCTATAACAGGGGTGACGCGATCGATGCTGCGGCCACAGTGAAGCACGGGGAAGCCATGTTTACACACGGCTCTCCCCGTTCTTCAGCTCCGGGGACGGATCGCCGCACTGCAGCGGCAATCGGGTCCGCGAGTCCCGCGGTCCCTGTCCTGGAGCTTCGGACCGGGTCACGGGAGAGCGCCGCGGGCGCGCGCCCGTGACCCACGGCTGGGTACTAAAACCAACGTATATATACGTTGATGTGCCCAGCCGTGCCATTCTGCCGACGTATATGTGCAGTAGGCGGTCCTTAAGTGGTTAAATTCACTTTTTTTTTGCATTGATACATATCCCCTGGGGCAGGACCCGGGTCCCCAAACACTTTTTAGGACAATAACTTGCATATTAACCTTTAAAATGAGCATTTTAGATTTCTTACATAGGGCCAGATTCTCAAAGACTTACGCCGGCGTATTTCCACGTACGCCGTCGTAAGTCTGAATCTGCGCCGTCGTGTATGCGCGCCTGATTCTCAGAATCAGTTACGCATAAATTCGGCCAAGATATGAGCGCCGTAAGTCTCCTACGCCGTCGTATCTTGGGTGCATATTTACGCTCTCCGCTTGGTAGCGCTTCCGTTGATTTCCGCGTCGAATATGCAAATGAGCTAGATACGCCGATTCTCGCTCGTCGCAATTAGTTACGCCGTTTACGTAAGACATACGTAAATTTAAAGCTGCACTCTAGGTGGCGCAGCCCATGCAAGGTATGGACGTCGGAACAAGCGTATCTTTTTACGTCCTTTGTGTAAGTCGTACGTGAATAGGGCTGTGCGTAAATTAGGTTCACGTCGTAAGCAGTGTGCGACGTATCTTAGGCATTCTATCCGACGCACGCGCACTAGGATACGTACACCGACGGCGCATGCGCCGTTCGTTAAAAGCGTCAATTACGTGGGGTCACGATTATTTTGCATTAAACACGCCCACCTCTTCCCCATTTGAATTAGGCGCGCTTACGCCGGCACATTTCCGCTACGCCGCCGTAACTTAGGACGCAAGTGCTTTGAGAATACTGCACTTGCGTTCTAAGTTGCGGCGGCGTAGCGTAAATACGATACGCTACGCCCGCTCATATTTATGCCGCCCTACGTGAATCTAGGCCATAGACTTTTAAAGTGTGTTCCGCGGCTTTTCGAATTTGCTGCGAGCACCCCAAATTGTTCGCTGTTCGGACGAACAGGCACTGTTCGAGTCAAACTCATGTTCGACTTCGAACATAAAGCTCATCCCTACCGGTATGTGTATTTTCAGCCAGCGATTCTCTTTAAGTCCAATTGGTTCCACTAGATTTTAGTTAGGGGTATCAGAGTAAAGGGGGCCAAATACAAATGTACCCCCCACACTTTTCACATATTTATTTGTAGAAAAAATGTAAATTAAAACCATTTATCATTTTCCTTCCGCTTCACAATGATGTGACACTTTGTGTTGGTCCATCACGTAAAATCCCAATAAAATACATTTACGTTTTTGGTTGTAACATGAGAAAATGTGGGAAATTTCAAGGGGTATGAATACTTTTTTAAGGCCCTGTATCATATGGGATGTGGCCCCCCTGGTACTGGGGCCCCCGGTTGTAGGACATAGACTGATCTCCTTCTCTCCTGTCTTCGCAGCTTCGGCTCAGGCTCAGATTATCCATGGCAGTCAGGCTTGTGTGGACAACAATGACAATGTGAGTGAACGGGTGTACACCATCCGAGAGGGCGACACGCTGGTGCTGCAGTGCCTGGTTAACGGACATCCCCGGCCGCAGGTATCGTGCTACTTTGTTTTCCATCTTATGTATTATTATTAGATTTCCAATAGGAAATACATTGCAAAGCCTTTGTGTGTCGCCATGTTGTTTGCCGCCATTATCAACTGCCAATTCAGAGTGGATCTAAAGCCCCATACCCACTATCAGTTTTCCTGATGGTTTTACCTTCAGATTTACCAAAACCATGTAGTACAAGGGCCTGCCTGATTGCATACAAATTGAAACTCTTGAGGTTTGACCTCATATTAGATGGTTTTGGTAAACCTGAAGAGAAAACCGTCAGGAAAACTGATAGTGTGTATGGGGCTTGAGGCCACGTACACACGGCAGAGAACCTCGACGGGCAGAACACATCGTTCCGCCCGTGGAGGTTCCCTGCCGGCCGTCGAAATCGGCGACCCGCCCGTCGGGAATGGCAACCAGCCATTCTTCCAGGCGGGCCGTCGAGCAAATAGAGAGCGTGCTCTCTATTTCTGCTCGACGGGCTTCCCGACGGGAAGCTCGCCGAGAGCGTACACACGGCCGAGGTCCTCGCTGGAATGCAGCTTCCAGCGAGGTTCTCGCTGGTTTCCAGCGAGAACCTCGGTCTTGTGTACACGGCCTCAGAGAAGAAACATGGTCACGTGATCTCTCCTCCACCGTCTGATGGGCTTCTTGCTGGATCAGGAGTTTCTATGGCTTCCATTGCAGCAGCACTGTGGTTTCTTGGTTCAGAGCTCCGCCCACAACGACTTTACAGCTCCATTCTTACTTTTGTGACTTAACCGCTTTAGCCCCGGACCAAAATGCAGCTAAAAGGACCAGGCCCCTTTTTGCGACTCGGCACTGCGTCGCTTTAACTGACAATTGCATGGTGGTGCGCCGTGGCTCCCAAACAAAATTGGCGTTTTTTTTCCCACAAATAGAGCTTTCTTTTGGTGGTATTTGATCACCTCTGCGGTTTTTATTTTTTGCGCTATAAACAAAAATAGAGCGACAATTTTGAAAAAAAAAAGCAATATTTTTTATTTTTGCTATAATAAATATCCCCCAAAAATATATAAAAAAAAATGTTTTCCCTCAGTTTAGGTCGATACGTATTCTTCTACCTATTTATTTATTTTTAAATCGCAATAAGCGTTTATCGGTTGGTTTGCGCAAAATTGATAGCGTTTACAAAATAGGGGATAGTTTTATTGCATTTTTATTTTTTTATTTTTTTACTACTAATAGCGGCGATCAGCGATTTTTTTCGTGACTGCGGCATTATGGCGGACACTTCGGACAATTTTGACACATTTTTGGAACCATTGTCATTTTCACAGCAAAAAGTGCATTTAAAATGCACTGTTTACTGTGGAAATGACAGTTGCAGTTTGGGAGTTAACCACTAGGGGGGTATGAAGTGTGTTTACAACTGTAGGGGGGTGTGGCTGTAGGTGTGACGTCATTGATTGTGTTCCCCTATAACAGGGATGACACGATCGATGCAGCCGCCACAGTGAAGCACGGGGAAGCCATGTTTACACACGGCTCTCCCCGTTCTTCAGCTCCGGGGACCGATTGCGGGACTCCAGCGGCAATCGGGTCCGTGGGTCCCGCGATCCCAGAGCTTCAGGCCGGGTCGCGGGCGCGCGCCCACGACCCACGGCTGGGTACTAGTACAGGACGTACCTGTATGTACGTGGATCTGCCCAGCCGTGACATTCTGCCGACGTATATATGGCGTAGGCGGTTCTTAAGTGGTTAAAAATCATGTGATTTCCATTGCGACTTTACTGAGGGACCAAACGTTGATGCGACTTTGTGCACCAATTGAAAAAATGCGTTTGCTTTCTTTCTAACGAATGTGACTGGCTCAGTGATCTCTGTACAGCACTGCGGCATATGTCAGAGCCAGGGCTGTTTGAAGAAATTTGTGACTTTGGTCTGGTTGGCGGGCTTACCTCTATCCTCTGCCTCACACGCACACCCCGGTATATGTTGGTGTCCGCACAGGGGCCCCAGCAGGGAGGGCCCTTGCCGCATCGCTGCGTCCTCCTGCAGTCCGGTCAGCCTTGTACCATAACCGCGCGGTACAGGAGATTCAGTTTGCTGTTCCCGGGCCCGGACTGAAAGGAAGTGAACACTCAGTGTGTGCACTTCCTGTCAGTCCGGCCGGGAACAGGAACCTGATCCTCCTGTACCACGCGGTTATGGTACACGGCCGACCGGACTGCAGGAGGACGCAGCGGTGCAGCAAGGGCCCTCCCTGCTGGGGCCCTTGGCCAGCTCGGGGCCCCAGGCAATTGCTTGGTTTGCCTGTCGGGTTCCGACGGGCCTGGTCAGAGCTATAGAAATATATAATAATAATAGTGTGTGACTGTGGGGGACATTAGAGTGTAAGCTCCTCTGGTGTAGAGGCAGATATGACCACTACGAATGCACAAAAAAATCAATAATTCATATACAATTCATTTAATGTAGAGCTCTTTCTCTTTTTCCAGGTGCGGTGGACAAAAACAGCAGGCAGCGCCTCGGAAAAGTTCCAGGAGACCTCCATCTACAACGAGACCCTGCGCATAGAGAAGGTTCAGAGGATGCAGGGTGGCCGATACTATTGTAAAGCCGACAATGGGGTTGGGGTCCCGGCCATCAAGTCCATTCGAGTAGATGTGCAGTGTAAGTCATTTTTAAAGGCAGCCCAGAAATTCCCACAGTTCTATTGTGTGGCCAGATCTCCCGGAACCGCGTCGGGTCCCAACGTGGTGGGCCGGCTTGTCCTGTAGAGCAAAGGAAAGGGGGGAAATGTCAGACTTGGGTCGCTTCCAAAACCACTAATCTCAATGAGAGAGACCTCCATGTCTATAGACTAGATACTCTAATGTTATGGTCCTTTACAAGGGCATAGAACGACGTAGTTGGGTGAAGGGAATAATATGATTAGTGCCAGTCTGGTCACTTAGGGTCAAGGGATGCCATAGCTAATAAAGCTATTGGACAGCCATGCCCTCCAAGTATGATAAAGTGTCTCAATGTCTAAATATGAACTTAGAGGCGGCTCTTTAATTAGGCAAATTAGGCCTAAGGCCTCGCACTCACAGGGGCCTCGAGGCCGCCTAATTTTCCCAATGCATTACCCCAGTTTTGAGGGACGGGGACCTTAACGCTGCTGTGCTCAGGCAGCGTTAAGAGCCCTGACTCAGGAGCTGGGCCACCAGCATCCCTAAGGCCCCATTTACACCCTAGCATAGCACTTTCAGGCAGAAAGTTGCGCAATTTTACAGCGATTTTGACACATTTTTGCCGCAATTTTGTACAGGTCAAAAGATCACCAATATAAGAAGCAGAAAAACACCAAAATCTGACAAAATAAAAGGTCCCAGAACTTGTTTGAGCTTCAATCGATTTTTTCCCCTCCAGCGTTTTGTAGATTCAGGCTTCAAGCTACAAAACACTCAGGTTAGGGCCATCTTAATAGCATCATGGGCCCCTGGGCAAAGTAATGCTCTGGGGCCCCTACAATGATGACAGTGCAGGTAAACAGACATTAAGTAGGTAGGAGGCAGACTGCCTCCGCTTTGCATGTATCACTCTTAGCGCCATCATGGGGCCCCTAATTTCAGGGCAGTGTGGGCTCAAGGACCATCTGCTTTGGGGAAAGTGCAGGGGCCCCCCCATGCAGCTGGGGCCCCTGGGCAGTGCCCTCTCATTAAGACAGCTATGGCTCAGGTGTGAATGGGGTCTAACAACCAGTGAGTACCGGTGACACCACCCCTTGTGATGTCAATGCCCTCAGTCAATGACGTCACAAGGGGGCGGGTTCACCATGTGACATCACCAGTTGGCCCCCTGCTCCTTAGTTATTAAAGAGCAGGATCTGGGGGCCGCCTTGTTAAAGGGGGCTTCCAGATTCCGATAAGCCCCCTGTCCTTGAATTATTTTTCCCATCGTGGGCGTGAGTAGGGCCACATGTCAACTTTTGCCTAAGGCCTTACAAAGCCTAGAGCTGCCTTTGTATGAACCCATTGGAGGGCCCACCAGTCAAGCCAATTTAATTCTTGTTGTAGCGTCTCCCTAGCCTCCACCATGTTGGAATTTTCTCTAGTAGCTGAGCCATATTGGTCCCCACCAGATTAGGCTACAATCCAAACTTTATTTATGATAAAAGATTGGGATTTTGAATTCCATGCTCTAATTCCCCGACTTCTCTGGTTGCCAGGGTGTTTAGGATGTAGATGGAATACCTAAGTGGTGTAGACGCGTCTAGCTTCTCAATCATCCATGATGGTTCCTTTGCTCTCTCAGTTCATGCTAGTCGCTCCTCATGTTGGGTCCCGAAAATGTTCACCGTTTAAAGCACAAACCGGCCCGTTTCTGCTTTAACAATTCACATTTAGAACTATGGGGTGAATGGAGCGGACTGTGGCCTTGTCATACTAACATCTACTCTTCACATGGACTTGGTAACACGAAGCTCCTGGTGGTGACATCTCAGAGGGCTTTGTGCTGCTGCTTTGTAAAAGGCTGATCTTCCACCATTGCTGTGAAGGGCGACGCCGACCAGGAACTTGAACCTGCCAGAAGCTTAGGATCCTTCCCTGACCTGACCACCTAGACTAGGATCAATGAATTAAAAGCAGTAAGATGGGCAGAATTTAGCAAAATAAATACATTGAAATAAAATAAGTAATAAAAATAAAAAAAACTGTGCTTGCGAAACAAATGCAAACGCGAACGTAGGTCCCGAACCATGGCGATTGCCCCACACATCACACATGCAAGGTATCGCTGTGAACAGTGTTGCCAACCATCCGTATTTAAATGGACAGTTCATAAAAACGGGCACTTTTTTACCCCGTTCGCAAATGTCAGTGGTTGCAGGAATGTGCCAGTAAAAATAGCTGAGATCGGTTCGGTTTGGAACTGCAGGGGCCAGGGGGTGATGGTGGCTGCAGTGGCACCACAGAGGGAGATGGAGGCAGGGGGCAATGGATGCAGGGGGCAATGGATGCAGGGGGACATTGGAGGCAGGGGGTTTTAGTGGCAGGGAGTGTTGGTGACACCGCAGAGGGGGATTGCGGCACCGCAGAGGGTGGGGGATGGAGACAGGGGTTGTTGGTGGCACCACAGCGGGGGATGGAGGCAGGGGACGATAGAGGCAGGGGGTGATTGGAGGCAGGGGGCCTGGGGGAGATTGTGGCACCGCAGAGGGGGGTGAAGGCAGGGGGTGTTGGAGGCAAAGGGTAGGGGGTTTTAGTGGCAGGGGTTGTTGGTGGCACTGCAGAGGGGGATGGTGGTACCGCAAAGGGTGGGGGATGTAGACAGGGGTTGTTGGTGGCACCACAGAGGGGGATGGAGGCAGGGGACGATGGAGGCAGGGGGTGATTGGAGGCATTGGGCCTGGGGGAGATTGTGGCACCGCAGAGGGGGGTGAAGGCAGGGGGTGTTGGTGGCAGAGGGGGATGGAGGCAGGGAGTGTTGGTGGCAGAGGGGGTGAAGGCAGGGAGTGTTGGTGGCAGAGGGGGGTGAAGGCAGGGGGTGTTGGTGGCAGAGGGGGTGAAGGCAGGGGGTGTTGGTGGCAGAGGGGGTGAAGGCAGGGGGTGTTGGTGGCAGAGGGGGATGGAGGCAGGGAGTGTTG
Organism: Rana kukunoris; assembly: GCA_029574335.1. Lineage (NCBI taxonomy): Eukaryota > Metazoa > Chordata > Amphibia > Anura > Ranidae > Rana > Rana kukunoris. Next base: position 553,100,843 of record CM056052.1, on the reverse strand, counting down.
GTGGCAGAGGGGGTGAAGGCAGGGAGTGTTGGTGGCAGAGGGGGGTGAAGGCAGGGGGTGTTGGTGGCAGAGGGGGTGAAGGCAGGGGGTGTTGGTGGCAGAGGGGGGTGAAGGCAGGGAGTGTTGGTGGCAGAGGGGGGTGAAGGCAGGGAGTGTTGGTGGCAGAGGGGGTGAAGGCAGGGGGTGTTGGTGGCAGAGGGGGTGAAGGCAGGGGGTGTTGGTGGCAGAGGGGGTGAAGGCAGGGGGTGTTGGTGGCAGAGGGGGGTGAAGGCAGGGGGTGTTGGTGGCAGAGGGGGGTGAAGGCAGGGGGTGTTGGTGGCAGAGGGGGATGGAGGCAGGGGGTGTTGGTGGCAGAGGGGGATGGAGGCAGGGGGTGATGTGACTAAATAATTTGCTCTCATTATATCGAAAATCGCAAAATATGTTTTTTTACCTTAATATCTCCCTTAAATCACATTGCTATTTGCCCAGTGTACTTGTTTGTAGCATAAATACTGAAAGTTGCACTTAAAAATTTAGTTTAGTAACTGTTGTGAAATGCCAGTAAAAACGTGGCTTTGCCAGGAAATTTCGGGTGTCATGTCAGTAAATTTCAATCTGGTAGGTTGGCAACACTGGCTGTGAACACCAGAGAAAGAACAATAATTCTAGTGTCAGGCCTCCTGTGTAACTCTAGGCTGGCAACCTGTAAGGCCCCGTACACAGGGCAGAGAACCTTGACGGGCGGAACACATCGTTCCGCCCGTCGAGGTTCTCTGCCGGCTGTCAGAATCGGCGACCCGCCCCTCGGGAAAGGCAACCAGCCATTCATCCCGCCGGGCCGTCGAGCAAATAGAGAATCTCTATTTGCTCGACGGGTTTCCCGATGGGCGGGGCTCGCCGAGAGCGTACACATGGCCGAGGTTCTCGGCAGAATGCGGCTCCCAGCGAGCTTCTCGCTGGTTTCTGCCGAGGACCTCGGCCGTGTGTACGGGGCTTATGGCCCCGTACACACGACCGAGCTTCTCGGCAGAATCCAGCGAGAAGCTCGCTGGGATCCATATTCTGCCGAGAAGCTCGATCGTGTGTACACTTTCGTCGAGCGTCCCGTCGGGAAGCTCGTCGAGCAAAAATAGAGAGCAGGTTCTCTATTTGCTCGACGGGCCATCGGGACTAATGGATCGACGCCTTTTTCGACAGCCTGGTCGACGAACTCGACGGCCGGCCGAGAACCTCGTCGGGCGGAACGATGGGTTTAGCCCGACGAGGTTCTCGGACGTGTGTACGGGGCTTAAAGGCTTTTCAATCATCTCCTAATTTTTGTCCCCATTCGACGGGCGTGCACAATAATTTTTTGGGCGTGCCCAATTTTAAAGCATGACATGTTTGGTATCTATTTACTCGGAGGGACCTCATCTTTTATAATTTACCTAAAAAATTGTATGTTATTTTGTCTCTGTGACATAAAAAATTGCAACACCCACCATTTTATTCTTTAGGACAGGGGTCTCCAAACTTTTTAAACACAAGGGCAGTATACTGTCCTTCAGACTATGGGCCAGATTCAGGTAGAGTTACTCTGGAGTATCAGTGATACTCCAGCCTAACTCTCACTTTGAGCCGGCGTTTCTGTTTTCAGTAACCAGAAAACAAGAAACGCCGGGTTGGAGTTCCTATACGAGCGGCGTAATTGTATTTCGCCGTCGTATCGGAACTGCAATTTTAAAAATGGCGCTCGGGGCGTTCCCGCTGATTAACGCCAAGAATATGTTAGTCAGCGAGAATCGGCAATTCACGATGGTATTCGGGCGCGACGACGCAGTGACTTTCCGACGTTTCCGTAAGAGATACGCGGCGTAAAGAAAAACCAGCCCCCTAGTGGAGTATCCTATGTTAAGTATGGCCGTCGTCATCGCGTTGAATTTAAAAAATTTCGCGTCGTTTGCGTAAAACGCCCGTGAATGGGGATTGACGTCATTGACGTTCACTGACAGAATTTGGAGCATGCGCACTGACAGTCGACGCATGCGCAGTACGTTCGCCGCGGGATCGCGCCTAGTTTAAATAATACACGCCCCCTACCCGCCCAATTTGAATTCCGCCGGCTCATTTTCGCTACGCCGCCGCAAATTTAGGAGCAAGTGCTTTGTGAATAACAGTACTTGCTCCTAAAGTTTCGGCGGAATAACGTAAATGAGAAACGTTACTCCAACATAAAGATGCGCCCATCTACCTGAATCTGGCCCTATGTGTTGTGTGTGTGTGTGGGGGGGGCTGTACTACCAGTGGGAGTATACAATGCCCAATCGTTGTCAGTGGAAGAAATAGTGCACCATTGTTGGCATCATTGTGAGGATCCCCCCCCTTTTTTTAGTGTTAGTGGGAGGGCATATGTCCAGTTGTTGGTATCGGTTATAGGAATAGTACCCCATAATTGGTGTCATTTGGGAAGACTTGTGCCCCTCCGTTAGTATTATTGGAACAAATTGTGCTCCATTGTTGGTGTCATTGGCAGGAATTGTGCCCCTTCATTGGTGTCAGTGGGAGGACAAATGCCCAGTTGTTGGTGTTGGTTATAGGAACAGTACCCCATAATTGGTGCCATTTGGGACGACTTGTGCCCCATTGCTGTGTCATTGGGAGGAATTGTGCCCCATTGCTGTGTCATTGGGAGGAATTGTGCCCCATTGTTGGTGTCATTGGCAGGAATTGTGACCCTTCATTGTTGTCAGTTGTAAGTCATATGTGCAATTGTTGGTGTAGGTTATAGGAATAGTACCACATAATTGGTGCCATTTGGGAAGACTTGTGCCCCATTGCTGTGTTATTGGCAGGAATTGTGCCCCTTCGTTGGTGTCAGTGTGAGGACATATGCCCAATTGTTGGTGTCAGTGGAAGCAATAGTATTCCATTGTTGGTGTTATTGGGAGGAATTGTGCCCCATTGTTGGTGTCATTGGGAGAAATTGTGCCCCTTTATTGGTGTCAGTGTAAGGACATATGTCCAATTGTTTGTGTCAGTTATATTGGTTTTAGTGGGAATAATTGTGCCCTTAATTTGGTGTCATTGGGAGAAATTGTGCCCCTCTGTTGGTATTATTGGGAGGAATTGTGCTCCTTATTGGTGTCAGTGGGAGGACACATGCCCCATTGTTGGTGTCAGTGGGAGGAATAGTATTCAATTGCTGGTGTCATTGGGAGGAATTATGCCCCTTCATTTGTGTCCATGGGAGGACGTATGCCCAATTGTTGGTGTCAGTTAAAGTAATAGTACCCCATCATTGGTGTCAGTGGGAAGAATTGTACCCCATGGTTGGCATCAGTGGGAAGAATTAAACCCCATGGTTGGCGTCAGTGGGAAGAATTGTACCCCATGGTTGGCGTCAGTGGGAAGAATTGAACCCCATGGTTGGCGTCAGTGGGAAGAATTGTACCCCATGGTTGGCATCAGTGGGAAGAATTGTACCCCATGGTTGGTGTCAGTGGGAAGAATTGTACCCCATGGTTGGCATCAGTGGGAAGAATTGTACCCCATGGTTGGTATCAGTGGGAAGAATTGAACCCCATGGTTGGTATCAGTGGGAAGAATTGAACCCCATGGTTGGCCTCAGTGGGAAGAATTGTACCCCCTGGTTGGTGTCAGTGGGAAGAATTGTACCCCATGGTTGGCATCAGTGGGAAGAATTGTACCCCATGGTTGGCCTCAGTGGGAAGAATTGTACCCCTTGGTTGGCCTCAGTGGGAAGAATTGTACCCCCTGGTTGGTGTCAGTGGGCAGAATTGTACCCCATGGTTGGCATCAGTGGGAAGAATTGAACCCCATGGTTGGCCTCAGTGGGAAGAATTGTACCCCATGGTTGGCATCAGTGGGAAGAATTGTACCCCATGGTTGGTGTCAGTGGGAAGAATTGTACCCCATGGTTGGTGTCAGTGGGAAGAATTGTACCCCATGGTTGGTGTCAGTGGGAAGAATTGAACCCCATGGTTGGCATCAGTGGGAAGAATTGAACCCCATGGTTGGTATCAGTGGGAAGAATTGAACCCCATGGTTGGTATCAGTGGGAAGAATTGAACCCCATGGTTGGTATCAGTGGGAAGAATTGAACCCCATGGTTGGTATCAGTGGGAAGAATTGAACCCCATGGTTGGTATCAGTGGGAAGAATTGAACCCCATGGTTGGTATCAGTGGGAAGAATTGAACCCCATGGTTGGTATCAGTGGGAAGAATTGAACCCCATGGTTGGTATCAGTGGGAAGAATTGAACCCCATGGTTGGTATCAGTGGGAAGAATTGAACCCAATGGTTGGTATCAGTGGGAAGAATTGTGCTCCCATCTATGGCGTCAGTGGGACAAACTGTGCCCCATTGTTGGTGTCATTGGGGGGGGGCATGCCCAATTGTTGGTTTCATTGGATGGAATAGTGACCCGGGGGCCAGATAAAAGCAAACAGAGGGCCACTTCCGGCCCCTGGGACACATTTTGGAGGCCACCGCTAATATTTTGGCGTTCTAAGTAATTTTCAAGCAGATTTCTACACGTAGGAGAGAAATGTCAGAATCTGCCCGGGTAGCAAGTGGCTAGTCAATAACCAACGTCTGGCGCTAACATGGCGGCAACACATTGTTGCCGCTTATTGCGCGAGGAAAAGTCAAGTCTGCATATTTGATGATCACCCAGCGCACCGCATAATCTGTTCCAAAGAAATGATTTAGCGGATCACGCGGCCCGCTTGTACCCTGCAACACTAAAGAAGGTTTTTTTTATTTCTAGCAAGATGCGTCGCTGGCAGGGTGTCGGAGACGAGGGGATCTCTTTAGCGCGGTGCCAGCTGCCTTGGCATATTTTCATGCCGTGTGATCTCACGGCTCAGCGGCACCTTGTTGGGATGAGACGAGGAACAGGAGACAAGCGGCGGGGGAGAAGTAAAGGTACGACGATCCGCAGCCATCTGTCCCCGCGGATGATGTGCAGCTTCCGGAAAAAAAATGTCACGTCTCGTCGCCATCGAGGCAGATCTGTCGTGCGTTTCCCCCCTCCCCCGGTTCACCGGCTGTCTCCTGGCACGCCGCGCCCTCGCCGCTTCCAATTTCATCTCCGGCACGACCCCAAGATGGACTTCCAGCTGACAGTCCCCAACAGTCGTCGTGTCTGAACGCAACCGTCTCGTTATCCTTCCCAAGCTGATTTGATTAGACCTCCCCGGGACGCCGCCGCCGCGCTTATATTTTCGCTTTAATTTAGTGAAGACAATCGGTGTCTTTTCTTTCCTGTAAACTAAATGCCGTTTGCTGTGGGCGGGCGGGGGGGGGGGAGGGGGGGCACTCCGGAAAATTGCTGCGGGCTCCGGAACATCTGAGTAACAGCCGGACTCTTACATTCATCTCCTGGGCCCAGCGGGGCGGCGAGAAGTAATTATTCTTCAAGCGGATTTGGGTTTTGGCGTTCAGAGTTACAAAGTCCTGAAGAAACAGAAGAAATTCTCCACCCCCAACGCGGTTTAGGCCAGGTTCACAAGTAACGGTACATAGACGCACAATTTTACGTGTTCATGTGAGTGGGCTTCCCTAGGCGTGACGAATGTGCCAAAGATGCTGCTGGACCCTTTTGGGGCATCAAGGCACATTTGGCACATTTGGGGTGCTGGGAAGCAGCCGGGCTTCCTAGTCTGCTCCTTAACTATCCAGCTATGCGCTATGCAGCGCGCAGTGCATTGTGGGGCGCTCGGCGGGCAAACATTCTGCCAAGCTCCTCGCAAATTTGAGTGTTCGCCGAACAGGCTCGAACTGTTCGACCAACTCTAGAACCAACATAGCTGAAACATGTGAATGGAGCCAGGGCAGGTGACAGTGCAGGGGAAACCAGTTTCATATTTCACCTGCCCTGGCTCCATTCACCATCACTGGCTCCATTCACATGCCACCTGCCCTGGCTCCATTCACATGCCACCTGTCCTGGCTCCATTCACATGCCACCTGCACTGGCTCTATTCACCATCACTGGCTCCATTCACGTGTCACCTGCCCTAGCTCCATTCACATGCCACCTGCCCTGGCTCCATTCACATGCCACCTGCCCTAGCTCCATTCACATGCCACCTACCCTGGCTCCATTCACGTGTCACCTGCCCTGGCTCCATTCACGTGTCACCTGCCCTGGCTCCATTCACATTTCACCTGCCCTAGCTCCATTCACATGCCACCTGCCCTGGCTCCATTCACATGCCACCTGCCCTGGCTCTATTCACATGTCACCTGCACTGGCTCCATTCACCTTTCACCTGCCCTGGCTCCATTCACCATCACTGGCTCCATTCAGGTGCCACTTGTCCTGGCTCCATTTATGTGCCACCTGCCCTGGCTCCATTCACATTCCACCTGCACTGGCTCCATTCACCTTTCACCTGCCCTGGTGCCATTCACCATCCCTGGCTCCATTCAGGTGCCACCTGCCCTGGCTCCATTCACATGCCACCTGCCCTGGCTCTATTCACGTGCCACCTGCCCTGGCTCTATTCACGTGCCACCTGCCCTGGCTCCATTCACATGCCACCTGCACTGGCTCCATTCACCCTTCACCTGCCCTGGCTCCATTCACCATCACTGGCTCCATTCAGGTGCCACTTGCCCTGGCTCCATTTATGTGCCACCTGCCCTGGCTCCATTCACGTGCCACCTGCCCTGGCTCCATTCACGTGCCACCTGCCCTCGCTCAATTCATGTGCCACCTGCACTGGCTCCATTCACGTGTCACCTGCCCTGGCTCCATTCACATTGATGCAGGTACCAGTGCAGGTCACACATGAATGGAGCCAGTGCAGGTGACACGTGAATGGAGCCAGTGCAGGTGACAGTGCAGGTGAAACCAGTTTCATATTTCACCTGCACTGTCACCTGCCCTGGCTCCATTCACATTTCACCTGCACTGGCTCCATTCACGTGCCACTTGCACTGGCTCCATTCACATTTCACCTGCACTGGCTCCATTCATGTGCCACTTGCACTGTCTCCATTCACCTTTCACCGGCACTGGCTCCATTCACATTGGTGCAGTTACCAGTTTAGGTGAAATGTGAATGGAGCCAGTGCAAGTGGCACGTGAATGGAGCCAGTCTAGGTGAAATATGAATGGAGCCAGTATAGATGAAAGGTGAATGGAGCCAGTGCAAGTGGCATGTGAATGGAGCCAGTCTAGGTGAAATGTGAATGGAGCCAGTGCAGGTGAAACGTGAATGGAGCCAGTGCAGGTGAAATGTGAATGGAGCCAGTCTAGGTGAAATGTAAATGGAGCCAGTGCAGGTGAAAGGTGAATGGAGCCAGTGCAGGTGAAGGTGAATGGAGCCAGTGCAGGTGAAAGGTGAATGGAGCCAGTGCAGGTGAAAGGTGAATGGAGCCAGTGCAGGTAAAATGTGAATGGAGCCAGTCTAATTGAAATGTGAATGGAGCCAGTGCAGGTGAAATGTGAATGGAGCCAGTGCAGGTGAAATGTGAATGGAGCCAGTGCAGGTAAAATGTAAATGGAACCAGTCTAGGTGAAATGTGAATGGAGCCAGTGCAGGTGAAAGGTGAATGGAGCCAGTGCAGGTGAAAGGTGAATGGAGCCAGTGCAGGTGAAAGGTGAATGGAGCCAGTGCAGGTGAAAGGTGAATGGAGCCAGTGCAGGTAAAATGTGAATGGAGCCAGTCTAAGTGAAATGTGAATGGAGCCAGTGCAGGTGAAATGTGAATGGAGCCAGTGCAGGTGAAATGTGAATGGAGCCAGTGCAGGTGAAATGTGAATGGAACCAGTCTAGGTGAAATGTGAATGGAGCCAGTGCAGGTGAAAGGTGAATGGAGCCAGTGCAGGTGAAAGGTGAATGTAGCCAGTGCAGGTGAAAGGTGAATGGAGCCAGTGCAGGTGAAAGGTGAATGGAGTCAGTGCAGGTGAAAAGTGAATGGAGACAGTGCATGTGAAATGTGAATGGAACCAGTCTAGGTGAAATGTGAATGGAGCCAGTGCAGGTGAAAGGTGAATGGAGCCAGTGCACGTGAAAGGTGAATGTAGCCAGTGCAGGTGAAAGGTGAATGGAGCCAGTGCAGGTGAAAGGTGAATGGAGTCAGTGCAGGTGAAAGGTGAATGGAGCCAGTGCATGTGAAATGTGAATGGAGCCAGTGCAGGTGAAATGTGAATGGAGCCAGTGCAGGTGAAAGGTGAATGTAGCCAGTGCAGGTGAAAGGTGAATGGAGCCAGTGCAGGTGAAAGGTGAATGGAGCCAGTGCATGTGAAAGGTGAATGGAGCCAGTGCAGGTGAAATGTGAATGGGGCCAGTGCAGGTGAAAGGTGAATGGAGCCAGTGCAGGTGAAAGGTGAATGGAGTCAGTGCAGGTGAAAGGTGAATGGAGCCAGTGCAGGTGAAAGGTGAATGGAGCCAGTGCAGGTGAAAGGTGAATGGAGCCAGTCTAGGTGAAATGTGAATGGAGCCAGTCTAGGTGAAATGTGAATGGAGCCAGTCTAGGTGAAATGTGAATGGAGCCAGTCTAGGTGAAATGTAAATGGAGCCAGTGCAGGTGAAAGGTGAATGGAGCCAGTGCAGGTGAAAGGGGAATGGGGCCAGTGCAGGTGAAATGTGAACGGAGCCAGTGCAGGTGAAATGTGAACGGAGCCAGTGCAGGTGAAATGTGAACGGAGCCAGTGCAGGTGAAATGTGAACGGAGCCAGTGCAGGTGAAAGGTGAATGGAGCCAGTGCAGGTGAAAGGTGAATGGAGCCAGTGCAGGTGAAAGGGGAATGGGGCCAGTGCAGGTGAAAGGGGAATGGGGCCAGTGCAGGTGAAAGGGGAATGGGGCCAGTGCAGGTGAAATGTGAACGGAGCCAGTGCAGGTGAAATGTGAACGGAGCCAGTGCAGGTGAAATTTTAAAGCGTGACATGTTAGGTATCTATTTACTCGGTGTATCATCTTCTTTCACATTTTACAAAAACATGTAGGTATATATTGTGTGTTTTTTTTTTCTTTTTGTTTTTTCAATAAATGGTATTTTTCCCCCAAAAAATTGCATTTAAAAAAACTGCTGTGCAAATACTGCGTCACATAAAAAATCGCAACGATCGCCATTTTATTCTCTAGGGTCCCTGTTAAAAAATGAATATAATGTTTGGGGGTTTCAAACTAATTTACAAGAAAAAAATACAAATTTAGTGGTAGAGGAGGACAGGTTTTGGAAGCAGCACCGCCCCTCCCCCCCTCCATAGACAGGGGTCCGTGTTCTGCGCAGGTTCTGGCTCCGGTTGGCGCCTCTGATCCGGGAAGATCAGCTTTTTACATCTGAAATATTCTTTGTGTCTCCAGGGAGGGTCCGCTCATCAGACTGAAAGGGGTCAGAGGGGGAGGGGGCCTGACTCACCAAAGAGGATTATTCACTTACTGATTAGAGCGACAAAAACAAAGGATCACAAGCCGCCGTTACCGGATGACATTCCATTGATCACTTCCATCCATCTGATTAATTAATTTATCTTCTTATCTGATTACTGGAGCTTTTCTACAAGAATTCTCACACTTTATATTAACCCCCAAAACACGCCGATCCCGAAACCCCACCCACTTCACTGTATACAGAGGGGGTGATACATTGTATACAGAGGGAGAGATACATTGTATACAGAGGGGGAGGGTGATACATTGTATACAGAGGGGGCTGATACATTGTATACAGAGGGGGCTGATACATTGAATACAGAGGGGGTGATACATTGTATACAGAGGGGGCTGATACATTGTATACAGAGGGGGAGATACATTGTATACAGAGGGGGAGATACATTGTATACAGAGGGGGTGATAAATTGTATACAGAGGGAGAGATACATTGTGTACAGAGGTGGAGGGTGATACATTGTATACAGAGGGGGCTGATACATTGTATACAGAGGGGGAGATACATTGTATACAGAGGGGGAGATACATTGTATACAGAGGGAGAGATACATTGTGTACAGAGGTGGAGGGTGATACATTGTATACAGAGGGGGCTTATACATTGTATACAGAGGGGGCTGATACATTGAATACAGAGGGGGTGATACATTGTATACAGGGGGAGATACATTGTATACAGAGGGGGAGATACATTGTATACAGAGGGGGGGGTGATACATTGTATACAGAGGGGGAGATACATTGTATACAGAGGGGGTGATAAATTGTATACAGAGGGGAGATACATTGTATACAGAGGGGGGGGTGATACATTGTATACAGAGGGGGTGATAAATTGTATACAGAGGGGAGATACATTGTATACAGAGGGGGAGATACATTGCATACAGAGTGTGAACAGAGGGGGTGTGTCCACCAATCAGCAGTAAGATGACATCTGATTGGCTACTCTGGGTCACAGCTGCCCTTTATATTGACTTATAGGTGACCCTGAGATGGGCGGGGTCATGCATAGAACTGAGATATATTATAAGTGATCTCTTCATTGTCATCATTATACTTCCATCATCCAATCCCAACTCTCCAACATCAATCATCTCTTCTTCTACAATCTACTGAACCCAACATCATTGGTGAAATGACTTTATTTGTGTAGATGTTTGCTTGTTGGATCAGTTAATGATTCACCTGGTCGATAAGTAAAGCTGGACCTCGGATTGCATCTGTGGGTGACCCTGTTGGCACTGCCCAGATAGATAAAGTTCAACTGAAAAATTGAAGCTAGGTGGACATTTTTTTAGTAAAACAGTGACTGCTTTCTAGATGATAGGTGGAATCACTCTTTTGGGTGTGGATTGGCTGGTTAGTCGAGGAGGTGACTGTTGGTTGGCTGGTTAGTCGAGGAGGTGACTGTTTGTCTGGTTAGTTGAGAAGGTGACTGTTTGTCTGGTTAGTTGAGGAGATGACTGTTTGTCTGGTTAGTTGAGGAGATGACTGTTGGTTGGCTGGTTAGTTGAGGAGGTGACTGTTTGTCTGGTTAGTTGAGGAGATGACTGTTTGTCTGGTTAGTTGAGGAGATGACTGTTGGTTGGCTGGTTAGTTGAGGAGATGACTGTTTGTCTGGTTAGTTGAGGAGATGACTGTTGGTTGGCTGGTTAGTCTAGGAGGTGACTGTTTGTCTGGTTAGTTGAGGAGATGACTGTTGGTTGGCTGGTTAGTTGAGGAGGTGACTGTTTGTCTGGTTAGTTGAGGAGATGACTGTTTGTCTGGTTAGTTGAGGAGATGACTGTTTGTCTGGTTAGTTGAGGAGGTGACTGTTTGTCTGGTTAGTTGAGGAGATGACTGTTTGTCTGGTTAGTTGAGGAGATGACTGTTTGGTTAGTTGAGGAGATGACTGTTTGTCTGGTTAGTTGAGGAGGTGACTGTTGGTTGGCTGTTTAGTTGAGGAGGTGACTGTTGGTTGGCTGGTTAGTTGAGGAGATGACTGTTGGTTGGCTGGTTAGTTGAGGAGGTGACTGTTGGTTGGCTGGTTAGTTGAGGAGGTGACTGTTGGTTGGCTGGTTAGTTGAGGAGGTGACTGTTGGTTGGCTGGTTAGTTGAGGAGGTGACTGTTGGTTGGCTGGTTAGTTGAGGAGGTGACTGTTGGTTGGCTGGTTAGTTGAGGAGGTGACTGTTGGTTGGCTGGTTAGTTGAGGAGGTGACTGTTGGTTGGCTGGTTAGTTGAGGAGATGACTGTTGGTTGGCTGGTTAGTTGAGGAGGTGACTGTTGGTTGGCTGGTTAGTTGAGGAGGTGACTGTTGGTTGGCTGGTTAGTTGAGGAGGTGACTGTTGGTTGGCTGGTTAGTTGAGGAGATGACTGTTGGTTGGCTGGTTAGTTGAGGAGGTGACTGTTGGTTGGCTGGTTAGTTGAGGAGATGACTGTTGGTTGGCTGGTTAGTTGAGGAGGTGACTGTTGGTTGGCTGGTTAGTTGAGGAGATGACTGTTGGTTGGCTGGTTAGTTGAGGAGATGACTTTTGGATGGCTGTGAGTATACCCAAGAAAAGACTGTATCTGATTGCCTGCATTTACAGTTCCTCAAAGAGATTGGCTGGTTAGTTGAGGAGATGACTGTTGGTTGGCTGGTTAGTCTAGGAGGTGACTGTTTGTCTGGTTAGTTGAGGAGATGACTGTTGGTTGGCTGGTTAGTTGAGGAGGTGACTGTTTGTCTGGTTAGTTGAGGAGATGACTGTTTGTCTGGTTAGTTGAGGAGATGACTGTTTGTCTGGTTAGTTGAGGAGGTGACTGTTTGTCTGGTTAGTTGAGGAGATGACTGTTTGTCTGGTTAGTTGAGGAGATGACTGTTTGGTTAGTTGAGGAGATGACTGTTTGTCTGGTTAGTTGAGGAGGTGACTGTTGGTTGGCTGTTTAGTTGAGGAGGTGACTGTTGGTTGGCTGGTTAGTTGAGGAGATGACTGTTGGTTGGCTGGTTAGTTGAGGAGGTGACTGTTGGTTGGCTGGTTAGTTGAGGAGGTGACTGTTGGTTGGCTGGTTAGTTGAGGAGGTGACTGTTGGTTGGCTGGTTAGTTGAGGAGGTGACTGTTGGTTGGCTGGTTAGTTGAGGAGGTGACTGTTGGTTGGCTGGTTAGTTGAGGAGGTGACTGTTGGTTGGCTGGTTAGTTGAGGAGGTGACTGTTGGTTGGCTGGTTAGTTGAGGAGATGACTGTTGGTTGGCTGGTTAGTTGAGGAGGTGACTGTTGGTTGGCTGGTTAGTTGAGGAGGTGACTGTTGGTTGGCTGGTTAGTTGAGGAGGTGACTGTTGGTTGGCTGGTTAGTTGAGGAGATGACTGTTGGTTGGCTGGTTAGTTGAGGAGGTGACTGTTGGTTGGCTGGTTAGTTGAGGAGATGACTGTTGGTTGGCTGGTTAGTTGAGGAGGTGACTGTTGGTTGGCTGGTTAGTTGAGGAGATGACTGTTGGTTGGCTGGTTAGTTGAGGAGATGACTTTTGGATGGCTGTGAGTATACCCAAGAAAAGACTGTATCTGATTGCCTGCATTTACAGTTCCTCAAAGAGATTGGCTGGTTAGTCGAGGAGGTGACTGCCCGTTGGTTGATTAGTTGTTGAGGTGTCTGATGGTTGGCTGGCTGGTTAGTTGAAGAGGTGACTGTTGGTTGCCTGGTTAGTAGAGGAGACGACAGTATACCCAAGAAAAGACTGTATCTGATTGACTGCAGTTACAGTTTCTCCAAGAGTTTTCCATCCTGCTCATTATATTTTTAGGTTGAGGTTTGTTGAGCCAGTTGTTGCCAACTTAGTCACCCATGGCTTCAAATTTTCAGACGATTTATCAGCAATCTGCTGAAATTGAAGCAGTGTCTTGCATTAGATGTTGACATTTTCTGGTTGACTGGTATTCAGAGAGACTGAGTTTGGTGATTTGTTATTTCATTTTCTGTTGATTAGGAAAATGGAAGTTGAGTTGGTTTGATAACATTGGTTTTGTGTGGTAAATTAGCAAAAGGGTTAGCTGACTAGTTATTGGAACTTCCCCTAAACTAATAAGGTGGGTTGGTTGGTTGGTCCCTGGACTTATTGGTTGGATGGATGGTTGGTTGGTCCCTGGACTTGTTGGTTGGATGGATGGATGGATGGTTGGTTGGTTGGCTGGTTAATTGGTTGGTTGGTTGGTTGGATGGTTGGTTGGTTGGTTCCTGGACTTATTGGTTAGATGGTTGGTTGGTTCCTGGACTTGTTGGTTGGTTGGTTGGATGGGTGGTTGGATGGATGGATGGATGGATGGTTGGTTTGATGGTTGGTTGAATGGTTTGTTGGTTGGATGGTTGGTTCAATGGATGGTTGGGTGGTTGCTTGGTTGATTGGATGGTTAGTTGGATGGTTGATTGGTTGCTTGCTTGCTTGGTTGCTTGCTTGCTTGGTTGAATGGTTGGTTCCTGGACTTATTGTTTGGATGGTTGGTTGGATGGATTGATGGATGGATGGATGGTTTGTTGGATGGTTGGATTGTTTGTAGGATGGTTTGTTGGTTGGATGGTTGGTTGGTTGGATGGTTGGTTGGTTGGATGGTTGGTTGGTTGGTTGGTTGGTTGGTTGGATGCTTGGTTGGATGGTTGGTTGGATGGTTGATTGGTTGGTTGCTTGGTTGAATGGTTGGTTGCTTTGTTCCTGGACTTATTGGTTGAATGGTTGGTTGGTTGGATGGATGGTTGGTTGGATGGTTGTATGGTTTGTAGGATGGTTTGTTGGTTGGATGCTTGGTTGGTTGGTTAGATGCTTGGTTGGTTGGATGCCTGGTTGGTTGGATGGTTGGTTGGATGGATTGTTGTATGGTTTGTAGGATGGTTGGTTGGTTGGATGGTTGGTTGGTTGCTTGGTTGGTTGGATGGTTGGCTGGATGGTTGGTTGGTTGCTTGGCTGGTTGGATGGTTGTATGGTTTGTAGGATGGTTTGTTGGTTGGATGCTTGGTTGGTTGGTTAGATGGTTGGTTGGTTGGTTGGTTGGTTGGATGCTTGGTTGGTTGCTTGGTTGGTTGGATGGTTGTATGGTTTGTAGGATGGTTTGTTGGTTGGATGCTTGGTTGGTTGGTTAGATGCTTGGTTGGTTGGATGCCTGGTTGGTTGGTTGGATGGTTGGTTGGTTCCTGGACTTATTGGTTGGTGTAGCTCATTGCTTGTCATTCTTTTTCCTCGTCACTTTTATTTTCAGTTCTCATGACATGGTAGGATGTCCAAAAAAAATCAATAAAATGAAATGTGACAAAGCTTATAACCATCCCTGTGACCCTGCTTTCCAGATCTAGATGAACCCATCCTTACTGTTCACCAGACCATCAGCGATGTAAGGGGGAGTTTCTACCAGGAGAAGACCGTCTTCCTGCGATGTACTGTCAGCTCCAATCCCCCGGCTCGCTTCATCTGGAAACGAGCCACTGAGACCTTGTCCCAAAGCCAGGACAATGGGGTGGACATCTACGAACCTCTCTACACACAGGTATGACATGTTTATGCATCAATGGATAATTGCCTGCTAACAGCAAGGAGCTAGTTGTGGAAAATTATTCAGATCAGGATATGCCATCGGAAGGAACCAACCCTGCTTTCCACCGTTGAAGGGGCAGGTTAGAAATCCATAGCCGCTGTTCCATTATGTAATGTGAGAACCTGAGATCATGTTTGTCCATCTGCTCTTGGAAGCCTTTCTTTGAAGCCTGATCCAAACAGGGCCGTCTTTAATGTTGATTGGACCCTGGGCAAAAATGTTCTCGGGGCAATTTTGCTCTCCACCTGCTCTGAGACATACAATAAATATCAGCTAGACATAAAATCAGTTTATTGTATCCGATCAGGCGGTGATTGCGATTGGTTGCCAGAGGTTACAGCCTATCATTACCACTTACTGACTGGTTGCTAGAGGTTACAGCACACATTACGGCTCATGTATAAGTTGCTAGAGGTTACAGCACATGGTTTCTTCTTGCTGATTGGGTTGCTAGAGATTACTGTACAATAATACTGCTCACTGATTGGTTCCTAGAGGTTACAGCACATCATCTCCTCACTGCAGAGGGACATGATATACATATGAATGCCGCCTTTATTTACATATGAATGCCGCCGGCCTCAGCTAGTTACATATGAATGCTGCCGGCCTCAGCTAGTTACATATGAATGCTGCCGGCCTCAGCTAGTTACATATGAATGCTGTCGATATTTACATATGAATGATGGTAATTTACATGTAAACACAGGATTTGCAGGTGAGTCACCTGTACACAACCATAGGGCAGAGCTGGGCAGCATTAGTAGCAGCACTTCACACTGAGATATCAGGACACAGCACAGGACTAATGCCGCGTACACCTTGGATGGTTTTTCCGTCGGAATTCCGCTCAAGCTTGGCTTGCATGCACACGGTCACAAAAAAGTTCTCTGAACTTTTGACCGTCAAGAACGTGTTAGTGAACATCACTACATTGGTGAAGCCAATTCTAACCTATAGCCCCAAAAGTCACCCCCTAGCGATGCCACTGGCTGTCACTGAAACCGGCCCACTGAGCCAACGGCCCGCTGGAAAATTCCCGGTAGTCCCGATGGCCAGTACATGCCTGACTTTTGAGCATCCAAGACATGAAAAAAGCAGGGCCTCTCAGCCCTTTGGCTAAAGTCAAGCGTAGTCTCTGTTCTTATCAGTTTTGGGAAGAGAGAATGGAGCACCCCCTAGACTGGTTTGGGGTGGGCACTGTCTAGTATCCATCCTGATGTAAATAATTGGTAACGGTGGGAGTGGTGGTAGGCCCTTTTTCCTCCTGGGTTGATTCTGGCCTGGTGCAACAGGCTTGTCCCTGGTTGAAGGCAAGTCTCTCCCAAAGCTTCCTAAGTTCTAATGCCTTTCTTTTAGGTATGGTGCTGAACGGGCCTGGCCAGAGTCTAGGCTGGCGGAAGCCCTTGGTGTACGTGCCCCTGGAGTGGCAGTCCAGGGGTGCCATGAATTCTCACAATTGGGGGAGCTCACTATGAGTTTTTTTGGCACCAAGGCCACTGTACCATTGCACACTCCAGGCCTTTTGGCTACAGTAGTAACAGAGGAGTTTTTTTATTCTGGCCTAAAAGCCTGCCATTGTCTAGCACAGGGGTCTCCAAACTGCGGCCCTCGGGCCAGATGTGACCCTTTCCTAGCCTTTATCCGGCCCTTGGGGCACTATTCCTCCCACTGACACCATCAATGGGGCACTATATATTCCACCAATACCAATGATGGGATACCATTCACCCTTCTAATAGGGGCACTACTCCTCCTCTTCTTATTGACCACCAACCCTGAGGCCATAGTTATCTTCACTGAGGCTGGGCCCATAACATCTCCTGCCTCTGCTGGCCACATTTCGGCCCTCCTAAAGTCCTAAAGGACATAAAACTGGCTGTGACGTTCTCAAATAGTCATTGAAAACGACGTGAACGTAATTTACGTCCAGCGCCATTCATGGACGAGTTCCGCAAACAACGTAAAATTTTTAAAATTCAACGTGGTCCCGACGTCCATACTTAACATTGGCTGCGCCATCTTTTTGGTGGTTTATTTTTACGTGTGAAAACGCCTTACGTAAACGGCGTATCTTTACTGCGACGGCCGGGCGTACGTTCGTGAATCGGCGTATCTAGCTAATTTACATATTCCACGCGTAAATCGACGGAAGCGCCACCTAGCGGCCAGCGTAAATATGCAACTAAGATACGACGGCGTAAGAGACTTACGCCGCTCGTGTCTTAGCTAAATCCCAGCGTATCTGATTCATTGAATCAGGCGCCGGGATACGACGGTGCACATTGGCACTTACGACGGCGTATCTGTAGATACACCGTCGTAAATCTACCTGAATCTGGCGCAAAGTGTTAAGTTTTGTGAATGCGTTTCACTACACCATGGAGCTTCAAAAAAAAAGAAAGAAAGAGAGAAGCCAGGGGCAGACTCAAAAAATGAAAATGTCCCTTTTAAGTTCACTGACCCCTTAATACATTCATGTCAGTTTCGTACTCGTCAATTTAGGAGGTGACATGGCAGTCACCTCCAGTTGGGAATTAGGGCAGGGAGATTTCACTGTTGGAGTGTCCAACACATAACGAAGACAGGTGCTGTCTCAGCCTATCAAGCTTCACTTTAAATTATTAAATTTCCATTTTGAGTGGACTGATCCTCTAATACTTTTATTCCATGTCGCTTTTGGAGGTGACAAGTAGTGTTGCTCACGAATATTCGTATTGCGAATATTCGGCTCGAATATGGCATATTCGAGTATTCGCGATATATTGCGAATTTCGCGGTGAATATTCGCTATTTCGAATATTCGTATTTTTTTAAAATTTTTTTTAGAACAGATCACATCCTAGAGATCCCCATCGACGTCTAAAAGCATTGCTGGTATGATTAGAGACCTTGGGCCGAGTAGCTGCAGCGATCAATTTATATTGCCGAAAAATCGCAATGCGATTATTCGGCAATAGCGATATCGCGCGATTATTTTCGAGAAATTCGCAATATTGTTTTTAGCTAAAATAACACATATATTCGATTTCAGAGTGTTACTGTTGAAATTCCGCAATAAATTTCTCATTCGCATTTTTGCGAAATTACGATAAAATATCAAGAATATTCTGAGCCAATCAGAGTGCTCCATTCCGCAATTCTCGAATATTCGCAATTATTTTGTATTGTAATATATCAAGAATATTCTGAGCCAATCAGAGTGCTCCATTCCGCATTTGCCGAATATTCGCAATTATTTTGTATTGTAATATATCACGAATATTCTGAGCCAATCAGAGTGCTCCATTCCGCATTTCTCGAATATTGGCAATTATTTTGTATTATAAAATATCACGAATATTCTGAGCCAATCAGAGTGCTCCATTCCGCATTTCTCGAATATTCGCAATAGCGAAAAATCGCAATAGCGAAAATTCGCAATCATTTCATTTCCAAAAAATATCACGAATATTCGTATTTAGCGAATATATCTCGAATATTCGACTATATATTCGAGATATATCGCGAAATCGAATATGGCATTATCTGCTCAACACTAGTGACAAGGCAGTAGGGTAGAGATAGTGGGCCAGATTCTTAAAAAATTGCGTATCTGGCGGCGTAGTGTATCGTATCGCATTTACACTACGTCTACCCAAATTACTGGAGTAAGTGCCGTATTCTCAAAGCACTTGCTCCGTAATTTTCGGCGGCGTAGCGTAAATGCGACGTCGTAAGGCCGCGTAATTCAAATACTGAAGAAGGGGGCGTGCTGTATTTAAATTAAGCACGCCCCCGCGTCAAACGAAGTGCGCATGCGCCGGCCGGGGAAAAAAGCCCAGTGCGCATGCTCCAGCTCACGTCGGTAAGCGTCGTTGAAACCGACGTCAAAACGACGTGATCGTCACTTGCGCAATTCCCTATTCGCGAACGACTTAGTAAAACGACGTAACCGACGGAAAAAGACGACGCTGACCCGACGCCATACTTAACATGGCAACGACGGCACTTTGCAAACATACCCCTCATACAGCAGGGGTAACCTTACGCGTACGCAACCTACGTAAACTACGGCGCCGCGTCGCAAAAACGTTCGGGAATCGGCGTATTAGGCTCATTTGCATAGGCAAATGAGAACACAACGTAAAGGCCACCTAGCGGCCGGCGTTGTCATTACATCTAAGATCCGATGGTGTAATTGCTTTACACCTGTCAGATCTTTAGTGTATCTATGCGTAAGTGATTCTAAGAATCAGACGCATAGATACCTATTGAAAAAAACTGAGATACATTGTCGTATCTCTTTTGAGAATCTGGCCCAGTATGTATTGTGCCCCATCACTGTGCCCCAAACACACCCAGTTGTGTGACAATAGCATAATATTTGCTATTTTCTTCCTGTTGGAATGGCCAATCCTGGCTCAGGAAGAGGGTCCTGAGAACCGATTGGCCCAGAGGAGAAGCGATCCTTTTGGCCGCCGAGAAGGAGGAGGGAGGAGATGCAGGGAAAGCCGCACCGATGTGAAGCCAAGGAAGGAGGAGACGCAGGGTGAAGCCACCGCCCAGAGGAAGCCTGTGACCTAGATATGGGGTGTCACGGGGCTACTGGTGTGAGCCATTCATGCATTGCATTAATCTACCTATTGTCGCTGCCGCCCCCTATTCAGGTGTCCGTCTCCTTTGTCGAGGGCCGGCCATGTGAATTACAGCAGTGTGGGGGTGTTTTGGAAGTACCTGATTTGTGCCAAAGGCTCTAATAGGCTTTCAAATTGTTAAGCAGCGAACACCCTGCTGTGTGTTCTCTGCTTACGTAGTGCCGTGTTAGGGAATCGCTTCCCTAACACTGACTCTCCTCTCAGCCAATCAGGTGCTCCGGGTCTGGTTACCGGTCACCTGATTGGCTGAAGCGACAGGCGCTGTGACACAGCGTCACTGTGTCATAGCAGAAGATGGAAGAGGACGGTAAAAGGGAGAAGACATAGAGGGCTTGGAGGACAGCTTTGACCGAGACATTTAAGTGCTGGGCGGGGGACACTGGCGACATTTAATGGGGCATATCTGGTAGTACACTAGCAGCAGCTGATGGGGCGAATCTGGCAGCACACTGGTGGCAATTAATGGGGCAAACTGGCAGTACACGGGTGGCATTTTATGGGGCAAACTGGCAGAACATTGGCGGCAATTGATAGGGCAAACTGGCAGCACACTAGCGGCAATTGATGGGGCAAACTGGCAGCACATTGGCGGCAACTGACGGGCACACTGGCAGCAATTGATGGGATTGATGGGGCCCACTGGCAGCACACTGGCGGCATTTGATGGGCACACTTGCAGCGATTGATGGGGCAAATCTGGCAGCACACTGGTGGCATTTACTGGGTCAAACTGGCAGCACACTGGCGGTAATTGATGGAGCAAACTGGCAGCACACTGGTGGCATTTGATGGGACAAACTGGCAGCACGCTGGTGGTAATTGATGGGGCAAACTGGCAGCACACTGGCAGCAATTGATGGGGCAAACTGGCAGCATACTGGCAGCAATTGATGGGGCAAACTGGCAGCACATTGGTAGCAATTGATGGGCACACTAGCAGTACACTGGTGGCATTTTATGGGGCAAACTGGCATCACACTGGTGGCATTTGATGGGACAAACTGGCAGCACACTGGCGGCAATTGATGGGGTAAACTGGCAGCACATTGGCGGCAACTGACGGGCACACTGGCAGCAATTGATGGGGCCCACTGGAAGCACACTGGAAGCAATTGGAGGGCACACTTGCAGCAATTGATGGGGCAAATCTGGCAGCACACTGGTGGCATTTGATGGGACAAACTGGCAGCACACTGGCAGCAATTGATGGGGTAAACTGGTAGCACACTGTGGCATTTGATGGGGCAAACTGGCAGCACACTGACATAATTTGGTGGGGCAAACTAGCAGCACATTGGCGGCAATTGATGGGGCAAACTGGCAGCACACTGATGGCATTTGATGGGGCAAACTGGCAGCACACTGGCGGCAATTGATGGGCATACTTGCAGCAATTGATGGGGCACACTGGCAACACTGGCAACAATTGATGGTTACAGTAGCTGCGTTTGATTGCACAGTGGCTGCGTTTGATGTTTTTTTTCAGTTTGTTTGCGCCCCCCGAAAAATGCCACTGCTCAACATTACAGAACAAGTCCAGTTGACTGTGACTAACTACTACTAGATATACTGTACTGTGGAACAATTCCTGAACAACCAAAAAAAAAAAGAAATGTCTCCACGGTTCTCATAATTTCAGAATGTTTCTTGGAGGATCTGTCCTTTTTTCCGGAGTGCAGGTCAAACAGGCGTTGGGTGAAGCTCCTTAAATCCGATCGTTTCCGGCTTTCATCCCAACAGTGGAAAACTTTCCATTACAATTAATTATCGGACAGCGGCGCTTTATTCTGTGCCCTCTTCAAATCCCGCACAGTGCTCCAGCTCCGGCCATGACTCATGTGCCCGCTACCTAATTAATCACCTCTTAATATCATAACTCTACATGTTCTCTGTATAGATAGGACAGGGAATCGATCTCCGGTTGCTGCCAATCCCATTACCACTTCTAATGAAGCTGTGCTTTCTGCAGTAAATTTATGTCCGTCCTCCCGCCGACACTAATAGGATTGGATTTGTGGGACCGGGACTCTTCTCAACGTTTTGCCTCAAGGAGGCGACTGTGGCGTTTCCGATGTTTCGAGGACTACAAGTTCCAGCATGTCATTCCAGCCGTATAATCACCCTCAGTCCGGTCATGTGCCATTGTACATATCAATATCAATTCCAGTAAAAAAGTGAAAATGTACACGGATCAGCTATACATTTATGACCACCTGGACAGGTTGATTGATTAACATTGATTATCTTGTTACAATGGCATCTGAAAGTGAGTGGGATATATTAGGAAGCAAGTAAACATGGTGTCTCTGAAGTTGGTGTTGAAAGGAGAAAAAGATGGGCATCACACATTGCTGTGTATGGGGCTGTGTAGACGCCAGTGGCGGCCCGTGCATTGTGGGTGCAATGGGCGTTGCCCCTTCCTAACACCGCCGCCTCCCTCCCTATCCATCTGCCGAACCCCTTTCAGGACGCCGGACACATAAATTACAATTGCAGGGATAGGCGCCGCGGGGGGGGGGGTGTATTTTGAAGCAACTGATTAGAGCCAGAGACTCTAAGGCGGCGTACACACGAGGGGATATGTCCGATGGACCGTTTCAGCAGACATCTCCGCTCGTGTGTATGGGCTAGCGGACAGATTTCTCCACCCGACAGATTTCAAAGCAAGCTTTGAAATCTATCCGGTGGGAATCTGTCCGCCCGACATGTCTGCTGGTTAGTACACTTACCAGCAGACATGTCGGCCCCCACTGCCGCCGCGCCGCTGCCGAATGGATTCGGCGCATGCGCGGAAGTGTTTTACTTCCTGGTGCGGTGACGTGGCGGTGACGCGGCGGCGTCAACGTCACCGCTGCGTCACCGCCACGTCACCGCGCCATCCGGTGGCGGGGAATTTGATCCGATGGTGTGTACACGCCATCGGATCAAACTCCCGATCGGACATATCCGATGGAAATGGTCCGCGGACCGTTTTCATCGGATATGTCCGATCGTGTGTACGCCGCCTTAGGCCGCGTACACACGATCGAATATGTCCGCTGAAACTGGTCCGCCAACCAGTTTCAGCGGACATATCCGATCGTGTGTACGACCTAGCGGACAGGTTTTTCCAGCGGACAAATTTCAAAGCATGCTTTGAACTTTGTCCGCTGCATACCTGTCCGTCGGACATGTCCGCTGGTTAGTGCGCCTAACCAGCGGACATATATCTCCCGCATGCGTCGAATGGATTCGACGCATGCTTGGAAGCTTTTTACTTCCTGGAGTGGTGACGTGGCGGCATCAACGTCTCCGCCACGTCACCGCGTCCTCAGTCCAAGGGGATTTTCGTCCGATGGTGTGTACACGCCATCGGACCAAAATCCGAGGAGACATGTCCGCTGGAAACGGTCCGTCGGACATGTGTACGCGGCCTAATAGGCTTCAAAATAGGGTGGGCTCGGGGCGCAGAGAGTGTGCCCTGATCCCACCCAGTTGTGGGACACTAGCGAATGAGCATTCGCTATTCTGCCACATTTACGAATTTATGAATTTTCTAATTTTACGAATGTCCCAATTTAGGAAATTATTAAATTTTCAAATTTACGAATTTACACATTTTTAAATTTACGAATGTTCAACTTTAGGATTTTTCAAACTTATGGATTTTGAATGTACGAATTTTCGAATTTATGAATGTTCCAATTTATTGAATTTTTGAATTTTCGAATATTCTAATTTACTAATTTTCGAATTTACGATTGTTCGAATTTCCGAATTTTCGAATATTCAAATTTACGAATATTCGGAAAAAATCATTAAATGGGTTTTTGTTAATTCAGAAACATTTGTCGAAATGTCTTAACCACTTAAGGACCGCCTAACACCGATATAGGTCAGCAGAATGGCACGGCTGGGCACAGGCACGTACCTGTACGTCGCCTTTAAGAGCCCAGCCATGGGTCGCGCACGACCCGGTCCAAAGCTCCGTGACCGCACCCGCCGGACCCACCGACCCGACCGCGATCGGGTCACAGGAGCTGAAGAACGGGGAGAGGTGAGTTCTTCTGTGTGGCAGTGACACTGATCGTCTGTTCCCTGATATAGGGAACGATGATCAGTGACATCACGCCTGCAGCCACGTCCCTCTACAGTAAGAATCAATCCCTTAGGGCACACTTAACCCCTTAGCGCTACCTAGTGGTTAACTCCTTCACTGCCATTGTAATTTTCACAGTAATCAGTGCATTTTTATAGCACTTTTCGCTGTATAAATGACAATGTCCCAAAAATGTGTGAAAAGTGTCCGACGTGTTTGCTGCAATATCGCAGTCACGATAAAAATCGCTGATCGCCGCTATTACTAGTAAAAAAAAAAATTGTTACTAAAAATGCCATAAAACTATCCTCTATTTTGTAGACGCTATAACTTTTGCACAAACCAACCGATAAACGCTTATTGCGATTTTTTTTTTACCAAAAATATGTAGTAGAATACGTATCGGCCTAAACTGAGGGGAAAAAAATGTTTTTTTATATATTTATGGGGATATTTATTATAGCAAAAAGTAAAAAATATTGAATTTTTTTCAAAATTGTCGCTCTATTTTTGTTTATAGCGCAAAAAATAAAATCCGCAGAGGTGATCAAATACCACCAAAAGAAAGCTCTATTTGTGGGAAAAAAAGGATGCCAATTTTGTTTGGGAGCCACGTCGCACAACCGCGCAATTGTCAGTTAAAGCGGCGCAGTGGCGAATCGCAAAAACTGGCCAGGTAATGGTCCGGGTCTTAAAGCGGAGTTCCACCCAAAATTGGAACTTCCGCTCAACCCACTCCCCTCCCCCTTACATGCCACATTTGGCATGTAATTTTTTTGGGGGGGGAGTGGGGGCTTCAGGAGGAGTGGGACTTCCTGTCCCACTTCCTGCTTCTGCCGAGGGGCTGGTTAGGCGATTAAGCTTAATTGCCTACAGCAGCCCCTCCCTGTAGGCGTCTGTCCAATCAGCGGTGGGCCACGCCGCTCGCGCATGCGCAGTGCCGCTCGCACATGCGCAGTGGGTGCCCGGCCGTGAAGCCAAGGCTGTCAGGGTCGGGTGCCTACACTTAGAATGAAGACGCCGGCCGGGGAGGGGGGGGGAGAGGAGCAGAGCCCTGGTCGGCGCGTCGCTGGAACAGGTAAGTGAGTGTTTATTAAAAGCCAGCAGCTACACTTTTTGTAGCTGCTGACTTTTGATAAACACTAAATTTGGCTGGAACACCCCTTTAAGTGGTTAATACAGTCCTCTGGTGGTTTAGCCGCAGTGATATCAGGGCACAACGTAGAATGCCACGAATCGGCGCCAGCCCCCCGATCATAACTGGGTCGCCGGGTGGATGAGAAGTGCCAGGACTAATGATATGTCACAGCGTCCCGTAGGGTCCGCCAAAAATCTCATCCGTCAGCCAGCAGTCAGTTTTTTACGAGATGCTCTGTACTGTAATTATATTATCTCCGCCATTATTAGCAGGCCGGCCGTCTCCCAGCGGGAATAAAAAAAA
The DNA here is from genome assembly GCA_029574335.1 of Rana kukunoris. Taxonomy (NCBI): domain Eukaryota; kingdom Metazoa; phylum Chordata; class Amphibia; order Anura; family Ranidae; genus Rana; species Rana kukunoris. Next base: position 553,075,760 of record CM056052.1, on the reverse strand, counting down.
GGTTGTATAATGTCTATTTATACAGAGCGGCCCGTCCTGACCTATAGATTCTATAAGGGGGAGGAACCGTTCTCCCGCTCTTCCACACCAGGGTGACTTTACAAATGGCCGGGGACGGATTGTTAATGCAAGGTCAAAGTGTGGGCTAATGCGGCAATAAAAGCGAAATGTAATTGATTTGTTATGTTCCCGCGGTGGACGGGGCTCCGGGAGCCTTGGCGCAGGCGAGATCAAGTAATTGATTTGTTATGTCTTGAATGGAGACTAATGCGCCGTCTATATTTAGGATCCCCATCTCAGATGTTCTAAGAAAAGTCCTTTAATGGATGGGAGGCGACACGGAGAATGCGAGCCGAGCTGTACGATTTAGGATCTGCGCCGGGCTTGTCTTAAAGCCCCAATTGGCTAGTCCCAAATAAACACTCGCCGGCCACTTTATTAGGTACACCTGTACAATTGCTTGGCAATACAAATTTCTAATCGGCCAACCACATGGAAGCAACTCAATGCATTTAGGCATCTAGACGTGGTTAACCACTTCCCGCCCGGTCAATAGTAAATTGATGTCCAGGAAGTGGCTGTGTTATCCTGCTGGATGTCTATTGGCGTCCATCAGGATAACATGCCGGGCGCACAGCGCTGCGATCGGTGATGCGGGGTGTCAGTCTCCGGCGGAGGCTCTTTACCACGTGATCAGCCGTGTCCAATCAAGGCTGGTCACGATGTAAACAGGAAGAGACGTTGATCGGCACTTTCTCACTCGTGTCTGACAGACATGCAAGTAGACGAGAGCCAATCAGCGGCTCACCTGACTGGGCGGGGTTCACGCTGATTGTTTATCAGCGCAGCCCCCCCTCGGATGCCCACACTGGACCAACAGGGAAGCCACCAGGACCAGGGAAGGGGGCAACATGTGGATGGCCAGGTACATTCCCCATGGCCATCCACATGTAAAAAAATAAGAACAATAGATGCCAATCAGTGCCCACAAATGGGCGCTGACTGGCAACATGGGCACTGACTGGTAAAAATGTGTAAATAAACAAGTGATGCCCAGCAATGCCATCAGTGCCACCCCTCAGTGTCCATCAGTGCCACCTCTCAGTGCCCATCCATGCCCAGTGCCCACCTATCTGTGCCACCCATAAGTACCCATCAGTGCCACCCATAAGTACCCATCAGTGCCGCCTATAAGTGCCCATCAGTGCTGCCCATCAGTGCCCATCAGTGCCACCTATCAGTGCCGCCTCATCATGCCCATCTGTGCCACCTCATCGGTGCTCATCAGTGCCGCCATATCAGTGCCCGTAATTGAAGAAGAAAACGTACTTAATTACAAAAAAATGAACAGAAAAAAAATAAAAACGTTATTTTTTTCAAAGTTTTCGGTATTTTTTTAGTTGTTGCGCAAAAAATAAAAACTGCAGAGGTGATCAAATACCACTAAAAGAAAGCTCTATTTGTGGGAACAAAATTATAAAAAAATTGTTTGGGTACAGTGTAGCACGACTGCGCAATTGTCATTCAACGTGCGACAGCGCTGAAAGCTGAAAAATGGCCTGGGCAGGAAGGTGCGTAAGTGCCCCCCGGTATGGAAGTGGTTAAGACGATCTGCTGAAGTTCAAACTGAACATCAAAATGGGAAAGAAAGGAGGTTTAAAGCGGAGCTCCCCACAAAAGTGAACCTCCGCTTTTGGACCCCCCCCTCTGGTGTCACATTTGGCACCTTTCAGGGGGAGGGGGGGGGTTGCAGGTATTTGCACCCACTTCCGGGCATAGACTCCCGCGGGGGTCACGTTCCTTCACAACCCCCCCTCGGTCTTCTGGGGAACACACAGGACCCAGAAAACAGCGGGGACCAGTTAGGATGCGCAACGCGATTCGGGCATGCACAGTAGGGAACCGGGAAGTGAAGCCGCAACTTCTCACTTCCTGATTCCCTCACCAAGGATGGCGGCGGAGGCAGCTGAGAGCTGAGCAATTGATCGGCTTTGGCTGCCTACATCCTGGACAGGTAAGTGTCCATTTATTAACCACTTCCCATCCGCAGATCGAGTTTTAAAATGGCTCCAAAATGCTGGGAGGCCGTCAATCTACGGCCTCCGGCCTACCGTCGCTGGGGGGCGCGCACGCCCGCCGCGTCACTCAGGTGCCGATGCGCGTGCCTGGTGGCCGCAATGTCCGCCAGGCACCCGCGATCAGAAGTCACAGAGCCAAGGACATGGATCTGTGTGTGTAAACACAGAGCTCCACATCCTGTCAGGGAGAGGAGACCGATCTGTGTCCCTTGTACATAGGGACACAGCATCCGTCACCTCCCCCAGTCAGTCCCCTCCCCCCACAGTAAGAATCACCTAGCAGGGAACACATTTAACACCTTCCCCGCTCCCTAGTGGTTAACCCCTTCCCTGCCAGTCACATTTATACAGTAATTAGTGCATTTTTATAGCACTGGTCACTGTATAAATGACAATGGTCCCAAAAATGTGTCAAAAGTGTCCGATGTGTCCGCCATAATGTCGCAATCCTGACAAAAATCGTAGATCGCCGCCATTACTACTAAAAGAATAAAATAAAATAAAAATTTCATAAATCTATCCCCTATTTTGTAGGCGCTATAAATTTTGCGCAAACCAACCAATAAACGCTTATTGCGATTTTTTTTTTTACCAAAAATAGGTAGAAGAATACGTATCGGCCTAAACTGAGAAAAAAAATGTTATTTTTAAAAAAATTGGATATTTATTATAGCAAAAAGTAAAAAACATTGTGTTTTTTTTTTTTTTCAAATTTGTCGCTCTATTTTTGTTTATAGCGCAAAAAAATAAAAACCGCAGATGTGATCAAATACCACCAAAATAAAGCTCTATTTGTGGGAAAAAAGGACGCCAATTTTGTTTGGGAGCCACGTCGCACGACCGCGCAATTGTCAGTTAAAGCGTTGCAGTGCTGAAAGCTGAAATTTCGCCTGGGCAGGAAGGGGGTGTATGTGCCCAGTAAGCAAGTGGTTAAAAGTCAGCAGCTGCAGTATTTGTAGCTGCTGGCTTTTAATTTATTTATCTTTAGTCGGACTCAGTGACTTTGAACGTGGCATGGTTGTTGGTGTCAGACGGGCTGATCTGAGTTTTTCTCTGGTTCAGACTGGTAGTGGGGATGTAATGGTGGGGGGGGGGGGTATCACCGGTTTAGACTGGTAGTGGGGGTGTAATGGTGTGGGGGATGGGGTATCACCGGTTCAGACTGGTGGTGGGGGTGTAATGGTGTGTGGGGGATGGGGTATCACCGGTTCAGACTGGTGGTGGGGGTGTAATGGTGGGGGGGTATCACCGGTTCAGACTTATGGTGGGGGTGTAATGGTGGGGGGGTGGGGTATCACCAGTTCAGGCTGGTGGTGGGGGTGTAATGGTGTGGGGGATGGGGTATCACCGGTTCAGACTGGTGGTGGGGGTGTAATGGTGTGTGGGGGATGGGGTATCACCGGTTCAGGCTAGTGGTGGGGTGTAATGGTGTGTGGGGGATGGGGTATCACCGGTTCAGACTGGTGGTGGGGGTGTAATGGTGTGTGGGGGATGGGGTATCACCGGTTCAGGATGGTGGTGGGGGTGTAATGGTGAGGGAGATTATGTCAGCACACTTTGGGCCCCTGAGTACCAATTGAGCATCGTTTAATCACCACGGCCTACCTCAGTATTGTTGGTGACCATGTCCATCCCTTTATGACTACAGTGTCCCCATCTTCTGATGGCTCCTCCCAGCAGGATAATGTCACCATGTCACAAAGCTCCAATCATCTAACCACTGGACAATGAGGTCACTGATCTCCAATGTCCTCCACACTCACCACATCTCATCCAATAGGGACCCCTTGGGATGTGGTGGACTGGAAGATGATTGGCATCATGGATGTGCAGCCAACAAATGTGGTGCAACTGTGTGATGTTATCAGGTCACTATGGAGCAAAATCTCTGAGGAACGTTTCCAACACCTTGTTGTATCTATTCCACCAAGAATGAAGGCCAAAAGGGGGTCCAACCCGGGACTAGCAAGTGGCCATTGAGTATAAATTTTCAGAGGTTGTACCAGTTTGGGTTTGCATAAACATGTGCCAGTCCTTGTTGCCCCCTCAGAGGGCACAGGTGTCTGGGAGGCAATATGTCACCCCCCTTACCTCCTGTTTTAACCCTGAATAGCCTGCACCACCATGCATCATACACAGTTGCAGTGCAGCCCCATTAATTTGATTGGAAAATGTTCAGCGGTAGCATTGAATGCGTCAGTGCAGGACATTCGTCCAACCTCCTCCAGTTGCTGTTTAAGGTAGAGGAGGTGGCAAAACCCGCGACCCAACCGCCTATTTTTACTGCACTGTACCAGAATGTAAGCACACATGTTTTTCGAGACCGTGCATACTGGGTGTTCCCGGCACAGTACCGGACAAGCTAACGGAAAGCTCCTGATCACTACTTGCGATTGGGAGCTTTCCCGAAACATGTTAACCACTGTGACAGCCAATCAGAGTAGACACATGATCATAAACCCTGCTCCGCCTCATGCAATTTGAAACCCCTTAAAGGGCCAAGAGCTGCCGGCGCCAAGGGATTAAGCGTACACCTGTGCGAAGGCCATCAATAGAACAAGTGAATGGCAACACCCAGTAGTAATGACACTTCCGAAAATCTTTATTGAAGCAAAACCATAATAAATACAAAACAGCACCAGGATCTAAGGAAATATGTTGACGCGTTTCACGCTCAAAGGGGCTTATTCAGTAATGAGTCCTGAATAGGCACCTTTGAGCGTGAAACACGTCAACATATTTTCTTGGGTCCTGGTGCATACCTCCCAATTTTTCAAGATGGTATACCTATTAGCAAAAGCATGTAGGCATAGCACACACCCCTTGCCACGCCCATGCCCACTTAAAGGACAATTCTTCAAAAAATAATTTAACCACTTAGCAACCACCTGCCGAAAAATAACGGCGGCAAGGTGGTTGCTTAACTCTGGGATCACGTTATATAACGTGATTCCAGAGTCGCGCTCCCGCGCGCCCCCCGGGGCGCGCACACGGGAATATCCGTGACCGCCGGGTCCTCTGATATCGGCGGTTTACCACGTGATCGCGCCGTCCAATGACGGCGCGATCACATGTAAACAGACCGGCGTCATTTGATGACGCCGGTTCCTCCCTCCTCTCTCTGTACCGATCGGTACAGTGTGAGAGGGGGAACGCGGATGGTGGCAGCGCTGTGGATGGATCTGTGACTATTGCAGTCACAGATCCATCCATCCCTGCAACCCCCCCAGCAATACTGTGCATACCCCCCCAGCAATACTGTGCATACCCCCCCAGCAATACTCAGCGTACCCCCCCAGCAATACTCAGCAGTACCCTGGCGCAATACTCAGCAGTATCCTGGCGCAATACTCAGCAGTATCCTGGCGCAATACTCAGCAGTACCCCGGCGCAATACTCAGCATACCCCGGCGCAATACTCAGCATACCCCGGCACCTATGGGGATTTTTAAGTCGCGAAGTTTGGCGCCATTCCACAAGCGTGTGCAATATTGAAGGGTGACATGTTGGGTATCTATTTACTCGGCGTAACTTCATCTTTCATATTATGCAAAAACATTGGGCTAAATTTAATGTTTTTTTTTTTAAAAAGCACAAAACTGTTTTATTTCCAAAAAAAATGTGTTCGAAAAATTGCTGTGCAAATACCATGTGCGATAAAAAGTTGTTACAACCGCCATTGTATTCTCTAGGATCTTTGCTAAAAAAGCATATATAATGTTTTGGGGTTCTATGTAATTTTCTAGCAAATAAATGATGATTTTTCCATGTAGGAGAGAAATGTCAGAATTGGTCTGGGTGTTCCAGAACGCCTGATGGCGCTCCCTGCATGTTGGGCCTCTGTATGTGGCCGCACTGTGTAAAAGTCTCACACATGGGGTATCGCCATACTCGGGAGGAATAGCAGAATGTGTTTTGGGGTGTAATTTGTGGTATGCATATGCTGTGTGTGAGAAATAACCCGCTAATATGAAAATGTTGTGGAAAGGAAATAAAAATGAAAAAAATCTTGATTTTGCAAAGAATTGTGGGAAAAAATGACAACTTCAAAAAACTCACAATGCCTCTTTCTAAATACCTTGGAATGTCTTTTTTCCATAAAGGGGTCATTTGGGGGGTATCTGTACTTTTCTGGCATGTTAGGGTCTCAAGAAATGAGAGAGGCTGTCAGTACATCAGATGTGATCAAATTGATCAATTTTCAGTAATTGGTACCATAGCTTTTAGACCCTATAACTTTCACCCAGACTAAATAATATCAATTTTTTTTGTTTTGTTACCAAAGGTATATAGCAGTATACATTTTAGGCCAAGTTTATGAAGAAAAATTACTTTTTTGCAAAATGTTATAATAGAAATGAAGAAAAATAAAAAATTTTACAAAATTTTCGTTCTTTTTTCATTTATAGCGAAAAAAATAAAAACCGCAGAGGTGATAAAATACCACCAAAAGAAAGCTCTATTTGTGGGGAAAAAAGGACAAAAATTTCATTTGGTTACAGTATTGTATGACGGAGTTATTGTCATTCAAAATGTGAGAGCACCAAAAGCTGAACATTGGTCTGGTTATTAAGTGGGTTTAAGTGCCCAGTGGTCAAGTGGTTAAACAAGTTATTTTTTTTTTTCTTTTACCACTAATATTACTTAAAGGCGTTTAAACCTTAAAATGCTGAAATTATTGAGGATATGAATATTATTGTGGAGGTGATCCTGAAAATTCAACCCTTTTATTTATCAGATGTTATCTTAAAATGCTGAAATTATTTTAGGATATTAATATTATTGTGGAGGTGATCCTGTAAATTGAACCCTTTATTTATCTGAGTTTACCCTATTAAAATGCTGAAATTATTTAGGATATTAATATTATTGTGAAGGTGATCCTGAAAATTCAACCCTTTATTTATCTGATTTTACCCTATTAAAATGCTGAAAATATTTAGGATATGAATATTATTGTGGAGGTGATCCTGAAAATTAAACCCTTTTATTTATCTGATTTTATCTTATTAAAATGCTGAAATTATTTTAGGATATTAATTTTATTGTGGAGGTGATCCTGTAAATTTAACCCTTTATTTATCTGATTTTATCCTATTAAAATGCTGAAATTATTTAGAATATAAATATTATTGTGAAGGTGATCCTAAAAATTCAACCCTTTATTTATCTGATTTTACCCTATTAAAATGCTGAAATTATTTGAGATATAAATATTTATTGTGGAGGTGGTCCTGAAAATTCAACCCTTTATTTATCTGATTTTACCCTATTAAAATGCTGAAATTATTTAGGATATGAATATTTTTGTGGAGGTGATCCTGAAAATTCAACCCTTTTATTTATCTGATTTTATCTTATTAAAATGCTGAAATTATTTTAGAGTATTAATATTATTGTGGAGGTGATCCTGTAAATGTAACCCTTTAATTATCTGATTTTATCCTATTAAAATGCTGAAATTATTTAGAATATAAATATTATTGTGGAGGTGATCCTGAAAATTCAACCCTTTATGTATCTGATTTTACCCTATTAAAATGCTGAAATTATTTGAGATATAAATATTATTGTGGAGGTGATCCTGAAAATTCAACCCTTTATTTATCTGATTTTATCCTTTTAAAATGCTGAAATTATTTGGGATATAAATATTAATGTATAAATAGTTTTTATCTAGTCTTGTAAAAAAAAAAAAAACAATAATAAAAAAAAAAACATTTACTAATACAGAACTGTTCTGGTTGCTCAGGGTGAAACCAAAGTGCTGAAGCTGAAGAATTTGCGTCCTCAAGACTACGCCAATTATACGTGTCAAGTGTCCGTGCGGAATGTTTGCGGAATCCCCGATAAATCCATCACTTTCCGGCTCACTAACAAGACAGGTAAGGGATAAAGAAAGAAAATTGGTAGTGCCTGCCCATCACTTCTCTCTCTCTCTTTTGTATTTATTTTTTCCTCTGGAGAATTGTCTCCGTCCGGTGATAAGAACATTGAAGCCCAGCTCACTCCTCTCTATTGGATAGTTCAACAGTTTTAGTGGTGCATTTGGATAAAAAAAGATAAATGAAAATTAGCAACACCAAGTTAACGATCATGAATTAGCTGTTGACAGCTATTGGGGAAACAAGGATAAAAGTAAAAGACCAAAACGACACTATACTCACCAAATTAAGTATAATCAATAGAGCAGCGAAACGCGTCAAGCATGACATTCAAACGTTACATAATGTATTCAATGTAAAAATAATTGATACAATGTAATATATACAGTAAAAAAAATGTCCTTTCACTTCTCCCCCCCCCCCCCACGAGTCAAAGCCCCCCACCCCTGAAAGGAGAGGGAAGAAATAAAGAAAATATTAATAATTTTTTAATAAAAAGGGGGGGTGTGATTACATAACCCTGTCTTATACATTTAATTATTTATATAAAGAGGGGGGAGGGAATTTCATTTCACTACCCCCCATAAAGGAAGAAAGAAAAAAAGGGGTGGGTGATTATATATCCTTCCCCTTTCTATATTATATTATTAAAATAAAGAGGGGGAGGTGACATCTAACCCCACTACCCCCATACTACTCTCTAACAAACTGAGAAGAAAAAACATTTTTTTACATTGTTATAGCTTTTTTTTCCACGGTGGGAAGCTTTCACACAGAATTTTGTATGTTTTTATTATTTTTGGAATTTTAAATTTTTACTTTTAACAATAAAATATACACAAGATGGAAAAGATTCCATCTTGTTGTATATTTTATTGTTAAAAGTAAAAAAAAAAAAAAAATCCCCAAAATAATAACAACATGCATTCTAAGGTTGGTAATAGCAACAAAAGTTTTATGTTGTTATTTTGTATATTGACTGTTTTTTTTTTAACTTTTTTTTTTTTTTTTTTTTTTTTACTGTCCAAAAAAAGTTAAACAAAAAAAACACATACAAAAAATACAATTTAATTATTTATATGAAGAGGGGGAGAGGGAATTTCATCTCACTACCCCCCATACCCCTCCAACAAATCGTAAAGGAAGAAAGAAAAATAAAGGGGGGGAGTGATTATATATCCTTCCCTTATCTATATTATATTATTAAAATAAAGAGGGGGGGGTGAAATCTAATCTCACTACCCCCATACTACCCTCTAACAAACTGCGAAAAGAAAAAAACTTTTTGTTTTTATTTTTTATAGCTTTTTTTTGCCACAGTAGGAAACTTTCACACAGTATTTTGTATGTTTTTATTATTTTTGGAATTTTTAATTTTTACTTTTAACAAAAAAAAATATATAAAAAGATGTTTGGAAAAGATTCCATCTTGTTGTATATTTTATTGTTAAAAGTAAAAATAAAAATTCCAATTTTTTTTTTACTTTTTTTTTTTACTTTTAACAATAAAATATACAACAGGATGGAATATTTTCCATCTTGTTGTATATTTTATTGTTAAAAGTAAAAAAAAAAAAAATCCCCAAAATAATAACAACATACATTCTAAGGTTGGTAAAAGCAACAAAAGTTTTATGTTGTAATTTTTATATTGACTGTTATTTTTTTTTACTGTCCAAAAAAAGTTAAACAAACAAAAAAAACACATACAAAAAATACAATTTAATTATTTATATAAAGAGGAGGAGAGGGAATTTCATCTCACTACCCCCCATACCCCTCCAACAAATCGTAAAGGAAGAAAGAAAAAAAGGGGGATTATATATCCTTCCCTTATCTATATTATATTATTAAAATAAAGAGGGGGAGGTGAAATCTAATCTCACTACCCCCATACTACCCTCTAACAAACTGCGAGAAGAAAAAAACGTTTTGTTTTTATTTTTTATAGCTTTTTTTGCCACAGTAGGAAACTTTCACACAGCATTTTGTATGTTTTTATTATTTTTGGAATTTTTAATTTTTACTTCTAACAAAAAAAACATATAAAAAGATGTTTGGAAAAGATTCCATCGTGTTGTATATTTTATTGTTAAAAGTAAAAATAAAAATTCCAATTTTTTTTTTACTTTTTTTTTTTACTTTTAACAATAAAATATACAACAGGATGGAATATTTTCCATCTTGTTGTATATTTTATTGTTAAAAGTAAAAAAAATTTTTTCCTGAAAATAATAAAAAAATACATTCTAAGGTTGGTAATAGCAACAAAAGGTTGATTGGGATTATGGTGGTGCCCAATAAAAAAAAAAGGAAAAATACAGAAATATTATAAAATTGAAAATGTTACTACATAAAACATCAATCCACATATAGGGCCAGATTCAGAAAGAAAGTACGCCGGCGTATCTCCTGATACGCCGCCGTAATTTCAAATGTGCGCCGTCGCATCTTTACGCCGATTCTGAAAGCGAGATACCCCGAAAAACATGGCTTTAGCCGTCCGACGTAACTTGCCTACGCCGGCGTATCGTGGGCGCATAGTTAGGCTGAACGCATTCGGCGTTCCCATTAAAAATATGCAAATGAGCTAGATACGCCGATTCACAAGCGTAGTTGCGCCTGACATATTGATATACGTCGTTTACGTAAGGCGTATGACCGGCGTAAAATTACCCCTGCTATATGAGGCGTAGGCAATGTTAAGTATGGACGTCGGAACAGCGTCGAATTGTACGTCGTTTACGTCGTACACGTAAGTCGTACCCGAATAGGGCTGTGCGTAAGTTACGTTCACGTCGAAAGCATTAACTATTTGCAACTTGATTATGGAGCATGCGCACTGGGATATGTCCACGGACGGCGCATGCGCCGTTCGTTCGGACCCTCATTTGCATGGGGTCACGGCTAATTTTAATACAACACGCCCACTGCCTGGCTACTTCGAATTACGCGCGCTTACACTGGCCCATTTACACAACGCCGCCGTAACTTACGGCGCAAATTCTTTCTGAGAACGGTACCTGCCTCTGTAAGTTACGGCGGCGTAGTGTATATGAGATACGCTACGCCCGCGGAAACTTAGGCAAATCTTTCTGAATCTGGCCCATAGGGTTCAATAATATCATTAGCAGAGCATGTTACAAATTTATTTTGCCGGTCACTGATATCCGTATACATGGATTGGTCAATACTAGAGGGTCATATCACGTGTCTCGCCAATAATGGCTTCTTCAGGGGAAAATTTATACAGACCACCAATATCCATACAGCTCTAATAACAATAAGCTCATATACTGTACGGGTTAATAATTATATTTACAAATATAACAGATAAAAATAAATATGTATATATCATGGTTCAACATGTCCCAATACATTCTAAGGTCTCTTTAAATTTTTTATGTTGGTATTTTTTTTTTACTGTTTTTTTTTTTTTTTTTTACTTTACAAAAAAATTGTTAAACAAAAAAAAACACATACAAAAATAAAATAAAAATGTACACATATTAAAAAAAATGCACACATTAAAAAGAAAAAGTCTTTGGAGCCATTTAACCACTTAAGGACCGCCGCATGTACATTTACGTCGGCAGAATGGCACCGACAGGCACATCAACGTATATATACATTGGTGCCTTGGGGGGGATCGGGGGTCCAATCGGACCCCCCCCCGTACATGCGGCGGTCCGCGCGGCTGCAGGAGCGATCCGACAAGTGGGGGCGGCTATCCGTTTTCATCCGCCCCCTCCGGATCGCTCCCAGCCAATGCGCGCGCCCGCCTGACCTGTCACTTCCTCCTCCTGTGTAAACACAGGAAGGAGGAAGCGACGTGATCTCTCCCTCGGCGTTTGTTTCAAGCGCCGCTGAGGAGAGATCACCACACTACAAGTAAGTCCTGCACCAACACTACACTACACACACACAAAATCACATTTAACCCCCGCGATCGCCCCCCCCCCCCTCCCCCCTGTCACAGTGTCACTGAATGCAGTAATCATACATGTATGATTACTGTATTTAGTGTCAGTGTGACAGACAGTGTGACAGTCAGTCAGTGTTAGTGTCAGGGTAGCCCCCCCACCCCCCCCCAATAAAGTTTTAACCCCTTGATCACTGCCCTAGTTAACCCTTTCACTCCCTATTGCCAGCATCACTAAGCGATCATTTTTCTGATCGATGTATTAGTGTCGCTGTTCCCGCTAGGTAGCTAATTTTTTTTTAATGCGATTTTTTTTTTACTAAAGACATGCGGCTAAATAAATTTTGGCCTAAATGTTTGACTAAAATTTAGTTTATTGGTTTTTTATTATAACAAAAAGTAAAAAATATTGATTTTTTTCCAAAAATGTCGCTCTATTTTTGTATATAGCACAAAAAATAAAAATCGCAGAGGCGATCAAATACCACCAAAAGAAAGCTCTATTTGTGGGAAAAAAAGGACGCGAATTTTGTTTGGGAGCCACGTCGCACGACCGCGCAATTGTCTATTAAAGCGACGCAGTGCCGAATCGCAAAAACCCCTTGGGTCATTTGCCAGCGTATTGGTCCGGGTCTTAAGTGGTTAAAGTACGTTGAATGCCTAAAAAAAACAACCAAATTTTTGTCTTATCGACTCCATGTTGCACAAACAGCAGAAATGTTATCAAATTTAATTAAAACTCTTCCTTGTTTTAATGAAATCCAGCTGACCCGTAGCTACTGCCAAAAGTGTTGATCTGATAGAAGGCATGTAACCAGTGTTATACTGGGAATAACTGGAAATAGTACTGGAATCCTGCAGTGATACATTGTAGCAGTGTGCATGGATGGCAACATATTACTAATTCATCCTCATCCATTATCATCCACATTGTTATACAAATGATCTTCATTTTGGATATACACACTGCCCATATGATGCATTGGCTTTAACTATATAGTAAGGGGGGGGGGGGCTGGGCTCATTGACCTTCAGATTAGTTCAATGGACCCATACAGCATTCTGTGCGGAGTTTTAAGTTTGTCTACTATGATCTCTGTTTATAAAGTTGAGCAATAAAACTGTTGTGTTGCCAATACCTACCTACCAATACCTACCTGTGTACGACCCCTGTAGTGCTGGTGGAGTCTCAATTCCACCAAAATCCATACCAGACCTTTATCAGAGCATGCAGGCCTGCCAGGCCTGGTGAGCGCCCCTCCTGGACCATACCAGACCACATGCCCTCAATGAGGTGGTGGTTGCTTTGGGGCAGGGAGGGATAGAGGGAGCAAGGGCCTCTTCCCAACAACCCTGGATGGTGGTTGTGGGGGTCTGCGGGCAGGGGGCTATCAGAATCGGGAAGTCTTGTTTAATAAGGGGGCCACCAGATCCCAGCCCCCCTCCCATGTGAATGAGTATGGGGTACATTGCACCCCTACCCATTCATCAAAAAAGAAGTGAAGTATTACAAAAAACAAGAGACGTTTTTTGACAGGTCCTTTATTAAAAATTAAGAATGTGTCCCCCCCATGATAGATCCCCCTCTATTGATGTCTTCTTCCCCTAGGCTTCTCCCTCCGCTGATGTCTTCTCCCGCCTCTGATGTCTTCTTCCTCTGGGCTTCTCCCTCCGGTGTTGTCACAGTGATGTCGCAAGGGGGCGGGGTCTCCAGATGACATCACCGGATGGCCACACCCCAAAGCTATATAAGAACTGTCAAAAGATCTTTTTAAAATTTTTAGCAGCAGAAGACTTCAGCGGAGGAAGAAGACAGTGGTGGTGGAACCAGAGGATTTAAATACAAAATAAAATATCTCTGGACTCCGCCTCCACTGCCCCGCCTCCTACTAATTCACATCAGTTCACCGGTGGCACGCCCTTCCAACTTGTATCCTTCTACTTCCCACCTATTCATTTACAGAGCAACCAATCCTACTGGAAGCTTTATTTAAGCTTCAACTGAGCCAACCCAGTATATGGACATTTGATTGGATGATTGATTTCATATAATTGCACAAAATAATTAATTTTTTAATAATATTTGGTAATAAATATTGCATAGCAAGTTGGCGTTGCTAAGGTTTTTAAGGGTCAATCCAGACTGGATTTATTAAATGTGACTTTAAAAAAAAAAATGCATCAGACCCAGTTTCGACCCAAGCAATCAAATTCAATCCCACCAGTAGAGGCGCTAGAGGCTGTATTACATGGTCTCCAATACAGGGGTAATGCATATCTTGTGTTTTTTTTTTTTGTTTTTTTGTTTTTTTGCTTTTTTTTTTGGTGATATGGTCCAAACGTATTTTATTTTAATTTTATTTTTTGAAATCCAAAGACAAATAAATAAATGCACTTTTTTCTACTGTGATCAGTGTTTTTGAAAAAAAACTATTGTTACGGTTGATAAACAAAAATGACATTTTATTCTATATTTTTTTTTTTTTCAGTTTAAATTGATACTACAATTATGATTCTAGCACAAAGAATTGCAGGTGAAATGAAGACTTACAAATTACAATTAAAGGCTTTTTTTTTTTCTAATTTTGCTGCTTTTTTTTTTAAATGTGGCGTCAAAATATTGAATAAATAAAATAAATCAAAAAGAAAAAAAAAAAGTTTGAAATTTTAAGCATTAGAAAAATAAGCCCTAAAAATTAAGAGAAAATGGGGTTAATTAGGACCAATAATGGTAAACTAAGGCCGCGTACACACGGAGGGACATGTCCGCTGAAACTGTCCGACGGACCGTTTCCAGCGGACATGTCTCCTCCGGATTTTCATCTGACGGCGTGTACACACCATCGGATCAAAATCCCTGCCGGCAGACAGCGCGGTGACATGGCGGTGACGTTGACGCTGCCACGTCACCTCACCAGGAAGTAAAAAAACGTCCACGCATGCGTCGCATTAAATTCGACGCTTGTGCGGGCAGATATGTCCGCTGGTTAGTGTACTAACCAGTGGACATATCTGAAGGACATGTCTCCGGCGGACAAATTTTAAAGCATGTCCGCTAGCCCATACACACGATCGGATTTGTCCGCTGAACTGGTTCGTCGGACCAGTTTCAGCGGACAAATTTGATCGTGTGTACGCGGCCTTAGAGTAAAAAACGGAATAAAAAACAAACTGATAAAGAATAAATTCAGAAGATATTTTTTTTTTACGTGGCCTCCAATACCGAGGTCTGTGATTTGGCTTAGTACTTATTACTCTGTGTTAAAGCCGAACTCCAGGCAAACCTCTGAGCTCTGCTATACAAGGACTGAAAGCCCCCCTAACTTCCTGTTGTACCTCTGGGACAGGAAGTGAGGGAAAATCTAATCAGAGGTAGACAAACGACACAAAATAAACTGGAATGAGTTTTAACTGGTCCCTACCGTATCCAGAACTAAAGATTTGGCTATACAGTACATACTAGGGTTGCACTGATACTGGTAGCGGTGCCAATACTAATCATTTGCATGAGTATCAGTACTCGTGCAAATACTCCGATACCTGAAACCGATACTTTTACGCCAGTTCTTTCAGCTGTCAGCGGGATTCCTCCACTGAGAAATGGTTAAAAAAAAAACTGGCAATTACCGATTGTTAAGGAGCAGCTGGTGGCTCATTTAGCTGTCAGTGGGGTTCCCAGTGGTGGCTGCTCCTGCATGGTGCAGGAGCGCCGCCCCCCTAATCCATGCGCTCGCCTCCCCTAATTTACACCCAGGGCGCCAGACGCATGGATTCCAATGTTTTTTTTTAGAAGCACGATTGGAGCCTGAGGCTATAATTGGCTTGAAAAATGGTGGGCTTGAAGCACATTCGCTAATATTCTTCCTGTTTCACCTCGCCAATCAGGAAGCCGTTCCTGAGAACCCATTGGCTGGGAGTCCTAAGACCCGGTTGGCCACGGGTCCTAAGTCCTGTTTGGCTGGGAGGAGAAGCGATCGCCGGGACTTGGGGAGGAGACGCAGGGGGGAAAGCCTTAACCTGGATAGGGTAAGTGGCAGGTGACAGGCGAGCGATGTGGCACTCGAGCAATGGGGGGAAGCGGCAATCGAGCGAGCGCAGGGGGGTGCTGGTTGTTTGGTTGGCTGGCTGGCTGGGGGTGGCAGGCTGAGGAGGCCCCCCAAGAAAATTTACCACCAGCCAGGTTGACCTTTGACAGCTGAAGTGTAAACCAAGTCCTGGCAATCGGAGCTGTAAAAAAAAAAAAAGCAGTCTAGCAATGTTTATCAACAACATTGCTCAGCTGCTAAAACAGAAAGATAAAAATAAACATTGTTTCATTTTATATCTTTCTGTTTATTCATCTACAAATCAAAAGGGATGTATGTCGATCTGCAGATGAAGTCAGTTTAAAGCAACCTGTCAAGTAAAAAAGTATTTTTTTTTTTTTGAATGTTCCTCTGTTTAACCCCCTATTAACCCTTAATTTACTCTAATCAGCCCTAGTTAACTCCTTATTTTCCTAAATGTAATTATTATTTCCCTGCTGATTTTTTTATTGTTATAAACTAAAGAATAGTTAAAACTTTTTTTGTTTGCATTGTTTTTACACCTATAACATATATTTACATGTTTAACAATTAAAAAAGTGCAAAATTTAAAAACCCAAAAATTACTTTTTTTGTACAAACTTTTTAATGCTTTGTACCCTTGCTGACAGCTGAAGTGCAAACAAAACAGTTGCAGGCAGGTATCGGTAATTGATATTGGCGAGTACTAAAAAACCAAAAACAAAACAAAAAGGAATTGCTGAAAAACAAAAAATGGTATTGGTGCATTCCTAGGACATACACTTAAATGATATACAGTGACAATAAATACAGAGTAGAGTTATATAGCTATGCTGGAAAAAGACACTGATCCATTGGGTTCAACTGACAGAATAAAGAAATAAATTAAAAGGGTAGTAAAGGTAAATGTTTTTTCACCTTAATGCATAGGATGCATTAAGGTGAAAAAACATCCGATGGTACTGCCCCCCGAACCCCCGTTTTACTTACCTGACCCCTCAGAAGTTCCGCGCGTGTCCATGTGATCCTCTTTGGTTCCCAGCCTGGCCGTTGATTGGCTAGGCTGGATGGATTGATAGCAGCGCAGCCATTGGCTGGCGCTGCTGTCAATCACAGCGGATAATGCGGCGCACCGGGGGTGGGACCGAGTGATACAGTCGGCGGCTATGCCCGCCGCTGTATCAGGGGAGCGCGCTCGCAAAAGCTTTGCACCATGCGAGTTCACTCGCATGAAGGTGGAAAGCTTTTGCGAGGAGCCAATACAGCCGCCGAGGGACCCCAGAAGACAGGGTTAGGGGACACTGTGCAAAACGAGCTGCACAGCGGAGGTAAGTATAACATGTTTGTTATAAAAATAAAAAAACTTTACCTTTCGTGTTCCTTTAAGTAAAACCAACAGAGTAAAAAAATTGAAAACCTGCATATACAGAATTCGATGCCAATGGTTGATCCAGAGGAAGGCAAAAAAAAAAAAAAACTTTGGTCCAATTAGTTCGAACTAGAGAAAAAGAATCCTTCTTGATCCTGTAAGGTCAATCAGATATTCCCTGGATCAACAATCTCGGGTGGTATCGCTTCTAAATTAAGTTGTGTCTTTTATATCTGCCTGGAGCTCGGCTTTAATGCTTTAGTACATTGAGTGCACAGCTGGATACTTACCGGTCTCTCTCCGTTCAGGAGCAGCTTGGTGGGGACGAGCAGGAGATGACACAATGGTGTATAGAAGCAAGAGATCCATCCCGTCTCCGCTATGGCTGAAAACAGAGGCCGGTCAGTGTCCTCTGTTTCTTTTTTTATCATAAGTAGGAACTCTGCGGAACGCGTGAGTGTGTATGTGCATGAATGTGGGTGTATGGGTGTTGTGTGTGCATGTGGGACTGTACCAGTGTTTTCTTTTCCATCTGCTTGGGAGCAACTGTGTTGTATGAGCTGTGCGCATATATATCATATCCTACATCTACATGTGTGTTTTTATTCCTGAGTGTGTATATTTTAGAAGGTATGTAGAGTTCTATATGTGCATGCTTATATGTGTGTACATACATGAGAGTAATTTCTTAGACCTTATGCAAATTGACACTTTGACACATCCAACATAAATTGTGGGAGTAATTTCATGCCCAGGAGAGACACCCATATAATGTCATGTATGCAGGGGTGTTTTTTTTGGGCAGCTTGTAGACCCCCTTGCCGTTCCATTATCTCACAAAGGGTTTTGACTGACATGATTCAGAAGAATAACTAAGTTATTATAATGTACTGTGTTGGGATACCCTTACATATACGCAAACAATACTAAATTGTAGCTATTTATCTGCTGTCCTCTCTTTTCTACATCAAATCAAAGCTCAGAACTTATACAGCATTTCTCAGCTTCAGTAGGCAGGGGGTGGGGATCTGATATCACATACTGAACGGTATAGAACAGGGAGCTTAGTATAATCTAAGATCTGAGTGAAGGGAATAGGCCTTGTATGCCTGGATTTTTTATGGGCTGCTTGTAGACCCCCTTGCCGTTCCATTATCATCTCACAAAGGGTTTTGACTGACATGATTCAGAAGAATAACTATGTTATTATAATGTACTGTATTTGTAAACCCTTACATATAAGTAGTGAAGTCACTAGCCTCAGGTACAGAGCTGAAACAAATCCTCCTACATAAATTGTAGCTGTTTATCTGCGGCCCTCTCTTTTCTACATCAAATCAAAGTCCAGAACTTATACAGCATTTCTAAGCTTCAGTAGGCAGGGGGTGAAGATCTAATGTCACATACTGAACGGTATAGAACAGGGAGCTGAGTGTAATCTGAGATCTGAGTGAAGGGAATAGGGCTTGTATGTCTGGATTTTTTATGGGCTGCTTGTAGACCCCCTTGCCGTTCCATTATCATCTCACAAAAGGTTTTGACTGACATGACTCAGAAGAATAACTATGTTATTATAATGTACTGTGTATGTAAACCCTTACATATAGGCAGTGAAGTCACTAGCCTCAGGTACAGAGCTGAAACAAATCCTCCTACATAAATTGTAGCTGTTTATCTGCGGCCCTCTCTTTTCTACATCAAATGAAAGTCCAGAACGTATACAGCATTTCTAAGCTTCAGTAGGCAGGGGGTGAGGATCTGATGTCACATACTGAACGGCATAGAACAGGGAGCTGAGTGTAAACTGAGATCTGAGTGAAGGGAATAGGCCTTGTATGCCTGGATTTTTTATGGGCTGCTTGTAGACCCCTTTGCCGATCCATTATCATCTCGCAAAGGGTTTTGACTGACATGATGCAGAAGGATAACTGTGTGATTATAATGTACTGTATGAAGATGAAAGTGGTTGTAAACCCTTACATATACCTAGAAAGTGACTAGCCTCAGGTAATATACAGAGATGAAACAAAACCTCCAACATAAGTTGTACCTGTTTATCAGCAGCCCTCTCATGTCTACATCAAATACAAGTCCAGAACTTATACTGAATTTCTAAACTTTAGAAGGCAGGGGGTGGGGATCTGATCTCACACACTGATAGATCTTACATAGTTACATAGTTAGTCAGGTTGAAAAAAGACACAAGTCCATCCAGTTCAACCACAAAAAAATAAATAAACAAACAAAATAAAAAAAACACAGTACATCACATTTACCCAACTCCATACCCACAGTTGATCCAGAGGAAGGAAAAAAAAACCAGCAGAGCGATGATCCAATTTGATACAGTAGGGGAAAAAAATTCCTTCCTGATCCCCCGAGAGGCAATCGGATTTACCCTGGATCAACTTACCTACACATCTTAGTACTCAGTTATATTATCTATACTCAAACAAAAAAGTTAACAGGAAAATAAAATGGGCAGACTCAATGGACTACTCAATCTTTTTTCTGCCATCATTTTTCTATGTTACTAGATCTAAAAACATAGAGCAGGATGCTGAGTGTAATCTGAGATCTGAGTGAAGGGAATAGACAAACCCTCCCTCTACAATGTCTCATAGGTGAACATGCACAGCTGAGGCTGTCAATCAGCTGCTGTGTGCTGGGCGCTCGAGGCCATATCCTGGGATTGCCTGGTGTCAGCATAGACATTAAAAAAGTTATCCCATCAAGATGAAAAAAATCTTAAAGCAAAGTTCCCTGCAATAGAAGATGTATTATACTCACCCCTCTCCCTTTGGCATTTGACACTTCCGGGAGTGTCAGATACCTTTGTCCCCCACTGCAGCCTATAGTTTAATCCACTGACCCCTTACAATACTACATAATTCAGCCGTCACCAGTGGCAGCCACTGTGCCCATCAATTGCCACCACTGTGCCATCAAACGCAGCCACTGTGCCCATCAATTCCTGCCAGTTTGCCCCATCAATTGCTGCAGTTTGCCCCATCAATTGCCGCTAGTTTGCCCCATCAAATGCTGCCAGTTTACCCCATCAATTGCCGCCAGTTTGCCCCATCAAACGCCACCAGTTTGCCCCATCAAACACCGCCAGTTTGCCCCATCAAACACCGCCAGTTTGCCCCATCAAATGCCGGCAGTTTGCCTCATCAAATGCTGCCAGTTTGCCCCCCTTGCCCGGCACTTACCTTTCTCGGGTCAGCACCATCTTCCACGCTCCCTCCAAGTCCTCGATGTCTTCTCCTGTCCTCTTCATGTCATCTCTGCTTTGATTGGACGCCTGATAGGCATCCAATCAAAGCACTTGTCAGGTGACCGGTAACCAGACCCAGTGACTCAGTGCACCCGAATGGCGGGTCAGTGTTAGGGAAGCGATTCCCTAACACAGCACTGTGTAAACAGTGAGCACACAGCAGTGCACCCGCTGTTTAACAATGTGGAAGCCTATTTGGAAGCCTATTGGAGCTGACGGCTCTAGAGCCAAAACACCCCCACCGCTGTAATTCAGATAGCCAGCGCTCGACAAGGGGCCTGGACACCTGAATAGGGGGGCGGCAGCGGCGACAATAGATAGATTCATGTAATGTATAAATCTATCTATTGTTGATTGATGGGTGCAGGAGAGAGGGGGCGGCGCTCCTGCACCCTCTATGGATGCACTACCACTGGCCATCACATAGGGTTCTGAGGCTGAAACCACAGGGCATGGTGGGAGACACTGGCACCTGACTTTCCTGGAAGTGTCAAATGCCAAAGAAAAAGAAGTGAGTGTAATACTTCTTCTATTGCCTGGAACTGACTTTAGGATTTAATTTAAACATGACAGGGTCCCTTGAAATAAGTAAAAAGATGTTTCTTCATTTAAAAATGTTTGTGTCGGTGTGTGTTTGTGCTTGAATGTCTCCATGTGTTTATTTCCATATATGTTATATGTTTTTATCTGTCTTATTATCTGTATAATCTGTTTTTATCTATATGTTTGTGTTTTTTCTACCATATATATGCTATCATTATTGAAATGTACGGGTGACTGTATATAGTTTGTGTTTATATGTGTGAACACGAGTTAGATATGTGCACCTGCCTGTCACCAACGTCTTACATTGAGCATTTCATTCCATAGAAAGCATTTGGTGAGTGTTTGCAGTATGTTGGTGCAATAATGCTGTTCTTTTTTTTTCATACTTATCTTAATTTCCGCACTTTATTCTTATATAACAAAGAGTGAAATAGCATGTGTATGAATAACTGGCAAATATCGGTTGTTTTATTATGAAGCTCTTTTTTCGGGGGGTGCTCGTAGACCCCATTGCTGTTCCATTATCAATTTGCAAAGTACAGTCTATGGGGATGTTGATTGACCTGATTCATAAGGATAACTACACTATGTTGTCAAAAGTAGTGAGCCTTTACACGCATATGAACTTTAACGGCATCCCAGTCTTAGTCTGTAGGGTTGAATATTGAGTTGGCCCAACCTTTGCAGCTATAACACTTCTGGGAGTGTGTCTATGGAAATATTTGACCATTCTTCCTTTAAAGCAAGGTTGCTTTGTGCACTGGTCCAAAACATTTGGTGTGGAGTTGGGGGGGGGTCTAATGTTGGTGGGGGGATCATTTCTGGGAGGGACCTATTGTTGCTGAGATCTATTGTGACTGGGGGACTATTGCTGCTGGTGGGGAGGTTTGTTGCTGAGGGGAATCTTATGCTGCAGGGGGGAATCATTGCTGGGAGGGACCTATTGTTGCTGAGATCTATTGTCACTGGGGGACTATTGCTGCTAGTGTGGAGGTTTGTTGCTGAGGGGAATCTTATGATCATTGCTGTGAGGGACCTAAAGTTGGGGGAAGGGTCTCCTGATGCTGGCTGCTGGGAGATCTGTTGTTTCTGGTGGGGGGTCAATTGTTGCTGGGATCTTTTGTCGCTGGGGGATCTATTGTTTCAGGGGGTCTATTGTTGCTGGCTGTTGAAGGAAGGGTCTCCCGATGCTCCCTGCTGGGGCATCTATTGTTGCTTTTGGTTGGGGGGGAACGTTCTATTGTTGCGGACTGCAGGGGATCTACAGCTTTTCATGTTTTGATTAACAAATTGGTTAGCAGCACCAGAAAATTATACTTGTCTCTGTATTCAAGGAGTATATCAAGGGGTGACTAGCAATAGGGAGTACCTGCACCTATTCCCTAAAATAAAAAGTCCTGAATCCAGAGCTTCCAAACTTTGTCAAAATAGGTCTGCTTGTCAAGTGAAATTGCCGAAAGGCGTTCATTGACCATGACCCCGGACAACTTATTTTTCACCAGGTCTAGGGGGGTCGTAGAGGACTTCCAGGACCTGGCAATTGCAATCCTAGCTGTCGTGAATACAAATGCTATAAGTTTCCTCATAAATCCCTAATTTTTTATTGTAAGAATAAATATTTTTAGGCCCAGTTAATATGGAAAAGGGTCAAATTTCATAGAGCAGTAACCCTTTGCAACCAAATAGAACTAGCTGGGCACTGTTCCAACTCCACATACAATAATTCTAGTTTCTAAGAGTTATTGCAGTTGTTCCTTACACTGATTTTTGAGCCCTTGTCTGACCATGAAACACAATGAAGTAGTGTCAAGGAAGTAGGCCTTTGTCAGGATGGGATCTGAACCCACATTCTCTGCTGCATGCGGCAGAAGCTCTTCTTGCTGAGCCACAAGAGCTGCTGGAAAGCATCTTGTTTCATCCCTTAGATAATCTTGCCTTGAACTCTGTTTCTGGAGAACGTTGAACACCTTGCTCCTCCCATCAACTTCCTATTTAAGCCATGCCTTTGCACTTCCTGTTTGCCAGATTATTGTGCTCTCTTAAGGAGGTAAGAGGACATGGTACTCATATTTGGAATAAAAGAGCCATGATTAGCATACTAAGTACCCTGGGTCTGGTGCAACGATTTTTGACACCCTAGGCAAAACCTAATTTAGAAATTTTGAACCCCCCTCCGGCTCAACCCCTGACTCCGCCACCTTTTGCCCTGCTCATGTATACCCCACCTTTTTAATGAAGCGCCCATCAAATGCAGCCTACCAGCGCCCATCAAATGCAGCCTACCAGTGCCCATCAATGCAGCCCACCAGCGCCCATCAATGCAGCTACCATTGCTCATCAATGCAGCCTACCAGCACCCATCAAATGCAGCCTACCAGCGCCCATCAAATGCAGCCTACCAGCGCCCATCAATGCAGCCCACCAGCGCCCATCAATGCAGCTACCAGTGCTCATCAATGCAGCCTACCAGCACCCATCAATGCAGCCTACCAGCGCCCATCAATGCAGCCTACAAGTGCCCATTAAATTCAGCCCACCAGCCCCATCAATGCAGCCTACCAGTCCCCATCAAAGGCAGTCCACCATTGCAAAAAACATAGAAGAGATGCGCCAATCTAAGTGTAGTAAGTTGATGTTATGCGAGTCGTAGATACCAGGAAGGACCTGGTATCTACGACTCGCATAACATCCACGGCTCTCAGCCCTTAAACGAGGATTGTGCCGGAGAACAATGGCGGTGACTCCCGACTAACAGCGCTATTAAGTCTCCGCTTTTATCTAGTTTTGTGAGTAGTCATTTTAATGTTTTTTACTCATGGTGAAATAAACATCAACTTACTACACTTAGATTGGCGCATCTCTTCTATGTTTTTTGAATCTCCTAGAGGCTTGCCTCTGCTTCAGGTGCTGCCGCTAAGTCTTCTGTCCAATTCACCATATCTCAAGACCCTCCGGATATGCTATGAACTGTTTGAACCCTATGGACCCCTAGTGATCCATAGAGACTTTATTCTATGGTGATTCTAAACTAATGTTTTAAGGATTTATACTTTGCATGCTTGAGCTGATTGTGCGCCATCAAAACCTATTTTTTCTGAGTCCACCATTGCCCATCAAATGCAGCCCACCATCACCCATCAATGCAGCCCACCCGCACACATCAATGCAGCCCACCAGCGTCCTTTGGGGCAGCCTCACCGGTGCCCATCAATGCAGCCTATCAGCGCCCATCAATGCAGCCCACCAGCGTCCATCAATGCAGCCTACCAATAAGCTTGCTTGCTTCCATTCATTCGGGAGTCATTAAACAGTCCTCCACTGTCGCTGTGCCTCTGACTCTATGTGCAAATGGAGCGGCAGCTGCACCAGTGGCCAGGTGCCCTAGGCGCCGCCTAGTTTGCCTAGTCGTAGCACTGGCCCTGTGGGCACAGCAGGCCCTGATTTAATCCTTGGACCTGAGCACCAATCCCCACGAAGCCCCATGTGCCTCTCGCAAAAGGCACTGACATAAGCACAGCTCACCCATTAAGCACAAAGCCTAGTTGTGTCATGCATTTCCTCAATGGCAAATATAACAGATAAAGCTTTCTGCATTAAAGAAAAAAAAAACAGTTGCAGCTGCCAAAGGTTTCATTACCCCTTTTCACGCTGTAATTGAATTTGGGTGAATGTGGCCATTACAAATCATGGGACTCGTTTGCAGGATTTACTAATTTGATGCACAAGGCTTTAATTTTCTTTTACGATTTATGACTTTGCAATTTTGAAAATCTGTGTATACAATCCACAAAATGTATTGGTGCAGGTGGTGTCCATTGGGCACCACACCCCTACATAAATTACATAATATAAAAGATCCTTTAGTTAAATGAGGAATTTTTTTTTTAGGTGCCAAAAATACATGACAAACAAATTGTTACATAAAATAATCTTTATTACATTGCATTTACACAATTTGTTTTTAAATTGACGACTTAGGGCCAGATTCAGGTAGATTGGAGCATCTTTGCTCTGGAGTAACGCTTTTCATTTACGTTACTCTGGCGAAATTTTAGGAGCAAGTGCTGTTATTCATGAAGCACTTGCTCCTAAAGTTGCGGCAGCGCATCGCAAATGAGCCGGCGGAATTCAAATTGGGCGGGTACGGGGCGTGTATTATTTAAACTAAGCGCGATCCCGCGGCGAACGTACTGCGCATGCGTCGAGTGTCAATGCATCCCAGTGCGCATGCTCCAAATTCTGTCAGTGAACGTCAGAACGTCATTCCAACGCGATGACGACGCCTATACTTAACATAGGATACTCCACTAGGGGGCTGCTTTATCTTTACGCAGCGTATCGCTTCCGGAAACGTCGGAAAGTCACTGCGTCGCGCCCGAATACGATCGTGAATTGCCGATTCCCGCTGATTAACATATTTTTTCAGCGTAAATCAGCGGGAACGCCCCCGGCGCCATTTTTAAATTAAAGTTGCGATGCGATGGCGAAATTCAATTGCGCTGATCGCATCGGAACTCCAACCCGGCGTTTCTTGTTTTCTGGTTACAGAAAACAGAAACGCCGGCTTAAAGTGACAGTTAGGCTGGAGTATCACTGATACTCCAGCCTAACTCTACCTGAATCTGGCCCTTAGTAGTAGTTCTTATATCGCCAGAACATCGTACATAAGAATACATGTCAACGCTAACTGCCTCATCCCGCCTAACATAGCTACATGGTATACATAGAAAATGTACTTTCACCCATTTCTGATGAATTTCTCTATGTATGGTGGCACGGTTGGTCAGAATTTCGAACATTTCCCTGTTCGTTTTTTCAGGAAAAAAAGAAGTAATATTGGTACTTAAAACAATGGCCTCCTCCTCCCCCTGGTGGTCGCAGAAGGGGTGTAGTGCTCAGGTGAATCACATGTCATAGTTTTAAATGCCAATATTGTCTATCGTTCTCCTGAAGAAGCTAGCCATGAAACGCGTTGAGCCCAACTGTGCCACCATACTTGGAGATTTTGTTACATGAAATGAATCAGTCCTTTTTCTATGTTTGGTGGCACAATTGGTCTCAACGAGTTTCTCTGTTAGCGTCTTCAGCAAAACAAGAGGCAAAATTGGGTTCTGAATTGATGGCACAATATGCGTCTTGCTCTCCTCCTCCCAGTGGCCCCACACAGGGGGATAGATCTATCAGTTCCCAGTGGTTGTAGTGCTGAAACTAATCACATGCCATCATTTTAAATAGGGTTGTCCCGATACCACTTTTTTAGGACCGAGTACAAGTACCGATACTTTTTTTCATGTACTCGCCGATACCGAATACCGATACTTTTTTTAAATGTCATGTGACAGTTTTCAAACCACAATACAGACTAAGGATATTTTCTTTAGAATTATGAAGAACTCGAACTCAAGACATTATAAAAGAATAAAAATGAGTAAAAATGAATAAAAATGTTTTATTTGCTTGTCACACAGTAGTAAAAAACTCAAAGAATTTTCACAGAACATGTTGATAAATACAAAAAAAGTATTTTATTTAGGCATCGGGAGCATTTGCTCCCCCAAATACTTGGTATCGGTCCCGATACCGATACTAGTATCGGTATCTGGACAACCCTAATTTTAAATGTCAATATTAAATCTTGTTCTCCTGAACAAGCAAACATTTAAATTGCCAACAATACAAAACCATTGTCGGCAATACAAAAATGTTTAAAAAAAATGGCGTGGGGGTCCCCCCTAAAATTCTTACCAGATCCTTATCCAAGCATGCAGCCTTGAAAGTCAGGAAAGGAGGGAGACAAGCAAGCGCCCCCCAAACCATACCAGGCCACATGCCCTCAACACAGGGGGTGCTTTGGGGTCCCCCACCCAAAGAACCTTGTCCACAGGTTGATGGTGACAAGGGCCTCTTCTTGGCAACCCTGGGCGGTGGTTGTGGGAGTCTGCAGGCAAGGGGCTTATCGAAATCTGTAAGACCCCTTTGACAAGGGGGTCCCCAGATCCTCCCTCCCCCCCATGTGAATGAGTATAAAGACAGGAGGCATTTTTTGACAATTCCTTTATTAAAAAAAAAAAACAATGTCCCCCGATGTAGATTTATCATCAATCGCGATGTGCGCTGAACAGTCGTACCCGAAAAAAAGAAAAAAACAACTGCCCACAAAGAAGGCTAACCGCCGAATGTCTGCTCTGGTCTACTCTGCTGTTTCACAGTTCTTAAATAGGTAAGGGGTGGGGCCACCTGGTGACCATTGCCAGCAATACAATTTAAAAAAAAATAGCATGGGGGTCCCCCAAAATTCATACCAGACCCTTATCTGAGCATGCAGCCTGGCAAATCAGGAAAGGACTGAGACAAGCAAGCGCCCCCCAAACCATACCAGGCCACATGCCCTAAACACGGGGGGGGCTTTGGGGTGGGGGTCCTCCACCCCAAAGCACCTTGTCCCCATGTTGATGGTAACAAGGGCCTCTTCTTGGCAACCCTGGGCCCCTTTGACAAGGAGGGGCCCAGATCATGCCCACCCCCCATGTGAATGAGTATAAAGACATTTTTTGACAATTCCTTCGCCCGTGAGGAAGGCTAAACGCCAAATGCCTGCTCTGCCATTTTACAGTTCTTAAATGGGTAAAGGGTGGGGCCACCTGGTGACGTGACCTGGTGGCACCACCCTCTTGCGACGCATGATGCCGCAAGTTTTTTCTTGGCTTGAACTGTTCGCTTAACTCTAGTTTTAAAACGATGGCAGAATTTGTGTCTTGACCTCCTGTTGTCTTCCTAATTCTCCTCTGGTCCTGAGACCTGATTGGCCAAAAGGAGGCGCCCAGAAGGAGACGCAAAGCTGGAGACACAGAGGAGGAGATGTTGAGAAGGAGACACTGAGGAGGAGACATCGAGGAGGAGACGCCAAGGAGACACCGAGGAGGAGACACCGAGGAGGAGACGCCGAGAAGGAGACGCCAAGAAGGAGACGCCGAGAAGGAGACGCCGAGAAGGAGACGCCGAGAAGGAGACGCCGAGAAGGAATCGCCGAGAAGGAGACGCCGAAAAGGAGACGCCGAGGAGGAGACGCCGAGAAGGAGACACTGAGGAGGAGACATTGAGGAGACACCGAGGAGGAGACACCAAGGAGGAGACGCCGAGAAGGAGACGCCGAGAAGGAGACACAGAGGAGGAGATCCCGAGAAAGAGACACCGAGGAGGAGACGCTAAGAAGGAGACACCAAGAAGGAGACACCAAGGAGGAGACGCTGAGAAGGAGATGCCGAGAAAGAGACACCGAGGAGGAGACACCAAGAAGGAGACACCAAGACGGAGACAACGAGGAAGAGACACCGAGAAGGACACACTGAGGAGGAGGTGCAGAGAAGGAGACACCGAGGAGGAGACACCGAGAAGAAGACACCAAGATGGAGATGCCAAGAAGGAGACACTGAGAAGGAGACACTGAGAAGGAGACACTGAGAAGGAGACACAGAAAAGAAGACACAGAAAAGAAGACACAGAAAAGAAGACACAGAAAAGAAGACACAGAAAAGAAGACACAGAAAAGAAGACACAGAGGAGGAGACACAGAGGAGGAGACACAGAGGAGGAGACACAGAGGAGGAGACACAGAGGAGGAGACACAGAGGAGGAGACACAGAGGAGACACTAAGGAGGAGACACTAAGGAGGAGACACTAAGGAGGAGACACTAAGGAGGAGACACTGAGGAGGAGACACTGAGGAGGAGACACTGAGGAGGAGACACTGAGGAGGAGACACTGAGGAGGAGACACTGAGGAGGAGACACTGAGGAGGAGACACTGAGGAGGAGACACTGAGGAGGAGACACTGAGCAGGAGACACTGAGGAGGAGACACCGAGGAGGAGACACCGAGGAGGAGACACCGAGAAGGAGACACCAAGGAGCAGACACCGAGAAGGAGACACCGAGGAGGAGGTGCAGAGAAGGAAACACAGAGGAGGAGACACAGAGGAGGAGACACAGAGGAGGAGACACCGAGAAGGAGACACCAAGGAGCAGACACCGAGAAGGAGACACCGAGGAGGAGGTGCAGAGAAGGAAACACAGAGGAGGAGACACAGAGGAGGAGACACAGAGGAGGAGACACAGAGAAGAAGACATTGAGAAGGAGATGCCAAGAAGGAGACACCGAGGAGACACAGAGGAGGAGACAGCGAAGAGGAGACACGATAAGAAGACACCGCTAAGGAGACACAGAGGAGGAGATGCCAAGAAGGAGACACCGAGGAGACACAGAGGAGGAGACAGCGAAGAGTAGACACGATAAGAAGACACCGCTAAGGAGACACAGAGGAGGAGACGCCGAGAAGGAGACACAGAGAAGGAGATGCAGGGGGGAAGCCACTGAGGAAGACATGCCGAGAAGGAGACACAGAGGAGGAGACACAGAGGACAAGACACCGAGGAGGAGACACCGAGGAGGAGACACCGAGGAGGAGACGCAGAGGAGGAGACGCAGAGAAGGAGACGCAGAGAAGGAGACGCAGAGAAGGAGACGCAGAGAAGGAGACGCAGAGAAGGAGACGCAGAGAAGGAGACGCAGAGAAGGAGACGCAGAGAAGGGAACACAGAGGAGGAGGCGCATAGAAGGAGAGACCGAGGACGAGACACAGAGGAGGAGCCACCGAGGAGGAGACACAGAGGAGAAGGCGCAGAGAAGGAAACACAGAGGAGGAGACACCGAGGAAGAGACACTGAGAAGGAGGCACAGAGAAGGAGACACCAAGGAGGAGACACTGAGAAGGAGACACCAAGAAGCAGACACCGAGAAGGAGACACCGAGGAGGAGGTGCAGAGAAGGAAACACAGAGGAGGAGACACAGAGAAGAAGACGCTGAGAAGGAGATGCCAAGAAGGAGACACCGAGGAGACACAGAGGAGGAGACAGTGAAGAGGAGACACCGAGAAAAAGACACCGCTAAGGAGACACAGAGGAGGAGACACAGAGGAGGAAACGCTGAGAAGGAGACAGAGAAGAAGATGCAGGGGAGAAGCCGCTGAGGAAGAGATGCCGAGAAGGAGACACAGAGGAGGAGGCGCATAGAAGGAGACACCGAGGACAAGACACAGAGGAGGAGACAGCGAGGAGGAGGCACCGAGGAGGAGGCACTGAGAAGGAGGCACAGAGAAGGAGACACCAAGGAGGAGACACCAAGAAGCAGACACCGAGAAGGAGACACCAAGAAGCAGACACCGAGAAGGAGACACCGAGGAGGAGGTGCAGAGAAGGAAACACAGAGGAGGAGACACAGAGAAGAAGACACTGAGAAGGAGATGCCAAGAAGGAGACACCGAGGAGACACAGAGGAGGAAACAGCGAAGAGGAGACACCGAGAAAAAGACACCTCTAAGGAGACACAGAGGAGGAGACACAGAGGAGGAAACGCTGAGAAGGAGACAGAGAAGAAGATGCAGGGCGCAAAGAAGGAGACACCGAGAAGGAGGTGCAGAGAAGGGAACACAGAGGAGGAGACACAGAGAAGAAGACACTGAGAAGGAGATGCCAAGAAGGAGAGACCGAGGAGACACCGAGGAGGAGACACCGAGGAGGAGACACCGAGGAGGAGACACTGAAGAGGAGACACCGAAGAGGAGACACCGAGGAGGAGACACCGAAGAGGAGACACCGAGGAGGAGACACAGAGAAGAAGACACTGAGAAGGAGATGCCAAGAAGGAGAGACCGAGGAGACACCGAGGAGGAGACAGCGAGAGGAGACACAGAGGAGGAGACACCGAGGAGGAGACACTGACCTAGATGAGGTAAGTGCGACGTTTTCTGACTTTGACTGACGGGCCAACTGACCGCACTGGGCGGGGATGGAGGTGATGAGGGGTTCAACTGATGGATCAACTGACCTAATATAGCTATATGGTACAAATCAGTGGTGGTTGGTGCTCCATTTTTTCAGGAGGGCTGCAAACAAACTACCCACCACCAACCACCCCCCCAAAAAATGGTGCACCAGCCGCTATTGATTGGTACCATATAGCTATATAAGGTGAAAATTAGCATTGCCATGCTTTATTGTTTACCATGTGTGTACTGGAGATACAAAGAAAGTCATCAATAATTTTTTTGTGTATATGCAATGTAATAAAGATTACGATGTATTTTATGTAACAATTTGTGTAGCGTGTATTTTTGGCACCTAAAACAAAAATAATCCATCATCCTACTAAAGGAATGTTTCACATTACGCTTATTAGCATTCCTACACTCAATTTGTAACGTTTGCCGATATTTTATTGCGTGCATTAACCTCTACATTTTGTAAACTCCATTAGAAAAATTGGATTTATTTAAGTGGAATTGCAGTGATTTTCAGGTCTTGTCATTTTACCTCCTGAAAGCCGAACGTTTTCAGGTTTTCTGCAACCTAGGCCTGCGTATTGAGCGACACTCGGTGCCTTCTTCCTCCCTGGAGACGGAGTGGAGGAAGACAAGTGAATTGAGCATATTGCTGAAGTCGATCCAATCAATCTAATCTTCCCCTCTATCCTCCCCCCTCCCCCCTTCCCCCGCCTCCCTGTGCTCCATTCGGGATGAAACCGCGGAGGATCTTCAAAAAAAAAGTCAGAGTGTATAATGAAGTGTCTTATTAACCAGTCCCCATTAAACTGTCACTTGTACTTAGCGGCCGATCTGTGCAGCCACGGGGAAATAAAAAAATATATCCCGCGTCGCTTGACAGGGGCCTATTACTCCGAGCGGCAGGTTATTGGCAGACGCAAAATACTGGAGTGCGGTGGCGCGGTGCGCCGGTCAGAGGTCACTCCTCGCAGGGACTGACTGCATGATTAATATGTTTTCTGACAACTTTTTTTTTCTCTTTCCATTGTGTCACATGACTGATTTCTCGTAGCGATTGGGTGAGAAATCGCCTATCGTGAGTTGTAGCAAATTTTTTCAGCTACCGTCATAAACAGTCATGTTGTTAGAGGCTGGTGTTCAAATCAGCTGAGAATTTGGGTTCAAAACTTAAAAGGTATGAAAACCTGAACATTGACGTTTCCCTATTGGCTCCCTTTTTGATCTGTTAAATATCCAAAAAAATTCTATTATATCTGTTCTATATGTGCAAAAAAAAATACTTACTGATCCTGCCAGAAATCTTGTGGGCTTAAAAATTCTTGTGCTGATTTATAATAATAATACTATATTATTTGTATTATTATTTTTATTTTAGATTATTTTTATTATTATCATTTTTTTTATTTATAATTATTTTAATATTATTATATTGTTTTTTTTTTTTTTTTTACCCAATTGATCAAATTAATTG
The DNA here is from genome assembly GCA_029574335.1 of Rana kukunoris. Lineage (NCBI taxonomy): Eukaryota > Metazoa > Chordata > Amphibia > Anura > Ranidae > Rana > Rana kukunoris. The sequence continues at coordinate 553,043,326 of CM056052.1, read as the reverse complement.
GTGTGGTTTAATCTTTATGTTAGTTATTCATGTTCTCACATTTGTCTGAAGTTTTTGTATATTGATTATCTATTCAAAGCTATCTGAAATACATTTGTATACTTCCAATACTATTGGCTGTTGGGAATTTGGTTTTAAATTACACCCTTAGAAGTGTTTTATTTTATTTTCGATTTGTGCAAAAAAAATCTAATTCTGTCTGACATTCTTTGGCCTTATAAATTCCTGTGCTCTCTGTCTTTGTTTTCTTCTTATTTTATTTATTATTATTATTATTATTATTATTATTATTATTATTATTATTATTATTATTATTATTATTAACAAATATTATATTATTACTATTGTTATTAATATTATTTATTATTATGTGCATTGTTATTATTATTATTATTTGTATTATTATTATTATTATTAGTATATATATATTTTTTTTTTTACCCAATTGATGAAATAAATTGGTTTTGTTTTTTTTCTTCATGTTAATTATTAATATTCTCACAATTGTCTGAGGTTTTTGTATATTGATTATCAAAGCTACCTGAAATACATTTTTATACTTCCAATACTATTGGTCTGTTGGGTATTTGGTTTTAAATTAGACCCTTGGAAGAGTTTTCTTTTATCTTTTTGATTTGTGAAAAAAAATATCTTCTGATCCTGCCTGAAAATATGTGGCCTTATACATTCCTGTGCTGTTTTTGTATTTTTTTTTTAATTATTATTATTATTAACAAATATTATATATATTTTTTTAATTATTTTTATTATTAATAATATTTGTATTGTTGTTATTATTATTCGTTTATTTTTTTATTTTTTACCCAATTGATGAATTGAATTGATGTGGTTTATTATTTATATTTTTTATTCATGTTCTCACTTTTCTGTTTTGTTTTGTATATAAATGCGTTGGTTACTTTTTGGATCTTCTCCCTGACTTTTATTGGAATATGGACCTCTTAGCAGTGGTGTGACATTTCATGTTCTCACATTTGTCTGAGGTTTTTTGTATATTTATTATCTATTCAATGCTACCTGAAATTAGTTTTTATACTTCCAATACTATTGGATATTTGGTTTTAAATATGACCCCCTGGGAGGGTATATTGATATGGGGGATGTCCTTATGTTTTTTTTAAAGCACTGAACCCCCAAAACGCGTTGGTTACTTTTTGGATCACCTAAAAATTTGTTTTTACACTACCAATAATATTGGGCATTTGTTTTTAACTATGAACCCTGGGAGGGGATATTATATTGATAAAGGATTGATATAGAGATGTCCTTGTGTTTTTTTTTCCAAGCCGTGGTAATGGGGGCACTCTTGGACCCCCAAAATGCGTTGGTTACTTTTCTGGTTCTTCACCCTGACTTTTATTGGAATATGGACCTCTTAGCAGTGGTGTGGCACTTCATGTTCTCACAATTGTCTGAGGTTTTTGTATATTGATTATCTATTCAAAGTTACCTGAAATTATACTTCCAATACTATTGGCTGTTTGGTTTTAAATTAGACCCCTAGAAGTGTTTTATCTGTTCGATATTTGCAAAAAAAATATATATCTTCTGATCCTGCCCGAAATGTTGTTGCCCTATAAATTCCTGTGCAGTTTTCTTCTTTTTTTTATTATTATTATTGTTGCTATTATTATTAACAAATATTATAATATTATTATTATTTGTATTGCTGTTATTAATTTTATTAACAAATATTATATTATTTTTATTTGTATTGTTACTATTATTCGTATCGTTTTTTTTTTTTTTTTTACCCAATTGATTAATTGAATTGGTGTGGTTTATTAGTAATATTTATTATTCATGTTCTCACGTTTGTGGTTTTTGTATATTCAATGCTACCTGAAATTCGTTTTTTTACTTGTATACTGTTTTTTTAAAGCCCTGATGATGGGGTTACCCTTGGACCCCCAAAAATGTGTTGGTCACTTTTTTGGATCACCTGAAATTCGTTTTTATATTTCAAATACTTTTGGCTGTTGGGTATTTGTTTTTAAATTAGACCCTTAGAAGTGTTTTATTTTATCTGTTCGATATGTGCAAAAAAAATAAAAAATCTTCTGATCCTGCCCGAAATGTTGTTGCCTTATAAATTCCTCTGCTGTTTTCTATTATTATTATTATTGCTATTATTATTATTAACAAATATTATATTATTTTTATGATTATTATTAACAAATATTATATTATTTTTATTATTATTATTATTATTATTATTATTATTTGTGTTGTTATTATTTTTCATATAGTTTATTTTTTTTTTACCCAATTGATGAATTGGTGTGGTTTAGTATTTATATTTATTATTCATGTTCTCACATTTGTGTTTTTTGTATATTTATTATCTATTCAATGCTACCTGAAATTTGTTTTTATACTTCCAATACTATTGGGTATTTGGTTTTAAATATGACCCCCTGGGGGGGGATATTGATATGGGGGGTGTCCTTATGTTTTTTTGAAGCCCCGATGATGGGGGCACCCTTGGACCCCCAAAACGCGTTGGTTACTTTTTGGATCACCTGAAATTCATTTTTATACTTACAATACTATTGGCTATTGGGTATTTGGTTTTAAATATGACCCCTAGGAGGGGATATTGTATATATTGCATATAAAGGATTTATATGGATATGTCCCAATGTTGTTTTTTTTCAAGTCCCGATGATGGGGGCACTCTCGGACCCCCAAAATGCGTTGGTTACTTTTTGGATCTTCTCTCTGACTTTTATTAGAATATGGACCTCTTAGCAGGGGTGTGGCACTTCACATTTGTCTGAGGTTTTTGTATATTGATTATGTTTTCGATGCTACCTGAAACTTTATGGCCCAGATTCACGTACATCGGCGCATTATTGGACCGGCGTAGCGCACCACTTTTCCGTTAGACTTGCGTAATCTAGCCGCGTAATCCCGCGATTCACGAAGCTTTTGCGCAAGAGATTGCGCAAGCGTAAGGTTTTTTCCGGAGGCGTAAGGAGGAGTAATACAAATTGGGAGGGACGTGGGCGTGTTACATTGAAATGAGCCGTGACCCCATGCAAATGAAGGGCCGGCCGACTCGCGCATGCGCGCGTGAAGGAAACCATGTCAGCTCCGTTGTGCGCATGCTCACAACTCGGGAGCGGCGCAATCAGTGAAATTGGACATGGACTAGGGCAACGTTGTGAACTACGCAGACAGCATAAATAGACACACACAAACGCACTTCCATTGCAAAAGTACATCCCTTTGTGTCCCTTCCCATTGAATCAAGTGCTTTTGCTCTGTTGTTCGTTAGAGTGTGTTTTGTAGTTGTCAGATTAGTGTTCTGTGTGATCTAGTGCTTGTTGGTATTTTTGTGAAAGTGAGTTTTGATAAGTGTTTGAGACTGTTTGTTTGATTGATAGATTTCTGAGCGTTTGTTTTCTTGCTTTATTTTTTCATCTGATTTTTTTGTGACTGTTTCTTGCTGAGTGCTAGTGTGATTTTTGGGTGTTCTTTTTCTCTTTGTGTGTGTTCTTGTCTGATTGGTTGTGCTTGTATTTGTGACAGATTTTTGGTGACTGCTAGTGAGTTTGTTTGGAAGTATGACTGAGAGAAAAAGAAACCTTAATTTTACAGTGGGGGAAAAAAGAATTCTTGCCCGGGCCATTAGCGAGTATGGGCGTTTTCTCCACGGCCCGCAGAGTGCCACCACCACCCCGGCCAGGAGGAGGGAGATATTGGATATGATCACGGAGCAGGTCAATTCATCGGGGGAGGGGGAGACACGGACCCGGTCTGGGATTGAAAATAAAATAAATGACCTCCGGCGTGAGGTGAAAAAAAAACTGGCCGCAATAAATGCCCATGCCAGGGGCACAGGAGGGGGCCCACCATGCCGGGTTAGATTTACAGCGACGGAGCGTGTGGTGGCCCTTACCTTTCACCGGCATGAAGTGGAGGGCCTGCCAGGCTTTGACACAAGTCCGGTCCCCGCGGTGCCAGGTAAGGTTTTTATTTCTCTCAGGTGTGTAGCATGTGTGGGGGAGGGGGTGAAAGGGAATATGTGGCAAGTGTGTGGATCCTCCAACCTGTGAATGGTTTGTGTCATCCACAGATGTGCAGGAGGGTGCAGGGCCATCTGGCCTGACCGCTCCAACGCCAGGACAGCAGCCTAATGAGGCCCCCCCAACAAGGCCAGAGTCCGCGGAGGAGGAACAAGAGGAGGAGGAGGCTCATGCGGAGGACGATCATGAGGAGGAGGAGAATCATGAGGAGGAGGAGTCCATGGCAGGCACTGGCCGTTTGGTTTCTGCGGACTCTTCCCCTCTGGCTGCAAGAAGCCTGCCCTCCCTAAGGGTGAGCCCCCCCCCCTCCTCCCCCAACATGGCTCCCCTCACAAGGGCCTCCCCTTCTCCCCGGCCACAACCATCAGCAAGAGCCAGGAGGTCATCCCAGAGCACCAGGGGGGCGCCCAATCTCCTGCCTGCCAGTCTGAGAAGGAACCTGGCCACCCAGACCCGCCTTCTGAGACAGCTCTGCCAGACTATGGGGCGGGTGGATCAGAGCCTGTCCTCCATCAACGATAGGCTGGGTAACCTGGACTCCCACTCCCGGGCCTCCACAACCTGCCTAAATGACCTGCAAACTACAGCAGCAGGCGTTGGGCAGGATGTGAGGGCCCTTACCCAGGCTATCCAGGGCAACACGGCAACACTTGGTGCTGCCCTGGACAGAATAGCCGTGGCCTTGGAGGGCAGGCCGCCAGGTGGGCAGATCTCAGGGGCTGCTCCTCCTTCCCCGGCTTTTCCCCTCCCCCATGCGTCTCCCCTGAGGGTCCGGGGCCGTGGCCGGGGGCGCCCCAGGCGTGGCTCAGGCAGAGGGCATTAATTTTTTTTTCCCCCTTTTTTTGGTTTGAAAGCATGTTTATTTTTGTTCTCTGCATTTTTTGTTTTTCTATGCATTTTTTTATTTTTTTGCTGACATTTTTGGCATATTTTGGGTTGTGAATGATGTTTGAATGTGGGGGTGACATTCCTGCTGGAAAAGGGGTGTCATCCTCAATTTGGGTGGAGAAGGGTTCCCCAGGACCAGGGAGAAGTGATTCCCAGGTCCGTGTGAATGGTGTATGAATGTACAGTGACATAATTGGAGCCTTGACGTGGCGTTACTGCTCACCAGTCTTGCATGGTGGACTGGTGCCAATCCAATTTGATGAGGATGTGGGGTGTGTGTGCTAGGGACCACAGTGGTGTGCATGCATGCATTCTCATTGTGCCATGATTAATGTGTGTGTTTAACGTGCAAAGATGCATAATGTGAGCTGGCATGAGATGGGGTCATGAGATGGGGTTCCAGTTCATATGCAGAGTCACCTTGAAGGGAAAAGACAGGAGGATGTTAGTCATGCATGTGCCACTTGTGAGGTGTGCATCACGGGAGGGGATAGTCATGCCTGACTCCCATGTCACTCACCAACCAGCCAGCTGTCCCCATACATGTTCTGTTTGAAATCTGTGGGGATGGGGCTCTGATTGTATATGTAGCTGTCATGGGTGTCATGGGTGGTGCCATGTGTTGGGCTGGTGATGTCCTCCTGCAAGGTTGTGGTAATTCCATGATGGCATGAGGGGTGAATCTGAAGATGCGAGACACCTCAGAATCACTCATGCCAAAGATGTCTATGCGTGTGTGATATATCAAGTGAAGAGTGAGGGGCTTGTATCAGATAAGAATATTGTATTAGATTAGATTAAATTGTAAATTTTATATAAGCCAAAAAATAAAAAAATAAAACATCTCCCGTGCCCTCCTTAGTGCCATCCTCCGTGCCCTCATCCTTCTTTGTTCATCTAAAGTCAGTAGTATAGCTATGCGCGACGATGCCCCTGGCATGTTGGCATACAGATTGTTGGGCAACACGTGTGACTGCTGAACTCCTCACTAACAGTGTTGCTTTATCTGACAATTAGACTTTTTTTCAAAATTTAGACCAGCTTTTAGGTCCTCTAACTTTAGACAGGACATTTTGCAGTTGCGCACATCGCGTAGCCTGCGCTGCCCCAACGTTGTTTTGTGGATCCCCGTAACTCCCTCATTAGCATATTTGACTAGCAAATCAATGGTGTGTCTAGCGCAGTTTTGCGCGAAGGGAAGCGAAGGTCTAACTCAATTACGCCGGACCAAAAAACGTAGATTTCTGGCGTATATTGTTTTGTGAATCGCGTCCAACTATACGCACGCGCACATTTAGACTTACGCACGCGCAACAGCAGTTGCGCAGGCGTAATCGCTCTGTGAATCTGGGCCTATGTTTCTATACTTCCAATACTATTGGCTGTTAGGATTTTGTGCTTGTAAAGGTAATTTTTTTTCCTAAATATCTTCCTTTACCTTAGTGCAGTCCTCCTTCACTTACCTCATCCTTCCATTTTGCTTTTTAAATGTCCTTATTTCTTCAGAGAAATCCTCACTTCCTGTTCTTCTGTCTGTAACTCCACACCGTAATGTGAGGCTTTCTCCCTGGTGTGGAGTGTGGTGCTCGTCCCCTCCCTTGGACTACAGGAAAGTCAGGACGCTCTCTACGTTGCAGATAGAGAAATACGCTTTGTGTTAGTGGGCGTCCCTGTCTCTCTAGTAGTCCAAGAGAGGGGGCCAGCACGACACTTCACACCAGGGAGAAAGCCTTGCATTACTGTGTGGAGTTACAGACAGAAGAACAGGAAGTGAGGATTTCTCAGAAGAAATAAGGACATTTAAAAGCAAAATGGAAAGATGAGGTAAGTGAAGGAGGACTGCACTGAGGTAATGGAAACTATTTAGGGGGAAAAAAATTACCTTTACAACCCCTTTAAAAATCTCCAACCCCTTTTCTCATACTCCAAAAAAATGGTATCACTGTATACTTATAGGTAACAAACTGTTTTTTTGTGTGGATATTTTGGGGGGGGGGGGGGGTCAATTTTATACAATCACGCTGCAAGTTTTAATCAAATATTAGCAGGAAAGTGTCATGTCATTTTGCTAGGAGGGTTCAATCAAACCTGGATAAAAATCAATCACAAAGATTAAAACAAAAAATATATTGAAGCTTATGCAATTACATTGTAGCAATCACTTGGAAATGACCAAATTGATGATAATTTCCGCCGTACCCGATTGCACTTTGATCAATCAAGTTGGCCTGAAAAATCAATAGGGGGCTGTTGGGGACAAGCAATCACAATATTAAAAAATCAAAGTGTTGTATCTCTATTGATGTGTGATCAGTGTAAGAGGAATCAAACATTCATAAATCGACAGTACTGATTCTATGCTCACCAGATAAGTTATACAATTATTTGTATGTATATTATTTTTATATTATTATACAGCATTTATATAGCGCCAACAGTTTGCATGGTGATTTACAATATGAAGGGAGACCGTAAAAATACAATTGAATTCAATTCAATCCAAGAGGGTTCAGAGGGCCATGCTTATGAGGGCTTCCAATCCAAAAGTGATCACAAATGATATAAAAGGGAACAACTGGAGAAGTAAAAGTTAAAGGGGAAGTCCGGTCAAAACCGAACTAAACCCAAACTTGCTCCCACCCCCATTCTAAGCCCTATTCTAACTACTCAGTATAGGACAGACGTTTATACTTACCTTATCCAAGGGCAGTCAGGTCACATGATTGGCCCCCAGCGCAGGGTTCAGTGGAGAGGAAGGACAGCGGACAATGGATGCCCCATGGTAAGCTTAAAGTGATACTATGGCCTCATGTTTAAAAAAAACAAACAAACATGTCATACTTACCTTGACTGTGCAGTTCATTTTGCACAGAGTGGCCCCGATCCTCCTCTTCTGGGGTCCCACGGCGGCTCTCATGGCTCCTCCCCACAATAGATAACCTCCTCTGGGAAACTATCCCAAGGGGGTTACCTTGCGGGTGCGCTCACATGTCATACACTCGGCGTATATAGCCGCCGAGTGTATGACTCGGCCCCCCCCGTCCGTCGGCCACGTCATTGGATTTGATTGACAGCAGCGGGAGACAATGGCTGCGCTGCTATCAACCTATCCAATGAAGAGCCAAGAAGCCGTGGGGAGAACAACGTGGGATCGTGCCCACGGAAGTTCGGGGCTCAGGTAAGTAAAACGGGGCTCGGGGGGCCGGACAGTGAAGGTGAAAAAAACACATAGGTTTACAACACCTTTAAGGGTGATATTGTTGACAAGATTCTGCCAGCGCTCTCTCTTCTCCCCTGAAGCCAGCTCCTAAGGAGACCACACCACCAGACCGGGCTGCCCTTAGATTAAGTAAGTATAAGCATCTTTCCTTTACAAGGTAGTTACTATAAGACTTATACTAGGGATAGGAGCAGGTTTAGGATTATTTAGGTATTGACTGGATTTCTACCTTAGTTTGTTAGGTGGAAACTGGATAGGCTTCTCTGTAGGGTCTTCAGGAATTGTCTAAAGATTGACAGAGTAGGAAATAACCAGACAACTTGTGATAGGGATTTCCAGAGGAAGGAAGAGGGTCTCGAGATGTTCTGGAGGTGAGCACAGGAGGAGAGGAAACAAGGAAGCTAGAGAACAGGAGGTCTTGGGAGAATGGTTTGGGTGATATTTTGACACTAGGTCAGTGATGTAGCTTAGGGCAGAGTTGTGGATGGATTTGTATTTTTGGATTTTGGGCAATTGGAAGCCAGTGAAGGGATTGGCAGAGAAGGGCAGCGGGCACTGAGTGGTTGAAAAGGTGGATAAGTCTGCCAGCGACATTCATGAAAGACTGAAGGGGGTAGCCTGTGTAGAGGTAGCCCAACAAAGAGGGAGTTAAAATAGTCGAGGCGAGAGATAAGAAGGGAGTGAATTAGTAGTTTAGTGGTGTCATTGAGGAAGAAAAGGAGCATTTTAGGAACCATACTGTCACGAGGGCCACGTACCTGAGGTGAGACCGAAGTAGTGGGGAGGCCTCCCTTGCACCTAGGGTCCTTAAAGCCTCTGGAGATGGAGACAGAGACTTGGTGGACACTGAGTGGCATGGGTGCCAGGAGTGCGGAGCACCGTACAAGCCTTAGTCCGAGATCCGAGCCGAGGCCAAGTCCACTCTGGCAACGAAGTACAGAAGGGTTAATCAGAAGAAGAATGATTGAGATCCAAGTCAAGTTACAAATCCAAGGTCAATGGCAAGCAGCATTCAAGAGTAGTCAAATAGGTTTCCAGGTCACAACAAGTTCAGACAGATCGCACACTAGCACAGAAACAAGGGGGGGCTGAAGATAATACAGCAATTTGGCAGTGTCTGGGCTGGGCTTATATAAGGAAGTTTGAGCTCACTTCCTGTGTGCCTCCTGGGCATTTTCCCGCCTTTTTCCATCAGGTCTTCTGTGCAGGTGCGGTTTGGCGCACTGAGGTGTCTTTAGTGCATTCTCAGTTGGCATGGATTTCCTCTTGCAGCAATTAGCCATTGGTACATGCTTAGTAAGCCCTGGACTCTTACACATACAAAGGTGAAGGTGGCAAGGTTTGGACAACTATTGGATATGGGAGGGACTGATAGCTGTGTCAGGGCTTCCTTTAGAAATTATGGGGCCCAATACAGTCTAGTGTAGCGGTACCCCCGAAGGGGCTGCTGGAAATAGAATGGGATGGCATGTTACCTCATGGCTCTTGTAGAATGTCTAGGGTGAACGATGCATACAGCAGCAGTAAAGGAATGTCTTTTTATATTGTTTATTATTGTTTATTGTTTGTTTTGTTATACAAGGCGCATAGTTCACAAAACATGTTTGCATCAATGCGCCTGCTTCCCGTCCAATCACGTTACCAAAAACATGCCAAGAGAACAAACTTTAAAAACAACATAAAATCGAGTGGCGGTTACAATAAATATATAGACATTCTAAAACTCGGTACTGCATGTATGCATAATAAAAACGTTAAAAACTGCATAAAAACAACAAAATAGGAAGGGAGGGGAAAGGAAGGAAAGGGAGAAAAGGGAAGGGGAAAAGGTAGAGAAAGAGATATCTCACCCCAAACCACTAAAGGCCCTAGTAAACAACAGGGTCTTCAGATCTTTTCTGAATACCTGGTACTTCTCCTGTTGTTGCAGGTGGCATGGAAGCAGATTCCATAACTGGGCCGCTTGAACTGAAAAAGCTCTGCCCCCCCATTTTTTCAGCCTATAAGGCCGAACCACCAATCTAGATTGTGACGTGGCCCGTAAGGTTCTCGTCACAAACTGTCGCCGCAATTTCTTGCGGATATAACATGGGCCTAGATTATTAAAGGCTTTGTAAGCAATACAAAGAACCTTAAATTCTGATCTCTGCCGTATTGGGAGCCAATGGAGGCTCTTCAGGTGGGTGGAGATGGACGTCCGCCCTGGTAGCCTGAGTGCTAGCCGAACTGCCTGATTTTGGATTTTCTGCAAGCGTCTAATCTGGGTCTGAGGCAAGCCCATGAAAAGAGCATTGCAGTAATCCAAATGGGGTAAGACTAGTGCTCTAACTACAGCAATTCTGGCAAAGCTTGACAGAAAGGGTACAACCTTGTACAACAGCCTCATCTTGAGGAAACATACCTGGGTAATACTGCCGATGTGTGCATCCAGGGACAGACCGGAGTCCAACAGAACGCCTAGGGTCCTCACCTTTTCGGCAGTTACAGGGAATCTCCCCTCCTCGTCCGGCCAAGGCAATACCCAGTGTAAGTTCTGGACCGATCCCATCCGGAGTACCTCGGTCTTTGCTTGGCTCAATTGGAGACAATTGTCGGCCATCCATTGTTTGATGGCCCCAAGAGTCTCCAGAAGATCCGCCTCGGCCCTTGGCCCTCCGGCATCAATCCTGGTATACAACTGGGTATCGTCAGCATACGACTGACATCTCATCCCACGGTCCTTTATCATATCCAGCAGAGGACGCATGTAGATGTTAAAGAGGAGGGGAGATAAGGGGGAACCCTGGGGTACCCCACAACCAAGGCGTACTGGGCCAGAATAGAATGGGCCCAGTCGTACCTTGAATTCTCTACCCTTTAGGAAGGCTATGAACCAACCTAAAGCCTCTGGACTAACATGCGCCACCTCAACTAGTCTATGCAATAGGATCTCGTGGTCGATGGTGTCAAATGCTGCCGAAAGATCTAATAAGACGAGGACGGAGGTCTGCCCTGCATCTGCCTCAAACAGTAGGTCATCCATAATCTCCACTACTGCGGTTTCCGTACCATGACTGGGACGGAACCCTGACTGCTGCTCCGCCAGCAACCCATGTTGTTCCACAAAACTTTGCAGCTGTTGACAGACTATTCCCTCTGACAGCTTTGCCAGAAAGGCTATTCCTGAGATGGGTCTTCTTTCCTCCTTTTTTCTTGGATCAGAATTAAGTTTCTTTAGTATTGGAGTAACTATAGCCTTTTTGAAATGCTCCGGGTATTCACCCTTATCAAAACAACTGTTGATTAGCTGGGCCACAAAACCCTTTATTTCTTCAGCTATCAACTTCATCACGAGACCCGGACATGGGTCTGATGGGGGAGCACTATCTTTAGCAGTGGCAATGCAATGTCCTACTGCTTCTACGGTTACTGGTGAAAAATAAAACATAGGAACACTGCCTATAGAGGTTGGACTATTGTCCAGGCAGTCGTTTCTCCTATCTTGAATAATGTTGGGTATTAAAAAAATTTTTTTTTTAGTTTCAACAATATGGTTGGCCAGGCCATCATGTATTTTTTGAGCTTTCTCCATAAAAAACTCCACCAGAGTCTGAGCATACTCTGGTGTAGCTATTTCTTGGGTTTTAATTGCTTCAGGTTGGAGAAACTCTGTCACTATTCTAAATAGTTCTCTAGTGTTGCTCTGTGCACCCCAAATACGGCTCTCTAGATAAGCTTTTTTAGCTCTAAATATAGAGGCCTTATATCCCCGCCGCCATGTCTTCCAATTTTGGAACTCAAATGGCATGTGGCTCTTTCTCCAACGCCTCTCAAGGGCACGCCCTTGAATTTTAAGTTTTTTTAAACCTGGGGTATACCATTTTGAGTTCCCCAGGTCTTTTCTATTACATTGGCGTTTTTTAATTATGGGGCAGAGTTCATCTAATACTTTAATCAAAAAACCATACATGCTTTCCACATCTGGGGGAAAGGGTTGATTGAATTCTAAAGATATTTTAGTTTTAAACTCATCTATTGGAAAATTTGTAAAATTTCTAAATTCTATAAGTGGTAATGGGGTGGTTTTATGTTTAACCTCTTCTTTACCATAAATGGTAAAGTGCAGAGAACAATGGTCCGTCCAACCATGTTCTATAATCGAGAAACTATCAACAATACTGTCTCTAAAAAAAATAGCATCTAAACTATGGCCTTTTAAGTGTGTAGGCCCTTTACTCAGTTGGGAGAAACCTGCCATTAAGAGTGTGTCTAGCACATTCTTGATCTCCATGAGGTCAGGTTTCTCAAACCATATGTTAAAATCACCTAAAACCATACATGGAACCGAGTGACACATTTTATTAATTAAAATATTTTTAAAAGTCTCCAGGGCCTTTCCCTTATTAATTGGAGAAATATAAAATACATAAAACATTAAAAATGTATCTGTATCCCATTCAAGGTGAACTCGTATGAATTCACAGCCCTTGTCACTAATTTCTTCTAATTTTACTATCCTTAAATCTTTTTTAAAAATTACTGCCGTCCCTCCACCCTTTCCTTTACCCCTGTCTTCCCTGACAATACCATAACCCACTGGAATAGCCTGTTCTAAAGCCGTGTAGTTACTTACTGACAGCCAGGTTTCCGTTACAAATAATAAGTCTAGATTATATTCTTCTATAAAATCAAAGATTTCTATCGTGTGAGCAGGCAAGGAGCGCACATTCAATAGTGCACACCTGGCTGACCAGCCTAGTTTTAAATTATTATTTTTCCTACCTTTCAACCCGCTATATTTCTCTAAACCTAGCCTCGCAATATTGCTCCTTACTTCCTCTGTAATAGAGCCTTTTTTATTATTCATGTCCCATAACTGATTTCTAGTCAACATTTCGGCAGTAAAGTAAAGTAAAGGGCGGCCTCGCGTCCTCCGTGGACGCCCGCAGACGCCGCACCCTTTGGCGCGCCCCAGGCGGAACGGGGAGACAGCGAAACAGACGAGGATCACAGGTACAGCAGCAAAATGTCTCTTGGCACAAATCCCCCGGGTGGGGGGAAGCTACCGCGAAAGCGCGGCACACCGAACTTGTACCTGGCGGCCCGTGATGTCAGAGGTGGGTGGAGCCAGGGGCGGAGCTTCTTTAGCGCCGGATCAGGCTCTCACGCTGGTCCAGCATCTCAGATGACACAGGTGGCACAAGGGCAAACGGTGCAACACACGGGAAGAACACAGCACAGCACAGCGTCCCAGGCGGAACGGGGAGACAGCGAAACAGACGAGGATCACAGGTACAGCAGCAAAATGTCTCTTGGCACAAATCCCCCGGGTGGGGGGAAGCTACCGCGAAAGCGCGGCACGCCGAACTTGTACCTGGCGGCCCGTGATGTCAGAGGTGGGTGGAGCCAGGGGCGGAGCTTCTTTAGCGCCGGATCAGCCTCTCACGCTGGTCCAGCGTCTCAGATGACACAGGTGGCACAAGGGCAAACGGTGCAACACACGGGGAGAACACAGCACAGCACAGCGTCCCAGGCAGGACGGGGAGACAGCGAAACAGACGAGGATCACAGGTACAGCAGCAAAATGTCTCTTGGCACAAATCCCCCGGGTGGGGGGAAGCTACCGCGAAAGCGCGGCACGCCAAATTTGTACCTGGCGGCCCGTGATGTCAGAGGTGGGTGGAGCCAGGGGCGAGCTTCTTTAGTGCCGGATCAGCCTCTCACGCTGGTCCAGCGTCTCAGATGACACAGGTGGCACAAGGGCAAAAGGTGCAACACACATATGTGCTCTTTATTAACCAGCCGGGTAAAAACAGTGAACAGGTGATGGAAAGGACAGATGGAGGTTGAAAGGAGAACAGCAGATTCAGGC
>CM056052.1:552884315-553021815 GCA_029574335.1 Rana kukunoris | reverse complement strand
TGCCCAAGGAGCTCAAGGAACCAAATTAGGGATTCTTGTAATACCTATTTTAAGCTTAACCATTCAGGTATTAAAAAAGCCTAAAATTCTGTCCTTTGTATTTGAACTCTTTTAGTCTGCACAACCAGTAGGGTGTCAGGGGAACGTCTTCTAAATGTTTATTTCTAAATAAAAAGTCCTTCTTTCCCAATAACAGAAAGTTGGAGGTTTGTGAGGTTATCTTCGGTTTGGAGATCGGGACGAAATCTTGAATAAAATCTTTTACATTTTGCGAAGTGGAGGATGTAATGTTTGGTAGATGGTGCTCTTGTGTATTGTGACTGGCTTGTTGTTACACTGTGATGGACACTTTAATAACAGATCTTGTTATTTTATAAAGCTGGTAAGTGAATCCAAGATTGATGTTAGTGGTCCATTACCAGCCTCACAAAGGTGTCACATTAGAGGTTGATGGCCGGTTGGGTAAAAGGAGAGCGGCGTAACTTACTTTCAAGGGCTCTGTGTACGCTTTAAAAACACTACTCAACAGAAACACTCAACAGATACATATCTTTCTTTAGTGGCTTCCATATTGCAAATAACCCTAAGAATAGAGAATAAAAAGCCCCAACCACGTCAGAGAGACTCTAATGGAAGAGACACTCAGGAGTCATAGAAATGAGGGACTACAAGACAGAACGTGCAGAAAAATCGCATTACCACACGCACATTCTCCTACAGTTCTTCTGCCAAACTACAGTGCATAGTGTAGATATTAGATCATCAATGATCAACATCCAGTCCAAGACAACCTGCAATCCTGCACCCCAGGGAAAAGAGATTCTTTTGACTAGGAATAAACAAAATTGTGAATTTCCGGTCCCAAAATTTTGTTAAAAATTTGCCCGATTTCTTTAAAGGATTTACCATTTTGGAGCAAACTTCTGGTACCCAAATGTTGCCAAAATCTATCCAAATATTTGCCATTGTGGGACAAAATCAAGAATTTCTGGTGCCCAAATTTTGGCAAAATTTGCCAGATTTCATTAAAATTTTCACCAGTTTGGTGCAATACAGTGGAGTAAATTTGGAAGGCGAGAATAGCAAAAATACCCTGTAACGGCACCCCAAATGCGAAAGGGGTTGATGCCGTTTAGGATATTCCCTTTCCGAACACAAGGCAGCTACCGACACTCCACAGTCAGGCGAACGAGACCCATAAGAATAATTCTTCCCCAGATACAAGACACCGCTCTGTATGAGGTTCAAGCAGGTCTGACACTTTATTGAGAAACACAGGCTCTTATATACAATTTAGGATCCTGCAGTAACCACAGGTGGTATGACGCAGATCTACCCACAACATCACACAATGGTTACATAACGAGCCACCCCCAATACACAGCATCCTCAATACATCTCTTAGCAGACACACTGACTCCGGGACCTGACCTAATTTACACAAGCTAACTAACTACAGCTGATGACTCAGACACATAAACTTTAGGCTAGACTTGCTGTCCCCTAAACTGCATTACACATTATCACTGGACTTCTTCACACAATACAGGGTCAATTAGCACAAGCACAATGAAAGATCCTCAGAAGCCATCCTAGATTCATTTACATCACAACAGACAGACAGGTGGGCTGGAGTTGGTGACATTAGCGTCTAACAGTATGCGTCCCGACATTATGAATGAGTCACTTTTTCAATTAACCCGTTGAGTTCAGAATCAACAAACAGTAAATAGCTCTTTAGATATCCTGGAATATATTGTGGATAATAATTACATAATAATCCCATCTCATGTAGTCCAAGATATAATTTCTCAGTCATCCTATGCCCCTAGTGGACATAGGATGATTTTAGACATAAGAGGGTCCGGGGAAGCTGAAGCAAGGGTATCTCATACTTTTCAAGAGCTTCTGGGTTCCACGGGCCCTCTCGTTACATACCCCTAAAGACGGAGAATAAAAGGCCCAACCACCATGCATATTTAGGAGACACTCAGATTTAATGGAAACAGAGGCAGAGTATTAGGAAAATCACATCACTAGCACCAGATACCTGTTAATTCTGCTACAGGTCTTTTGCCACCTATATAGGTATTGGATCTTCACTGTTCAACACCGCAATCCAAGACAACCTGCAATCTCTCCACCCTGGGGAAAAGAGTTTGTTGTCACTAGGCATAAGCAAAATCCCAAATTTCATGTTACCGAAATTTGGGAACTTCCATCAAAATGTTTGCCATTTTGGTGTATAACAGTGGGGTAAATGGGAAAGGTAATAATACTGAAAATATCTCTAAGGATAAAGTATAAACAGCCCAAGTCACCTAATGGAAATAACACTCTAAAGCACAGGTGTCAAACTGGTGGCCCTCTGGCTGTCGCGGAGCTACAACTCCCATGAGGCATTGCAAGGCTGACAGTTACAAGCATGACTTCCACAGGCAGATCCATGATGGGACTTGTAGTTCCACAACAGCTGGAGGTGAATCAGTTTGACACCCCTGCTCTAGATCAGGGGTCTCCAAAGTATGGCACTCCAGTTGTTCAGAAACTACAATTCCCTTCGTGCCTAGTCATGTCTGTGAATGTCAGTTTTCCAATGCCTCATGGGACATGTAGTTCCACACAGCTAGAGGGCCGTAGTTTGGATATCCCCGCTCTAGAGTAATGGAAAGAAAATACAAGACAGAGCATAAGGAAAAAAATCACACTATTA
This sequence comes from Rana kukunoris, assembly GCA_029574335.1. Classification (NCBI taxonomy): domain Eukaryota; kingdom Metazoa; phylum Chordata; class Amphibia; order Anura; family Ranidae; genus Rana; species Rana kukunoris. The sequence goes on along the minus strand of CM056052.1, from coordinate 553,019,102 downwards.
GCACCAAATACATGTACATTCTCGTACAGGTCTTTTGCCAAACTATACAGTTAACACTGTGATCCAAGACAACCTGTAATCTCTTCTCCTTGGGGAAAAGAGACTGCTGTGACTAGGGATAAGCAAAATCGAGAATATTAGGTTACCAAAATTTTGGTAAAATTTGGGAGATTTCAACAATGTTTTTTGCCATTTTGAGGCAATACAGTGGGGTAAATGGGGGGAGACAACAATATTGCAATTAGCCCTAAGAAGAGACTTACAAGAAAGTGCATCAGGGAAATCACATTATTAGAACAAAATACACATACATTATCTTGCAATTCTTCTGCCAGCCTATATAAGTGTTAGATTATCATTGTTCAACACCCAATTAGAGACTTCCTGCAATCTCTGCATCCTGAGGAAAAGAGATTGTTGCGACTAAAGAGCAACAAAAACCGAGAATCTTTTGTAGCAAAATTTTGACAAAATTCGGCCAATTTAATTTACAATTTTCACCATTTTGGTGCAATACAAAGGAGTAAATGGGAAAGGCAAGAATATCACATATAGCACTAAGTAGAGGGAATAAAAGGTCCCAGCCACCTTAGTGAAGTCATAGTGGAAGGGACACTATGGAGTTATGGAAAGGAGCGACTGATTACAAGACTAAATGTAATACAATATTGGGTTATTAGCACCAGATACATGTACAATGTCCTACAGGTCTTCTGCATTCTTACATTGGTATTAGATCATTACTGATCAACGCTGCAACACAAGGGAACCTGCAATCTTTGTGACCCGGGGAAGAGAGGTTGTTGTAACTAAGAATAAGCTAATTTAAGAGTTTCATATTACCAAAATTTTGTCAAAAATTTGAAGATTTCGTCAAAATGTTTACCATTTTGGTGCAATAGAGTTGCGTAAATTGGAAATGTAAGAATACCACACATAGCCCTAAGGAGAGATATTAAGAATCCCCAATCACTTCCTAATATCGTAATGGAAGAGACACTCATGAGTAACGGAAAGGAGGGATTACAAGACAGAGCATGAGCATTATTAGCACCAGATACCTGTACATTCTCTTACAGGTCTGCCTGTTTAACACCACAATCTGAGATCACCTGCAATTCTTGCAACCCCCCAGAAAGAAGAGATTATTATGACTAGAAATAACCATTAGCCTATTTTATTTTACTTTTTTACAGAAAGAAAAAAGCAGACAGTTGAAAAAAATAAAAAAAAATAATATATATGCAACAGTATATATATTAAGTACATTGTACAAACAAGGGAAAAAAATAACAAATGTGAAAAATAACTTTTACCTAAGCAGCTCAATTAACTAAATTAAGATTTATGTAATGTCCATTTTTTTTGCTGTTGTTGACCATTTAGGTATCTAAAAAAGCATAAAATCCTGTCCTCCATGTGTTAACCCCCTTTTGGTCTGCATGACCAGTGGACCCGTTTTCTAAATATTTATTTCTAAAAAATGCCCTTTATTTTCCATCTGAGGTATGTGAGGTCATCCTTGGGTTGGAGAGCAGGACACAGTCTCAAGTGGAATCTTTGTCATTTTGCAGAGCCAAGAGTATAATTTTTGGTAGATTGTGTTTTTGTGTATTGGGCCTGGCTGGTTATTACACCATGATAAGCACCTTAATAAAAAATCTTGTTATTTTATAAATCTGGTAAGTGGATCCAAGATTGATGTTAGCGCCCCATTACCAGCCTCAGAGAGGTGTCACATTAGAGGCTGATGGTCGGTTGGGCAAAAGGAGAGTGGCGTAACGTGCTTTCAAGGGCTCCGTGTACCGTATAAAAACACTACTCAACAGAAGCACACAACAGATAGATATCTTTCATAAGTGGCTTCAATTTTCGTAAATAACCCTAAGAAGAGAGAATGAAAAGCCCCAGTCACCTCAGAGAGACCATAATGGAAGAGACACTCAGGAGTAATGGAAAGAAGGAATTACAAGACGGAGCATGTGAAAAATCACCTTATTAGCACCAGATACACGTAGATTCTCCTGCAGGTCTTCTGTCAAACTATATAGGTATTAGATTATCAATGTTCAACACCCAATCTGAGACAACCTGCAATCATGCACCCCAAAGACGAGAGATTGTTGTGACTAGGGGTAAGCAAAATCATGAATTTCTGGTACAAAATTCTGTCCAAATTTGGCATATTTTTTATTTATTTTTTCCCATTTTGGTGCAAAACAGTGGTGTAAATGGGAAAGGCAAGAATTTGGCAAATGGCCCTAAGTAGAGAGGATAAAAGGCCCAAACAACTCAAAGACACACTCAGTAGAAATGGAAAGAAGGACTACAAGACAGAGCACGGGGAAAAAATCACACTTAGGCCACGTACACACGATCAGACCGGTCCGATCCGATGAGAATGATCCGACGGACCGTTTTCATCCGGTCACAGCTGAAGTGGCCTGATGGTCTGAGGTGCGTACACACCATCAGTCCAAAATCCGTTCGGGTCAGAACGCGGTGACGTAAAACACGACAACGTGCTGAAAAAACGAAGTTCAATGCTTCCAAGCATGCGTCGACTTGATTCTTAGCATGCGCGGGTTTTTGGACCGATGCTTTTGTGTACTAACCATCGAACCTGTCCAAAGGACAGGCGTCCATCAGACAGATTTTAAAGCAAGTTTTAAAACTTTGGTCCGATGGACAACGGTCCGATGGGCCATACACACGATCAATTTGGTCTGATGTAATCTGGCCTTAAGGCCAGTTTTATCAGACCGGTCTGATCGTGTGTATGCAGCCTAATAGAACCAAATACATGTACCTTCTCCTACAGGTCTTCTGCTGACCTATATGTAGGTACTGGATCTTTATTGTTCGACACCGCAGTCCAAGACAACCTGCAATCTCTGCACCCTGGGGGAAAAGAGATTGTTGTGACTAGAATTAGGAAAAATTCCGAATTTTATTTTACCAACATTTTTATCAAAATTTGGTAGGTTTTATCAAAATGTTTGCCATTCAACATTGCAAATATAACTCTATGGAGAGAGTGAGAATCTCAAACCACCTTGAAGAAACCATAACGGAAGGGGCACTCAACAGTAATAGAAAGGAGAGACTAGACATCCGTACACTGAAATATTTTGTTTCGGAATTTAGTTTTCGTCCGATAAATGTATTTATGTATTTACTCCCGAAATTTGTTTTTATTCATTTCATTTTGTTAAAAAATGCATTAGTCCGAAAATCCGAAATAAGGTGGAATCTGTTCATTAAAGGCTTATGGGGCCAGATTCAGAGAGCCGTAACTCCTGTCTAACTGGTGTTAGACTGGAGTACTTTCGAATTACGCGCGTTTTTTAGTTAGTCTGAAACCTCAAACCATGAAAAGACGGCTGCGGGCTTCAATTCGACTGGATTACGTGTTCGTACGCCTTCGGATCTACACTGCAATAAAATTGCGGCCACTGGGTGGACTTCCCGTCGTTTTCCGCGTTGGGGTATGCTAATGAGCTTTTTTACGTGTACCTGAATCTACCCCATGGTGTCTGTCAGATGTTCTAAAAAGATTTGATGAAGCAGATAAACTCTACGATGACGCAATAGTACATTTCCAGTGGAATGCTCCGCCCACAAGCTATAGTAGAATTCTAATGACACTAGTAATAATTATATTTATTAATTATTATTACTAGTCAACCAACATTAGAATTCTTCTATAGCCTATGGGTGGAGCATTTGACCATAAATGTTCACTTGCGGCAATCGTATGTTTTTAGCTGCTTCATCGAATCTTCATGTCTCTATAATGTTGAATCTTTTCTCTCTATGTCGAATCTTTTCTCTCTATGTCGAATATTCTTGGACTAATAGAGTTAGGTTATGCACATTCGACCGCAGGTTCGATAGACATAGATCGCTATTGTCAGATGTCGAATCTTCTATCTATATCAGACTGTTGTCGCAAAGAAACGAAAATAAAGCATTTTTTATGTCGGATCTTTCAGATTTCAGATTCTGTGCCTTCGTTATCGTTTGTTAAAATGAACACGAAAATCACAGAAATTCAGATAAAAATGCATTCGGACGAAAACGAATGTACATGTCTAGGAGAGACTACAAGACAGAAATGGCACATTATTAGCATAAGATACACCTATCTTATCCTACAACTCTTCTCCCAGCCTGTATAGGTATTAGATCATCATTGTTTAAAACCAAATTTGAGAAAAAACTGACATTTCTGCATCCCGAGTAAAAGAGATTGTTGTGACTAACGATAAACAAAACCGAGAATATTTGGTACCAAAATTTAGTAACATTTTTTAAAATTTCATTAAAATCTTCACCATTTTGGTGGAGTGAAGTGGAATAAATGGAGAAGGCAAGAATATCACAAAAAGCTCTAAGGAGGGAAAATAAAAAGCCCGAACCACCTCGGAATAATGGAAGAGACATTCAGTAGTAATGGAAAGGAGGGACTACAAGACAAAGCATCAGGAAAATCATACTAATAGCACCAGATATACGTACATTCTCCTACAGGTCTTCTGATGACCTATATATTGGTACTGGATCTTTACTGTTCATCACCACAGTCCAAGACAACCTGCAGTCTCTGCACCCTGGGGGAAAAGAGAATTAAGCAAAATCGCAAATTTAATTTTACCAAAATGTTATCAAAATTTTGAAGGTTTTATCAAAATGTTTGCCATTTTGGTGCAATACAGTGGGGTAAATGGGGAAGCCATGGACATTGTAAATAGAACTCTAAGGATAGAGAGTGAGAAGCCTCAAACCACATTGAAGAGACCATAACTAAAGGGGCACTCAACAGTAATAGAAAGGAGAGACTACAAGAAAGAAATGTCACATTATTAGCATAAGATACAAATACATTATCCTACAATTCTTCTCCCAGCCTGTATAGGTATTAGATCATCATTGTTTAAAACAAAATTCGGGAAAACCTGCAATTTCTGCATCCTGAGTAAAAGAGATTGTTATGACTAAACCGAGAATTTTTGGTACCAACATTTTGTAATTTTTTTTTTTAATTTCATAAACATTTTCACAATTTTGGTGCAGTAAAGTGGAATAAATGGAGAAGGCAAGAGTATCACAAATATCTCTTAGGGCCAGATTCAGGTAGAGTTAGGCTGGAGTATCAGTGATACTCCAGCCTAACTCTCACTTTGAGCCGGCGTTTCTGTTTTCTTTAGTCAGAAAACAAGAAACGCCGGGTTGGATATCCGATACCAGCGGCGTAATTGAATTTTGCCGTCGCATCGCAACTGCAATTTAAAAAATGGCGCTGGGGGCGTTCCCGCTGATTAACGCCGAGAATATGTTAATCAGCGGGAATCGGCAATTCACGATCGTATTCGGGCGCGACGCAGTGACTTTCCGACGTTTCCGTAAGCGATACGCGGCGTAAAGATAAAGCAGCCCCCTAGTGGAGTATCCTATGTTAAGTATAGCCGTCGTCATCGCGTCAAAAAAAATAAAATTTGCATCCATGAATGGGGATTTGACGTCATTGACGTTCACTGACAGAATTTGGAGCATGCGCACTGGGATGCATTGACAGTCGACGCATGCGCAGTACGTTTGCCGCGGGATCACGCCTAGTTATAATAATACACGCCCCCTACCCGCCCAATTTGAATTCCGCCGGCTCATTTTCGATACGCCGCCGCAACTTTAGGAGCAAGTGCTATGTGAATAACAGTACTTGCTCCTAAAATTTCGCCGGAGTAACGTAAATGAGAAACGTTACTCCAACTTAAAGATTCGCCCATCTACCTGAATCTGGCCCTTAAGGAGGGAAATTAAAAAGCCTGAACCACCTCAGAATAATGGAAGAGACATTTAGTAATAATGGAAAGGAGGTTCTACAAGACAAAGCACCAGGAAAATCACACTAATAGGACCAGATACATGTACATTTTATTTTCCAGAAAGAGAAAAGCAGACAGTGGGAAAAAGTCAAATAAAAAATGTTTATGCAACATCATTATCAAATACACAAAAAGGGGATCAAATATCTAATGCAAAAAAAAAAGAATAAATTTGCCTAAGCAGCTCAACGAACTAAATGAAGATTCACGTAATATGCTGTTGTTGACTATTTAGGTATCTAAAAAGGCCTAAGGTACTTTACATGGTAACCTTGTCTGGTTTGTAAGACCACTGGTGTGTCAAGGACACGTCTCCTAAATATTTATTTTTAAAAGAAAAAGTCCTCCTTTCCCTTCTCAGTAAGTTGGAGGTATGTGAGGTCATCTCCGGGATGGAGAGTAGGACAAAGTCTTCACTCTTCGGTAGAATATTTGACATTTTGTAGAAAAGAGAAGTGTAATGTTTGGTAGATTGTGTTCTTGAGTATTGTGACTGGCTGGTTATTATTACAGCATGATGGACACTTTAATAACAGATCTTGTTATTTTATAAATCTAGAAAGTGGACCTGAAATTAATGTTAGCGGTCTATTGCCGGCCTCGCAGAGGTGTCACATTAGAGGCTGATGGACGGTTGGGCAAAAGAAGAGCGGCGTAACGTACGTTACATTTTTTTTTTTATGTTAACAAACAATTTTATTTGGAAGGTCAGAAACAAGAACTACTTTCAAAGGCTTCTTTTATTTTGACATCAACACACAACAGATAGATCTCTTTCGAAAGTGGCTTCAATATTTTAAATAACCCTAAGAAGAGAGAATGAAAAGCCCCAACCACCTCAGAGAGACCGTAAAGAAAGAGACACAATAGGAAAAGAGGAGCAGAGTTTGCAGAAAATCACATTATTAGCACCAGATACACATACATTCTCCTGCAGGTCCTCTGCCCACCTACAGTGCCTTGCAAAAGTATTCACCCCCCTTGGCATTAATCGTGTTTTGTTGCCTCACAACCTGGAATTACCACGGATTGTTTGAGGATTTGCATCATTTAATTTACAGGACACGCTCACAACTTTGAAGATGTTTTTTTTTTTTTATTGTGAAGCAAACAACAAATAGGACAAAATAACAGAAAAAGTCAATGTGCATAACTATTTACCCCCCTAAAGTCAATACTTTGTAGATCCACCTATCACAGCTCCAAGTATCTTTGGATAAATCTCTATGATCTTGCCACATCTCACCACTGGGATTTTTGCCCCATTCCTTCTCCTTGTAAAACTGCTCCAGCTCCTTCAAGTTGGACGGTTTGCGCTTGTGAACAGCAATCTTTAAGTCTGACCACAGATTTTCTATTGGATTGAGGTCTGGGCTTTGACTAGGCCATTCAAACACATTTCCATGTTTCCCCTTAAACCACCCAAGTGTTGCTTTAGCAGTGTGTTTGGGGTCTTTGTCTGCTGGAAGGGGAACCTCCGTCCTTGCCTCAAATCACACACAGAGGGGTGCAGGTTTTGCTCAAGAATATCCATGTATTTAGCACCATCCATCTTTTCCTCAACTCTGACCAGTTTCCCAGTCCCGACTGCTGAAAAACATCCCCACAGCATGATGCTGCCACCACCATGTTTTACAGTGGGGATGGTATTCTTTGGGTAATGTGATGTGTTGGGTTTGCGCCAGACATAGCGTTTTCTTTGATGGGCAAAAAGTTAAATTCTAGTCTCATCAGACCAGAGAACCTTACTCCATACATTTTGGGAGTCTCCCACATGCCTTTTCACAAACTCAAAACGTGTCATTTTGTTTTTTTGCTGAATGTAATGTCTTTCTTCTGGCCACTCTGCCATAAAGCCCAACTCTATGGAGCGTACGGCTTATTGTCCCCCTATGTACAGATACTCCAGTTTCTGCTGTGGAACTCTGCAGGTCCTCCAGGGTTACCTTAGGTCTCTGTGCTCCTCTCTGATTAATTGCCCGGTCTGTTAGTTTTGGTGTGCGGCCGTCTCTTGGCTGGTTTGCTGTTGTGCCGTGTTCTTTCCATTTGGTTATGATAGATTTGATGGGGCTCCTAGGGATCATCAAAGATTTGGATATTTTTTTTTCATAACCCGACCCTGACTTGTACTTCTCAACAACATTGTCCCTTCCTTGTTTGGAGATTTCCTTGGTCTTCATGGCAGTGTTTGGTTAGTTGTGCCTCTTGCTTAGGTGTTGGGGCCTTTCAAAAAGGTGTGTCTATGTAATGACGGATCATGTGACACTGAGATTGCACACAGATGGACATCATTTCACTAATTATGTGACTTCTGAAGGTAATTGGTGGCACCAGAGCTTTTTATGGGCTTCATAACAAAGGGGGGTGAATACATACGCACACACCAATTATCAGTTTTTTTATTAATGAAAATTTGTTTTACGTATTTATTTTTCTAATTTTACTTCACCAACTTAGACTATTGTGTTCTGATCCATCACATTTAATTCAGATTAACCACTTTAGCCCCGGACCATATTGCTGTCCAAAGACCAGAGCACTTTTTGTGATTCGGCACTGAGTCGCTGAGTCGCTTTAACTGACAATTGCGCGGTCGTGCGACGTGGCTCCCAAACAAAATTGGCGTCCTTTTTTTCCCACAAATAGAGCTTTCTTTTGGTGGTATTTGATCATCTCTGCGTTTTTTATTTTTTGCGCTAAAAACAAAAATAGAGCGTCTATTTTGAAAAAAAATCAAGATTTTTTACATTTTGCTATAATAAAAATCCCCAAAAAGATATAAAAAAAAATGTTTTTCCTCAGTTTAGGCAGATACGTATTCTTCTACATATTTTTCGTAAAAAAAAATCGCAATTAGCGTTTATTAATTGGTTTGCGCAAAATTTATAGCGTTTACAAAAAAGGGGGTCGTTTTATGGCATTTTTATTATTATTTTTTTTTACTAGTAATGGCGGCGATCAGCGTTTTTTTTTTTTAGTACTGCGATATTATGGCGGACACATCGGACACTTTTGACACATTTTTGGGACCATTGGCATTTTTATAGCGATCAGTGCTATAAAAATGCATTGTATTACTATAAAAATGCCATTGGCAGTGAAGGGGTTAACACTAGGGGGCGGGGAAGGGGTTAAGTGTGTTCCTGGGTGTGTTCTAACTGTATGGGGGGGTGGCCTCACTAGGGGAAATCACTGATCTTCTGTCCATACATTGTATGGACAGAAGATCAGCGTTTCCCCCGCTGACAGGAACGAAAGGTATGTGTTTACACACATACCTCCCGTTCCCCGCTCTGTAACGAGCAAACGCGGGTGCCCGGCGGCGATCGTAACCGCCGGGCACGGGCGCGCGAAAAGCTGCTAAAGGGAGGATGTAGAGCTACGTGCTCCCGCGTAGCAGTGCCACCGTCCCGCAGTAATATGACGGCGGGCGGTCGGCAATCAGTTAAAAAAACATTGAACTAAAGGCTGTAATGTAACAAAATAGGTAAAAATCCAAGGGGGTGAATACTTTTGCAAGGCACTGTATATAGATATTAGATCTTCACTTTTAGGGTTAACAGGCAATGGGGGGGACGGGGGGGGGACAGACGGACATGTACCAATGCAAAGGAAATTTAAAAAAAGACCGTACAGTGGGGGGAAAAGGGTCTTTTAAAGCAGCTTTGAGGAGAACACTGAAAATCTAAAAAATCCCTGTGTAACAATTGAATGCTAGACTTTGTGCACCCCAGAATGAAAGGGCCCCACCAATATATAATATATAAAGAAAAATTTAAATTTCAAAATACCACCCTGTAACAAAAGCCTTTTTTTGCAATTTTTTTGTTAAATTAAGAAAAAAAGACCAAAAAAAATGTTTAACTTAAAATGAAGGCTCGATCAACATAAAAAGAAATGTGTGTGTGTGTATATATATATATAATACACACACACACATTTTTTTTTTATTGATAGAGCCTTCATTTTATATTAAACATTCGTTTTTTTGTCCTTTATTTTGTGTGTGCAGGGCTTTTTTTCAGCGGGAACGCGGGGGAACGCAGTTCCGGCACCTCCTGGACCGACTGTATGTTATGACAAGGGGTGCTGGGCTGTGCTTCAGGGTATTGATGCTCACTGCTGGGGATCTATTTTTGCCGGGGGGGGGGTCTATTGTTGCTAAGGAGGTCTATTGTTGATGGTGGGGGACCTATTGTTGCTGGGGGGTCTTATGTTGTGCGGGGGGGGGGGGGGTCAGTTGTTGCTGAAAGAGATCTACTGTTGGTGGATGGGTTTATTGTTAATGGCTGCCAGACAGTCTATTAATGCTGGCTGTGCGGAGATCTGTTGATGCTGCCGGGAGTCTATTGTTGCTGTGGAGGTCTATTGTTGATGGTGGGGGACCTATTGTTGCTGGGGGGTCTTATGTTGCGGGGGGGGTCAGTTGTTGCTAAAAGAGATCTACTGTTGGGGGAGGGGTCTATTGTTAATGGCTGCCAGAGCGTCTATTAATACTGGCTGTGCGGGAGTCTATTGTTGCTGGGGGGTGGGATTTTGTTGTGGGTGGTCCATTGTTGTCAGGGGGATCTATTGTTGCTGGCTGCAGGGGATCTATTTTACTGCTTTTCTTAATATCATTACCAAATTCCATACAAATGACTTAGGACCACAAATATATACTTGGTTGTAGATTGCCTATAAAGGGGCAGTACTGGGAGGTGGGTAGAGGGCGGAGAAAAGGGGTGACCCGGAAAGGGGGAGTTCCTGTACCTATTGTCTGAGAAAAAAAGTACTGTGTGTGTATATGTATATATATATATATATATATATATATATATCGAAACAATGAAAACCCCCAAATACCGCTACTTTAATCAAAACCTCGTTATTATAAAAGGAAGCCTTGCAGCGAAAAGAAAACAAGAAAAAATAAATAAACTTCCAATAATAATAAAGAAGGTGCCAAAAGTGTTGCCAGGAGCTAGCAATTAGAATTATAGTACAGTTGCCTGACTGTCTCTTAGCTCTCCCTGTGCAGTTTGTAAACTCTCCCAGCTTCCATGTTTTATTGTCAAAGCTTAATTGAACAAGCCTAACCACTTGCCGACCGCTGCGCGCCGATATACATCGGCACAATGGCAGCGGTGGGTCAATGGGCGTACAGTTAGGGCTGGACTGGGACAAAAATTTGGCCCTGGACTTCATCCAGACTGGCCCAGTTTGACATGTCTCTCCTATGGTAGCCGGACAAGTCCCGCACCCCTCCCCCCGGCCACCCAAGCCCCCTCTCCCCCTTCACTGGCCACTAGTGGTTCTTCTTTATTAGAGTAGAACGGCTGGTACTGGTACTCTTATAGGCAGTACCAGTGGGGAAGCTAGACAATATTTCACCCGGGGCAAAGAATCAGTTCGGTGCCCCCCCTTATGGGACAAGATTAGGCAGAAGTGAGAAACTCCCAGGCCATAGCTGTTGAGTCAGCTGTCTGTCCCCTCCCCCATGCTCCTCTGTCGCCCCCCCCTGCTTCTCTGGTTCTTTGTCCCCAACAGGTGAGCGCTGTGGGCAGGGAGAGGAGGTGAGTGCTGTGGGAAGGGAGAGACAGAGGAGCAGAGGGGGACGGCGGTCCTCTGTCACTGAAGCCGGCCCACTGAGCCATCGGCCCACCGGGAAACTCCCTGTAGTCCCAATGGCCAGTCCATCCCTGGGCCTGGTGCCCCCCCTTATGGGACAAGATTAGGCAGAAGGGAGAAACTCCCAGGCCATAGCTGTTGAGTCAGCTGTCTGTCCCCTCCCCCATGCTCCTCTGTCACCCCCCCTGCTCCTCCCCCTGATTCTCTGTTCCCCCCAGATGAGCGCTGCCGAGAGGGACAGGAGGTGAGCTCTGCAGGGAGGGAGAGACAGAGTTTTGTTGAGTTGAGTTGAGGTGCACTTTCTATAGCGTGGTCAATTACCCCGAAGGATCCCGACACGCTGGCGACGTCCCTGGGTAAACCCAGGGACAAGTGGGGGCGGTGGTCCGCTGTCCAAGAGGAGCGAAGGGGGGCGGTGGTCCGCTGTCATTAAAGCCGGTCCCCTGAGCCATCGGCCCACCGGGAAACTTCCTGTAGTCCCAATGACCAGTCCATTCCTGCGTACAGGTACGTCCCCTTTAAAAATCCACGTGGTGGGCGCATGGTCTCCGTCACCGTGCCCGCAGGCCCTGTGAACTCGATGTTCGCCGGTGTCCCGCGATCGTGTCATGGAGCAGCAGAATGGGGAGATTGCTATGTAAACAAGGCACTGTTCTGCCAGGATACTAATCTACTGCTCCCTGTCATCGGGAGCAGTGATCTCTGTCATGATAGTGGTAGCCCATCCCCCCACACAGTACTGATCTACTGCTCCCTGTCAACGGGAGAAGTGATCTCTGTCATGTCAGTGGTAGCCCATCCCCCCACACAGTACTGATCTACTGCTCCCTGTCATCGGGAGCAGTGATCTCTGTCGTGTCAGTGGTAGCCCATCCCCCCACACAGTTAGAATCACTCCCTAGGACACACTTAACTCCTTCATCGCCCCCTAGTGTTTAACCCCTTCGCTGCCAGTGACATTTACACAGTAATTAGTGCATTTTTATAGCACTGATCGCTGTATAAATGACAATGGTCGCAAAATAGTTTTAAAAGTGTGTCCACCATAATGTCGCAGTCCGATAAAAAATGCTGATCGCCGCCATTACTAGTAAAATAATAAAAATGTCATGAATATATCCTCTATTTTTGTAGACGCTATAACTTTTGCGCAAACCAATCAATAAACGCTTATTGCGATTTTTTTTACCAATAATATGTAGAAGAAGAATATGTATCGGCCTAAACTGAGGAAAAATATACATTTTATATATTTTTGGGGGATATTTATAATAGCACAAAAGTAAAACATATTACTTTTTTTTTTTCAAAATTGTCGCTCTATTATTTTTTTGTTTATAGCGCAAAAAATAAAAAACGCAGAGGTGATCAAATACCACCAAAAGAAATCTCTATTTGTGGGGAGAAAAAGACGCCAATTTTGTTTGGGAGCCGCGTCGCACGACTGCGCAATTGTCAGTTAAAGCGACGCAGTGCCGTGTTGTGAAAAGTGCTCTGGTCAGGAAGGGGGGTACATTTTTCCGGGGGGTACAGCGGTTAAGTTAGAAGCTGATTGGCCGCCATGCACAGCAGATCCCGCAGGATACGTCTCTAAACCAAGGGAACCGGCAATCCTGAACCTCATCCCTAGTTGACTGTGTGTTATTTTTTGGGGGATATGGATAGACGTGAATTTGGTCGGGACCTCTGAGGACATTTGTTACCGCCGGGGGGCCGCATTAGAGAGATTTCCTCTTCGCTTCCCATGTGGTCACCAAGGTAGAGAGAAGCATAGAAAACAAATATAAAGGTTACAAAGTTTCCATCTCTTCCCCATCCCAAAACATCTTTGGACTTCTATAAACGCTCAACCAAATTTACCCACAAACAAGCTACAAAAAAAATAAAAAAAATATATGTATTATTATATTATATAAAAACACTTCGGACAAATAAAAGAAAAAAACTTAATTGTATCGTTTTCATTAAACCTGAAGAACAAAACATTTGATGACAGATATTTTTCAGTAGATATTACAGTAAATTGTTACTTTGCATTATCTCGTAACTCTTGCTTTTTTCTGTGTATTTAAAAAAAAAATTACACCATATTGTCAAAAGTATTGGGACGTCTGCCTTTACACACATATGATCTTTGGTGGCATCCCATGATCTCTAGCTACCATGAGCATTGTGGTTATTTTACAAAATTAAGAAATGCATATAATCCAAATATATTACAAAAAAGAGACAGACCTGTGGGCGGAGAGAATACACAACCAATAAAAAATCCTCTGAAGAAGACCTTACGGTTGAAACACGTTAGGAACTACACATGCTTGCTACAATTACAGGCTATGTCTTTTATTTCTTTATTATGGAATGTGTATGGTTATTTTAATATTTGCAATCATGTCGCAACTCATTCCCTCTATTTCTATGTCATAACAATTTTTAATAAAACGTTGTATTTCACACGTTGCATTCCCATTTTTTCAATCAAGCTGCTTCAAAGCCCCACCGGGAAAATTTCTTTGCCCATAATCCAAATATACACCATGGGCCAGATTCACAAAGAAGTTACGTCGGCGTATCTCGAGATATGCAGCGTAACTTCTAGGATGAGCCGGCGTATCTTTTTTCTGTATTCAGAAAGCAAGATACGCCGGAATTTAGCTACGATACGAGCGGCGTAAGTCTCCTACGCCGTCGTATCTAAGTTGCATATTTACGCTGGCCGTTAGGTGGCGCTTCCGTCGATTTATGTGTCAAATATGGTAATGAGCTAGATACGCCGATTCAGAAACGTACATGCGCCCGGTGCATTTTTTTATGTCGTTTGCGTAAGCCTTTTTCCGGCGTAAAGTTACCCCTGCTATAGGAGGCGTAGCCAATGTTAAGTATGGATGTCGGGACAGCGTCGAATTTTCCGTTGTTTACGCGTAAGTCGTTTGCGAATAGGGCTGGGCGTAAGTTCGGCACGTCATTTACGTGGGGTCACGAGTTATAAACATACAACACGCCCCCTACCTGCCTATTTTAAATTACGCGTGGTTACGCCGGCCCATTTACACTACGCCGCAACTTAGAGCGCAAGTTCTTTCTGAATACGTAGTGTAAATGAGATACGCTACGCCGTCGGAAAGATACGAAAATGTATCTGAATCTGGCCCACTGTGTCCAGTCTCGTCCTCCTGTTGTCTGTCTCCCGTGGATATAAATCCAATAGATGTGATACGACTCTCTCCTAGTGATCCAAGTTCCTCCGGGAGAAAAAACAGCACCCCATAGCGTAGTATGTTAAAAATAAAATAATTAATTTGCGCTAGCACCCGGGGAATGCAGGAAAAATGATATAAATGATATAGAAATTGCTACACCAATAGCTGGATAACAACAAGATAAAAACCAATTAAAACTAAGAAAAAACGGATAGAAAAGCAAGCACTGTAAATCCGTCACTAATGGTGCCTCTAGACATAGGAACGGCGTGCGTTCCACTGTATGTCAGCTGGCTATGCTGAAGTACGTGCGTGTGTGTATCCGCTTGGCGCACATTTCGTAAAATACTTTTTCAAAAGCGACACAATACAATTCAATACAGGAGGGATCAGAGGGCCCTGCTCGTTAGAGCTTACAATCTAGGGCAGCACAGTGGTATAGTGGTTAGCACTTTCACCTAGCAGCAAAAAAGGTTGCTGGTTCGAATCCTCAACCACGACACCATCTGCCTGGAGTTTGTGTGTTTTCCCTGTGTCTGCATGGGTTTCCACTAGGTACTCCGGTTTCCTCCTACACTCCAAAGACATTCTGGTAGGTTAATTGGATCCTGTCCAAATTGGCCCAGTATATATGTATATATGTGTGTACGACTGTGTGTCCCAAGCGTGTCAAGATCCTACGGGGTAAGTGACCGCACCAGCTAAGAAGACACTGGATGCAAAAAGTGCCTAGAGGCGATTCCGTTTGCATGTGTAGCGATATATAATTTACTCATTCATTCATACAGAAGATTATCATTTGGTACCTTTTCAGGGGGGAGGGGAGTGCAGATACCTGTATAATACAGGTATTGGACATACTTCCCAGGCATAGACTGCCGCAAAAAATTTGGCGGACCTACACTTTAATGGCATCCAAGTCTTAGTCCGTAGGGTTTAATATTGAGTTGGCCCCGCCCTTTGCAGCTATAACAGCTTCAGCTCTTCTGGGAAGGCCGTCCACAAGGTTTAGGAGGGTGTCTATGGGAATGTTTGACCATTCTTCCAGAAGAGCATTTGTGCGGCACTGAAGTTGGATGAGAAGGCCTGACTCGCAATTTCCGCTCTAATTCATCCCAAAGGTGTTCTATCGGGTTGAGGTCAGGACAAGCCAGTCAAGTTCCTCCACCCCAAACTCGCTCATCCATGTCTTTATGGACCTTGCTTTGAGCACTGGTCCAAGTCATTTGGTGGAGGGGGATTATAGTGTGGGGGTTGTTTTTCAGGGAATTGTACTTGGCCCCTTAGTTCCAGTGAAGGGAACTTTTAAGGCGTCAGCATATCTCGCTCATCCACGTCTTTATGGACCTTGCTTTGTGCACTGGTGTGCAGTCATGTTGGAACAGGAAGGGGCCGTTCCCAAACTGTTCCCACAATGTTGGGAGCATGAAATTGTCCAAAATGTCTTGGTATGCTGACGCCTTAAGAGTTCCCTTCGCTGGGACTAAGGGGCCAAGCCCAACCCCTGAAGAACAACCCCACACCATAATCCCCCCCCCCACACCATAATCCCCCTCCACCAAATGATTTAGACCAGAGCACAAAGCAAGGTCCATAAAGACATGGGTGAACACCTTTGGGATAAATTAGAGTGGAGACTGGGAGCCAGGCCTTCCAGTCCAACATCAGTGCCCGACCTCACAAATGCTCTTCTGGAAGAATGGTCAAACTTTCCCAAAGACACCCTCCTAAACCTTGTGGACGGCCTTCCCAGCGGAGTTGAAGCTGTTATAGCTGCAAAGGGCGGGGTCAACTCAATACTGAACCCTACGGACTAAGACTGGGATGCCATTACAGTTCATGTAAAAGGCAGGTGCCCCAATACTTTTGACAATATCGTGTATATTTGGATTTTCTGCGATTCTTAATTTTGTGAAATAACCACAATGCTCATGGTAGCTAGAGGTCATGTGACTTCTTTCCTGTAGCTTTCTTTATATCATTTTATCATTTTGATTAAACCTGAAGAGCTGAACATTTAATAAAGGTCGGTTCATGTTCTTTTTTACATTGTTACTTTGTTTGATGCCACTCCATGTTCTCTTCCAGCTCCGCCCAACTTGAAGTTGTCGGTGAACGAGACGCTGGTGGTGAATCCGGGGGACAACGTCACTATGCAGTGTTCCGTCACCGGGGGCGACCCTACCCCCAAAGCTGTCTGGTCACACTCCCCTAACCCCATGCCCCCCAACAGCGTCAGCAGAGGGGGAAACCTGACCATCTGGAACATCCAGCCCCAGGATTCCGGCTACTACAACTGTACGGCCATCAACAACGTGGGCAACCCGGCCAAGAAGATGGTCAACGTCCTAGTGAGATGTATGTCCTGTATCAGGCCAGTAAACCTTAGTGATCCCGTATATTCCACACTGCCGTGATGAATGTGATGGATGCGTAGAAATGTGCGGCTCATTGCTGTCTGGGGAGCTTCGTAGTATTGCTAGATTGACTTATTTCCTTCTGACTAAAGCCTCGTACACACGATCCAACTTTATGGCCATAATTGTCTGACGGACGTATTGTGTCGGATAATCCAACCGTGTGTATGCTCCATCAGACAATTATTGGCGGAATTAATGACAACAAAAGTTGGCTGTTCATACTCACCAATTGTTGGGCAATAAATCTGTTATGCCGTTTTATCCGATTGTGTGTGTACACAAGTCTGTCCAACTAAAATTCGATAGACAAACACGCATGCTCAGAACCAATGTTAACCCCCTTCAATACGGGGCTTTTATACCCACCTCCATACCGGGCCTATTCTGGCACTTCTCTCCTACATGTACAAATCATCATTCTTTTTAGGGTTGTCCTAATACCACTTTTTTAGGGCCGAGTACATGTAACGATACTTTTTTTTAATGTACTCGCCGATACCGAATACCGATACTTTTTTTTAAATCTCATGTGACAGTCGCACATGTGTCAATCTTTTTTTTTAATTTTTTTACAAAGCTTTTTTTTTTTTTTTTTTTTAAGGGGGGTGGGGGGAAGATAGACAGTGTCAGTGTGTTTTTTATTTTTATTTTTTACAATTCATTTTTTTATTATTTATTGCAATTCCCTTTTTTTTATCAGCCCTGTCGGGGGGCTTTGGTGAGATATCAGGGGGTCTTAACAGACCTCTGACATCTCCCCTCTGAGACAGGGAAAGTGACTAAGGATACAGATTGCCCAGTCCCTTTCTCTACAGTCTCAGCTGCACTGAAAATTCCCCCTCAAATGCAGCCAGTTTCTCCTTCAAATACAGCCAGTTTCCCCTTCAAATTCAGCCAGTTTCCCCATCAAATTCAGCCAGTTTCCCCATCAAATGCAGCCAGTTTCCCCATCAAATGCAGACAGTTTCTCCTTCAAATACAGCCAGTTTCCCCTTCAAATTCAGCCAGTTTCCCCATCAAATGCAGCCAGTTTCCCCATCAAATGCAGCCAGTTTCCCCGTCAAATGCAGCCAGTTTTCCCGTCAAATGCAGCCAGTTTCCCCCTTCAAATGCAGCCAGTTTCCCCCTTCAAATGCAGCCAGTTTCCCCCTTCAAATGCAGCCAGTTTCCCCGTCAAATGCAGCCAGTTTCCCCTTCAAATGCAGCCAGTTTCCCCTTCAAATGCAGCCAGTTTCCCCCTTCAAATGCAGCCAGTTTCACCATCAAATGCAGCCAGTTTCCCCCTCAAATGCAGCCAGTTTCCCCCTCAAATGCAGCCAGTTTCCCCCTCAAATGCAGCCAGTTTCCCCCTCAAATGCAGCCAGTTTCCCCCTTCTAATGCAGCCAGTTACCCCCTTCTAATGCAGCCAGTTTCTCCCTTCAAATGCAGCCAGTTTCCCTCATCAAATGCAGCCAGTTTCCCCCCTTAAATGCAGCCAGTTTCCCCCCTTAAATGCAGCCAGTTTCCCACTCTAATGCAGCCAGTTTCCCCCTCTAATGCAGCCAGTTTCCCCATCAAATGCAGCCAGTTTCCCCTCTATATGCAGCCAGTTTCCCCTCTATATGCAGCCAGCTTCCCCATCAAATGCAGCCAGTTTCCCCATCAAATGCAGCCAGTTTCCCCATCAAATGCAGCCAGTTTCCCCATAAATGCAGCCAGTTTCCCCATCAAATGCAGCCAGTTTCCCCTTCAAATGCAGCCAGTTTCCCCTTCAAATGCAGCCAGTTTCCCCCTCAAATGCAGCCAGTTTCCCTATCAAATGCAGCCAGTTCCCCCCCTAAAATGCAGCCAGTTTCCCCCTTCTAATGCAGCCAGTTTCCCCCTTCTAATGCAGCCAGTTTCCCCCTTCTAATGCAGCCAGTTTCCCCCATCAAATGCAGCCAGTTTCCCCCATCAAATGCAGCCAGTTTCCCCCATCAAATGCAGCCAGTTTCCCCCATCAAATGCAGCCAGTTTCCCCTTCTAATGCAGCCAGTTTCTCCCTTCAAATGCAGCCAGTTGCCCCTATCAAATGCAGCCCATTTCCCCCTCTAATGCAGCCAGTTTCCCCATCAAATGCAGCCAATTTCCCCATCAAATGCAGCCAGTTTCCCCATCAAATGCAGACAGTTTCCCCCTTCAAATGCAGACAGTTTCCCCCTCAATGCAGACAGTTTCCCCCTCAATGCAGACAGTTTCCCCCTCAATGCAGACAGTTTCCCCCTCAATACCACTTTTTTAGGGCCGAGTACATGTAACGATACTTTTTTTTAATGTACTCGCCGATACCGAATACCGATACTTTTTTTTAAATCTCATGTGACAGTCGCACATGTGTCAATCTTTTTTTTTTATTTTTTTACAAAGCTTTTTTTTTTTTTTTTTTTTTTAAGGGGGGTGGGGGGAAGATAGACAGTGTCAGTGTGTTTTTTATTTTTATTTTTTACAATTCATTTTTTTATTATTTATTGCAATTCCCTTTTTTTTATCAGCCCTGTCGGGGGGCTTTGGTGAGATATCAGGGGGTCTTAACAGACCTCTGACATCTCCCCTCTGAGACAGGGAAAGTGACTAAGGATACAGATTGCCCAGTCCCTTTCTCTACAGTCTCAGCTGCACTGAAAATTCCCCCTCAAATGCAGCCAGTTTCTCCTTCAAATACAGCCAGTTTCCCCTTCAAATTCAGCCAGTTTCCCCATCAAATGCAGCCAGTTTCCCCATCAAATGCAGCCAGTTTCCCCATCAAATGCAGACAGTTTCTCCTTCAAATACAGCCAGTTTCCCCTTCAAATTCAGCCAGTTTCCCCATCAAATGCAGCCAGTTTCCCCATCAAATGCAGCCAGTTTCCCCGTCAAATGCAGCCAGTTTTCCCGTCAAATGCAGCCAGTTTCCCCCTTCAAATGCAGCCAGTTTCCCCCTTCAAATGCAGCCAGTTTCCCCCTTCAAATGCAGCCAGTTTCCCCGTCAAATGCAGCCAGTTTCCCCTTCAAATGCAGCCAGTTTCCCCTTCAAATGCAGCCAGTTTCCCCCTTCAAATGCAGCCAGTTTCACCATCAAATGCAGCCAGTTTCCCCCTCAAATGCAGCCAGTTTCCCCCTCAAATGCAGCCAGTTTCCCCCTCAAATGCAGCCAGTTTCCCCCTCAAATGCAGCCAGTTTCCCCCTTCTAATGCAGCCAGTTACCCCCTTCTAATGCAGCCAGTTTCTCCCTTCACATGCAGCCAGTTTCCCTCATCAAATGCAGCCAGTTTCCCCCCTTAAATGCAGCCAGTTTCCCCCCTTAAATGCAGCCAGTTTCCCACTCTAATGCAGCCAGTTTCCCCCTCTAATGCAGCCAGTTTCCCCATCAAATGCAGCCAGTTTCCCCTCTATATGCAGCCAGTTTCCCCTCTATATGCAGCCAGCTTCCCCATCAAATGCAGCCAGTTTCCCCATCAAATGCAGCCAGTTTCCCCATCAAATGCAGCCAGTTTCCCCATAAATGCAGCCAGTTTCCCCATCAAATGCAGCCAGTTTCCCCTTCAAATGCAGCCAGTTTCCCCTTCAAATGCAGCCAGTTTCCCCCTCAAATGCAGCCAGTTTCCCTATCAAATGCAGCCAGTTCCCCCCCTAAAATGCAGCCAGTTTCCCCCTTCTAATGCAGCCAGTTTCCCCCTTCTAATGCAGCCAGTTTCCCCCTTCTAATGCAGCCAGTTTCCCCCATCAAATGCAGCCAGTTTCCCCCATCAAATGCAGCCAGTTTCCCCCATCAAATGCAGCCAGTTTCCCCCATCAAATGCAGCCAGTTTCCCCTTCTAATGCAGCCAGTTTCTCCCTTCAAATGCAGCCAGTTGCCCCTATCAAATGCAGCCCATTTCCCCCTCTAATGCAGCCAGTTTCCCCATCAAATGCAGCCAATTTCCCCATCAAATGCAGCCAGTTTCCCCATCAAATGCAGACAGTTTCCCCCTTCAAATGCAGACAGTTTCCCCCTCAATGCAGACAGTTTCCCCCTCAATGCAGACAGTTTCCCCCTCAATGCAGACAGTTTCCCCCTCAATGCAGACAGTTTCCCCCTCAATGCAGACAGTTTCCCCCTCAATGCAGACAGTTTCCCCCTCAATGCAGACAGTTTCCACTTCAAATGCAGCCAGTTTCCCCATCAAATGCAGCCAGTTTCCCCATCAAATGCAGCCAGTTTGCCCTTCAAATGTAGCCAGTTTCCCCCCTCAAATGCAGACAGTTTCCCCCTCAAATGCAGACAGTTTCCCCCTCAAATGCAGACAGTTTCCCCCTCAAATGTAGCCAGTTTCCCCAGTCAGGCCCACCACTTTATTGAACGACCTGAAATATTTAATATATATTTATTATTTTGTTTCTTTTTTTTTTCTTTGGCCTTGAACAGCCATGAGAAACCTGACCTATCAGATCACACCGGATGGCATTAAGGAGAGCGAGACCATCCAGCTGACTCAGGAGTTGAAGCTGTCTTGCCACGTGGATGCCGTGCCGCAGGATAAGGTCCAGTACACGTGGTTCAAGAATCAGAAGGTGGTGAAGGAGACCAACAGGATCGTCCTCAGCAGAAACGACCCGGAACTGCCTCCGGGGAGCAGCAGTCTAGAGATCTTAGAACTTAGGTTCACTGACTACGGCATCTATATGTGTGAGGCGACCTTACCCAACCTGCCCTTTACCCTGAAGAGCGGTGACATCAACATCTCCACAGAGACAGGTGAGCCATCTATAGTACCTATAAGTGGACCAGCTGGGGGGGGTAAGTATCAATCCATAACAGAGGACAAAGGGAAGAGTAAATGACATGACCGTTCATTTGGGAATGGGGTATCTGCTTTATTACTAGACATGTGCAATTCATTTAGTTCCAAATTCGGTTTTAACAAATTTTTACAAATTCTTTAATTCCGAAATTTCCGATTTTTTTTAAATTTACGAATTTTCTAAATTTACGAATTTTCTAAATTTACGAATTTTCTAAATTTACGAATTTTCAAATCCCGAATTTTTCAAATTTTGGAAATTACGAATTTTCGAAATTCTAAATTTTCGAAATTCGGTAATGCAAACATTTGAGATTTCGGAAATTCTAAATTTCAGAAATTTGAGAATTTCATAAATTCTAAAATTAGAATTTCATAAATTCTAAAATTAGAATTTAGTGAATTCTAATTTTGTAAATTCTAAAATTTGAATTTAGTAAATTCTAAAAATGTTATTTTGTAAATTCTAAAACTTGAATTTCGTAAATTCTAAAATTAGAATTTGGCAAATTCTTTAAAATTAGAATTTTGGAAAAATCAAACATTTCGGAAATTTGATAATTCTTAATTTGAAAATTCTGAAATCGGAAATTCAAAAGTTCGGAAATTCGAAAACTCTAAATTCGAAAACTTCTGGATTAACGAATTCCGAATTTTCAAAGTTCCGAATCTTTGAAATTTCCAAATTCCCAAATTCTTAATTTTTTAATTTCCGAATCTTCAAATTTCTGCATTTCCAAAAAAGCTAAATTAACGAAAACAAAATTTAACAAATTTTATGGAAAGGGTCAGGGACTTTTTTCTGGGTTTTGAATTACCGGATTTCAGATTTTTGAATTTGCGAAATTTACAAATTTTTGAATTTACGGATTTCAAATTTTCAAGTTTCCAAATAATGGAATTTCTACATTTTTAAATTTCCAAGTTTTGCTATTTTCAAATTTATGAATCTTCTAATTTTCGGATGAACTTTCAAATTTTAGAATTTTTGAATTTTGATCTTAACTAAGAACATGAAAAATGGGAAAAAATGTGAATGAAACTAAAACTAACACATTTTTCGGCAGTGCACATGTCTATTGTCAGCTGATCTAGCTAAACTATACAGTGTATAAATATATGTACAACTCGTGGGATGTATATATATCCTCTGCGCACAAATTTCCGAATTTCGGATTACGAATTTTCTAATTTTTTAATTTCCGGATTTTGGATTTTCAAATGTACAAGTTTTAGAATTTTTGAAAGTTCCAGATTTTCGAATTCACGAATTTACGAATTTTAGAATTTACTAATTTTAGGGCCAAGGACTTTTTTCTGGTTTTTGGTTCCATAGTCTTCAATAGGCCGAAAACGTGTATTCAAAACGGCAAAATGCACCTTCAATATGCCAACTGAAACCTGGCCTAAGACTTCAGAAAATGCTGATGTGGGGGGGGGGGCGGTTTAAATCGGGCCTTATTGGCCAACTCCATCTAAAATCTTTTCTATCACTTTGGATAAAGCCTACCATCAGGATTTGACTGACTACTGTCCCTGCCCAATTGGGCAGCTTTCCCCTCACTTCCTGTCAAAACAAAGAGCACAGGGCGCCTGAGAGCACAAGGCGGCTGAAGAACACTAGGGGGCAGAGAGCATGGGGGGGGCGGATAGCACGAGGAGAGCCGGAGAGAGCATGGGGGGCCGGTGAGCATGACAAAGCTGGAGAGAACTGTAGGGGCCAGAAAGCACAAGGGGCTGTGGAGGGCACTAGGGGGGCTGAGGAGCACTAGTGGGACAGAGAGAATGGGGGAGTTGAAGAGCACTTGGGGGTTCAGAGAGCATTGGGTGGAGGTGAAGAGCACTGGGGGGTAGAGAGCACTGGGGGTTCGGAGAGCACAGGGTGGAGGCGGAGAGCACTGTTGGTTCGGAGAGCACAGGGGTGAGCCGGAGAGCAGGTGGGCCGGTGAGCACAGGATGAAGAGAGCATAGAGGGGCGGAGAACAGGGGGGCAAAGGGCACAGGGGGCTATAGAGCTCTAGGGGGCAAAGAGCATGGAGGAACTGGAGAGCACTGGAGGATAGAGAGCACTGGGGGGTTCGAAGAGCAATGTAGGGGCCAGAGAACACAGGGGGAGAGCACTGGGGGGCTGGAGGGCACTAGGGGGACAGAGAGAATGGGGGAGCTGATGAGCACTGGGCGGAGGTGGAGAGCACTGGGGGACTCGGAGAGCACAGGGTGGAGGTGGAGAGCTCTGGGGGGCAGTTGAAAGAAGCTGGATAGGGGGAACGGCGTGGGTCTGCTCCATATAAAATAATCAATCTCTTAATTTTCCTCCTGTAGCGTCTGAATGCCTGCAGTAGGCAGAGGAGGAGAATCAGGCTGTCAGAGGCCGCAGGAGGAAAATAGAGAGATTGATTCTTCTATGCTCAGCAGCCCCCGCCACCTTTCCTATTCAGGCCGGTGTCTCCTCCAGCTCCTCCCTCTTCAAAGACACAGATTAGCTGACCTGTTCTTTCTGAAGCCCCTCCCCCACCTCGGTCCAATGGCTGAACTGAACTATTGGCTGGGTGAGCGGTGCAGGCTCAAGGAGCAGCCTTGGGGCCCCACAAGAGCATGCGACCTTGCGGCCACAGCCCACCGGGCACGTGCCTGATGTGCCATTTGGCCAGTCCAAGCCTAATGGGAATGCTAACTGACACATTTGCTTGTACTCAATTCAATATTTAAACAATGGCAGTTGCAAAGCCAACAAAAGCAAAGATGGCAGCAAAGGATAGGAGGGTTTAGTTCCGCTTTAGGGTGTCTCTTTTTATCATTTTGTTCTGTGTGTTTTTTGGTCTTGGCTTTTTTCCTTTTTTTGACCAAAATGTTTCCTTGTTCTCTGGCAGTCCCGCCATCGCTCAGCGTACCCAGGGAACGGGCAGTCATCACGGTACGGGAGGGCTCCCTCGCAGAGCTGGTGTGTGAGGTGCGGGGGAAGCCGCTTCCTCCTATTCTGTGGACCCGCGTGGACAAGGAAGGTGGATTCTCCTCCGGTGAAATGGTGGTGGAAACTCCCGATGGTAGACTACGGCTGGAAAACGTTACGCGTGAAATGAGCGGGACTTACAAGTGTCAGACGGCGCGGTACAATGGCTTCAACATCCGGCCCAGAGAAGCTACAGTGCAGCTTAATGTCCAGTGTGAGTACATATAGTATGAGAGGTAGTAGTGGTGACACAAACTACTGCAGGGAAATCTCACCATTGTGGGCTGGGCAGAGACACAAACTACTGCAGGAAATCTCACCATTGTGGGCGGGGCAGAGACACAAACTACTGCAGGAAATCTCTCCATTGTGAGAGGGGCAGAGACACAAACTACTGCAGGAAATATCACCAATGTGGGAGGGGCAGAGACACAAATTACTGCAGGCAATCTCACCATTGTGGGAGGGGCAGAGACACAAACTACTGCAGAAAATCTCTTCATTGTGGGAGGGGCAGAGACACAAACTACTGCAGGGAATCTCACCATTGTGGGAGGGGCAGAGACACAAACTACTGCAGGGAATCTCACCATTGTGGGAGGGGCAGAGACACAAACTACTGGAGATAAATCTCATCATTGTGGGAGGGGCTGAGACACAAACTGCTGCAGGGAAATCTCATCATTGTGGGAGGGGCAGAGACACAAACTGCTGCAGGGAAATCTGACCATTGTGGGAGGGGCAGAGACACAAACGACTGTAGAAATCTCACCATTGTGGGAGGGGCAGAGATACAAACTACTGCAGGGAAATCAGACCATTGTGGGAGGGGCAGAGACACAAACTACTGCAGGAAATCCCACCATTGTGGGAGGGGCAAAGACACAAACTACTGCAGGAAATCTCACCCTTGTGGGAGGGGCAGAGACACAAACTACTGCAGGCAATCTCACCATTGTGGGAGGGGCAGAGACACAAACTACTGCAGAAAATCTCTTCATTGTGGGAGGGGCAGAGACACAAACTACTGCAGGGAATCTCACCATTGTGGGAGGGGCAGAGACACAAACTACTACAGGTAATCCGACCATTGTGGGAGGGGCAGAGACACAAACTACTGCAGGAAATCCCACCATTGTGGGAGGGGCAGAGACACAAACTACTGCAGGAAATCTCACCCTTGTGGGAGGGGCAGAGACACAAACTACTGCAGGCAATCTCACCATTGTGGGAGGGGCAGAGACACAAACTACTGCAGAAAATCTCTTCATTGTGGGAGGGGCAGAGACACAAACTACTGCAGGGAATCTCACCATTGTGGGAGGGGCAGAGACACAGACTACTGCAGGGAATCTCACCATTGTGGGAGGGGCAGAGACACAAACTACTACAGGTAATCCGACCATTGTGGGAGGGGCAGAGACACAAACTACTGCAGGGAATCTCACCATTGTGGGAGGGGCAGAGACACAAACTACTGCAGGGAATCTCACCATTGTGGGAGGGGCAGAGACACAAACTACTGCAGGAAATCTCATCATTGTGGGAGGGGCAGAGACACAATCTATATAGGGAATTCTCACGGCTGTCTACAGATAAATGTTTGCATAGAATTCCTGTAATGATCAGCACTGTACACTCCAGAGAATGATTCTCTCTTTAATAGGCATTTCATATAGTGTAATATCCTAAGTAAACTGTAATTAGTAAACACCATCATTTATAAGTACAAACATATGTTGCTGTTGATTTTATTATCCGGGGTGATATTTGGGTTACAATTAAATTTGAAGTAAGACGATCGGCAGCAGTGTCCTCTGGGTAAAAGCAATTACTGCAATAGTATTTCAATGGTTCACTAAGATGACATTTCCTGTGAAAGTGTGTGGGGGGGGGGAGGGGGGCGGCGGGATTGGTACGCTGAATCCAAGTACCGATAAGGGGAAGATAGATCACGTTTCATTAATTGTAAAGTTCACCTTAAAGTTAATTCTGATGTTGATTCCACATTTCTACGGGCTTTGCTGTTGGGTTGTATTTCACATGCAGATATTCAGATCTATCCCACCAAAGCAGGGCTTGTCAATGTTTTTTTAATTAAATGGCCAATCACTGGCCTTCTGTCTACTGGGAGCCGGGCAGAGTGTGGCCAGTGGGTGTAAATAATAACCCATGAATGGTGCTTGGGTATAGTAAGGAATAGTGCCCCATTGTTGGTGTCAGTGGAAAAAATAGTGCCCTTTTGTTATTGTCATCTGAAGGTATAGTGCACAATGGGTGTCAGTAGAAGGGATATTGCCCCATCACTGGTGTCAGTGGGAGGAATAGTACCCCATTGTTGGTGTTAGTGGAAGGAATAGTGCCCCATCACTGGTGTCAGTGGGAGGAATAGTGCGCCATTGTTTGTGTCAGTGTAAGGAATAGTGCCCCATCATTGGTGTCAGTGGGAGGAATAGTGCCAAATTGTTAATGTCATTGGAAGGGATAGTGCACAATTGTTGGTGTCAGTGGAAGGAATAGTGCCCTGTTGATGGTGTCAATGAAAGGAATGGTGCCCTGTTGTTGTGTCAGTGGAAAGAAATAGTGCCCCATTGTTGGTGTCAGTGGAAGGAATAGTGCCCCGTTGTTAATATCATTGGAAGGATTAGCGAGCAAATTGTTGGTGTCATTGGAAGGAATATTGTCCCATTTTTGGCATCAGTGGGAAGAATAGCGCCCCATTGTCAGTGTCAGTGGGTAGAATAGTGCCCCGTTGTTGGTGTCAGTGGGAAGGAAAGTGTCCCATTGTTGGTGTCAGTGAGAGGAATATTGTCCTATTGTTAATGTCATTGGAAGGAATATTTCACAATTGTTGGTGTCAGTGGAAGGAATAGTGTCCCATCATTAGTGTCAGTGGGAGGAATAGTGCCCCATTGTTGGTGTCAGTGGGAAAGATAGTTTTGCTATTGTTGGTGTTAACATTCCGAATATTGTCCCATTTTTGGGATCAGTGAAAGAATAAGTGCTCTGTCATTGTGGCAATAGGAAGAATGGTACCCCATTTTTGGTGTCATCAATAAATTACTGAAGTATGAGTTCTGGGTGGGGTAACCCTTTAACAAGAAAACCGTCTTTTTCATTTTTTTTTAATTCTTGATGCCTTTGCTGTCTGTATTCATCTTCCATATCTTTGTCGCCCCCCTCCCCTAGCATAATGAGGTCGACATCTCTCCAGAGGTTGCCTTTTGCATTTAGGCTTCTAAAGAACATCACCCAATCGGTGACGCTAACCCTAACTTTTCACCTTCCTGACCATCAGTTTACAGAGCAGCACTGCAAGCCTGATTTCAGCTTCAGCTGGTGTGTGTTCACTGTCTACAAAAACCAGACATTGTAGTATTATATTGGTCTGGCTGAATAACAATTCTGTGACCTGTGAAGATAAATATAGGCAGTTTTTATATATGTAACAGGTGTTATGGATGTAACAGGTGTGGAGACTACAAGCAGCCATACACATTGTGCAAACATGGTCCATCCCTTGTCATAATGAGGAAGCTGGTCCAGAGAAATGATGTGCAGCCAACATTTCATGCAAGTGCATGTAGACAGGAAGTGGGCGGTGAAAGTGGCTGGAGAATATCAAAGCAAAATGTAAACATTTTGGTAAAATTTTGACATTTTGGAGTTGATGAGGAAAGTAAAAGATCTGGAAATTTTGGTAAAATTTCATAATTTTGTCAAAACACATTGAAATTCACGAAGAATGCGAGAATCTGAAAATTTTAATAACATTTCTCTATTTCGCAAAACACATTTTGAAAAAGTGCATGTAGACAGGAACTGGGTTGTGAAAGTGGCTGGAAAATAGCAAAGCAACATTTAAAAAAAAAAAAATTCTAATTTTTGTAAAATTTTACAATTTTAGCAAAACATTTTGGAGGAAGGTGAAAATCTGGAAAGTTTGGTAAAATTGCACTATTTTGGGAAAACAAATTAGAGTTGATGAGGAAGGTGAAAAACTGTAACATTTTGGTAAAATGTCATCATTTTGGCAAAACACACTGAAATTCAGGAAGACTGTTAAAATTTGGAAACTTTGTTAAAATCTTCCATCTTCTTATTCTCCTCTACCCCACCACTGCCATAACCTTCTGGGGCAGGGGGGTTAATTAAGCTAAGGGACCCCTCATAGGCACTCATCAATCACTGCCAACTATGCTCGCCCTTTCCAACCACCATTCATAGAAGTCGTACTATAGCTTCCATGAATGAATGGTGTGTGTTCTCGGTCTACAAAGACAGACATTGTGGTATTATATTGGCCTGGCTGAATAACGATTCTGTGACCTGTGAGGATATACATAAGCAGTTTTTATATATCCGCTCATGCATTGTCACTCCATCACATGCTCCCCAGGTGGAGACTACAAGCAGCCGTACACATTGTGCAAACATGGTCCATCCCTTTTCTCTAAGAGGAAGCTGGTCCAGAGCAATGATGTGCAGCCAACATTTTTTTTGCAGTGCATGTAGACAGGAAGTGAGTGGTGAAAGTGGCTGGAGAATATCAAAGCAACATTTTAAAAAAATAATGAAAATTTGGGTAAAATTTTGGCAAACATTTTGGAATTGATGAGGAGGGTGAAAATCTGGAAAGTTTGGTAAAATTGCAGTATTTTTAGAAAACATATTAGAGTTGATGAGGAAAGAGAAAATCTGGAAATTTTGGTAAAATTTTATCATTTGGGCAAAGCACATTGATATTCACGAAGAATGTGAGAATCTGGAAATTTTGGTAAAATGTCAAAATTTAGCAAAAGTGCATGTAGACAGGAAGTAGGTGGTGAAAGTGGCTGGAGAATATCAAAGCGAAAGAAAAAAAAAAGGAAAATTTGGGTAGAATTTTGAAATTTTGGTTAAACATTTTGGCCCAGATTCACAGAGCAATTACGCCTGTCTAACTGGTGTTAGACAGGAGTAATTTCAAATTTCGCGCGCCGTATCACTAGTTTGAATCCTCAAACCATGATACGGAGGCTTCGGGCTTCGTTCCGAGAGGCTTACGTCTTCGTAAGCCTTCGGATCTACGCTGCGATATTTTTGCGGCCGCTGGGAGGAGTTCGCGTCGTTTTCATTCGTCGGGATATGCAAATTAGTTTTTACGGCGATCCACGAAGATACGAGCGGTCTTTGCAATCGCTTTCGTCTATTTTTTTTATACGTACTGTTAGACCAGCTTTTTGCTGGTCTAACGGTGCGTGGCCCATGTTAAGTATGGCCGTCGTTCCCGCGTCGAATTAAATTTTTTTTTTTTATTTATTTTTTACGTAACTCGTTCGGGAATAGGAATCTCCGTAAACGACGCTACTCAAGAAAAAATTACGTAACGACGTGATTTCGCGCAATGCACGGCGGGAAATTTGCGAACGGAGCATGCGCAGTTCGATCGCCGCGGGAACGCGCCTATTTTAAATGCTTCACGCCCCCTACTCGCGTAGATGGATTGCGATGGGAGAAATACACTACGCCGCCGTCGTTTACTGGACAAAATCTACCTGGATTCCACATAGAGCCAGGTAAAAAACGGCGGCGTAGTGTATTTCTGATACTCTACGATAATCTAATTCTATCTGAATCTGGGCCTTTGAGACTACAAGCAGCCATACACATTGTGCAAACATGGTCCATCCCTTGTCACGATGAGGAAGCTGGTCTAGAGAAATGATGTGCAGCCAACATGACGGGAAGTGTGTGGTAAAAGTGGCTGGAGAATATCAAAGCAAAATTAAAACATTTTGGTAAAATTCTTCCATTTTGGCAAAACATTTTGGATTTGATGAGGAAGGTGAAAATCTGGAAATTTTGGTAAAATGTCATAATTTTAGCAAAAAAATTGGAAACGTTGTTAAAATCTTCCATCTTCTTATGCTGCTCTACCCCACCACTGCCATAACCTTCTGGGATGGGGGGGGGTTAATTAAGCTAAGGGACCTCTCACAGGCACTCATCAATCAGTGACAACTATGCTCTCCCTTTCCAACCACCATTCATAGAAGTCGTACTATAGCTTCCATGAATAAATGATCTGCGCTCACTGTCTATTGGCCTGGCTGAATAACAATTCTTTGACCTGTGAAGATATACATAAGCTGTTTTTATATATCAGCAATACAGGTTCTCGTTATTCCTGACATCAAGGCATAACGAGTCTGGAACCAGGTGTGGAGGAGCCCGGCCCTGTCACTCTGTCCCTCCGCTGTGACGCTCCCTCCTTCCCCTTCGTTATCTCCTCTCCTCCGTGGTAAACACAATAAAAGTCCAATATGTGCGGAGAGGAGCCAGGCGTCTCCCGTGAAGGTGAAGATGGGAAGTGGAGGCGGTGTGCGCGTCCCTCATTACTTGGAGAGTGGCACGACACACACCTCCTCCACGCAGCCCTCATCATTTGTTCCCTGGCACCGCACTCCCTGACCCGGAGGCCGCGGCGGCGCACATTTTGATGGCTCCATTAAGGTAGCTTCAAGCCTAACGAGTCACCTGTCGCCTCGCCGCGCTCTCACACATGTCTGGGATTACAGAGACGGGTCTCTGCAGCTCAGACTCTTCATTAGCGTGCTTCTGGCACAGCGGTCTTCATCTCAGCAGATGTCGGAGTGTGCCGCGTGTAAAGTTCCGATGATAAGTGTTTGTCGCTCCATCCCCTCCCCCCTCCCTTCAGATCCTCCGCGCCGCTCTACGTGCAGAAGACACCTATGTAAAAGAATCGGATCAGCTTCTTTTTTTATCCTCCAGTGAGCCTGATGGATAACGTGGATAAATCTCTCCAAAATTTGCTGCTGTAAAAAAAAAAAGAAAATCAATGCAGCATGCGCCCCCAGGTCGGATTCTGGGACTGGATTTTCCTTTTTTTTGTGTTAAGCTTTATTTAATTGCATGGAGACTTTGAATGTAATTATTTCTGTAGTAACATGTTTGATCGTTTGGGATGTAACAAGTTTAAAGGAGATCGCCAAAGGAGATCGGAAGCTTTAACATGTTATTATTGTTTCAAAAGTCAATCCTTTCATTAAAATAATCCCCAGTAATCCTGGGTCGAAGGTCCTTGCATTGTTGTTACTGAGGTTGGTGTCACCTGGTGCGGTAAAATATGGTGTGACCGCCCCCTCCCCAATCATTTTTTCAACCTGCTGGTGAGAGAGAGGGGAGAGGGAGAGAGGGGGGCAGGAAGAGAGAGAATGGGGGCAGGGGGAGAGAGAGGGGGTGGAGCAGGGAGAGAGAGGAGGCAGGGGGAGTGGGTGTCACGTACCTGGTGGAGATCAAGCTGGAGAGGGGGCTTCTCTTGCAACCTCCTGTCTGACACCCCTGGTAGTGATGACAGGAAGTGACGGACACAGAGTGGCACAAGGGCACTTAGCAATGTTCATATGTCAGTGTTTAGTTTAAATAAGGTTACTTGGCGCCCATACGTGCACGTGCGCGCATTAAGTCCATCTTTGTGCACACTCTGGTGTACCAGGTTTGAGCGCAGGTGCACGTCTGTTGGCCGGACTTCTCTTACAGTGAGATAGCGAGAGGGGGGCCAGGAAAAAGCGTAAAAGTGAGGGGGAGAGAGAGCAGGACGAAATAAAGAGAGAGAGGGGCAGAGAGGGGTGGGCAGGAGGAGAGAGAGGAGGGGCAGGGGGAGAGAAAGCAGTGAAGAGAGAGATAGGGGGGAGCATGGAGAGAAAGAAGGTGGGAGCAGGGAGAGAGGGAGGGCAGGGAGAGAGAGAGGGGGGACAGGGGGAGAGGAAAAGTGAGAGGGGCAGAGAGAGAGAGAGTGAGAGGGAGGCAGGGAGGGGGAAAGAGATGGGGAAAGAGAGCAGGGTGAGAGAGAGGGGCAGAGAGAGGGGGTGGGCAGGGAAAGAGGGGAGAGAGAGGAGGGGCAGGGGGAGAGACAGCAGGGCGAGAGAGGGGCAGAGAGAGGGGGTGGGCAGGGAAAGAGGGGGAGAGAGAGAGGAGGGGCAGGAGGAGAGAGAGCGGGATCAGGGGGAGAGGGGGGCAGGATCTGGTCAGTGCTCACTTACTTGGATGGTCCCCAGGGGCTCACTGGCACAGTCAGCAGCTGTGGGCTTGTTTAATCTTTCTGCCCCCCACATCCCCTTCACAAACGGAGCACACGGGCAGGGAGTGAGAGAGGGGCGGGAGAAGGGATGAGTCTCATGCTGCTCAGGCATGCTGGAGGTGGATGAAGCAGTTTTGGGATCCCCTCCTTCCAGGAAAACTGCGTCTCCCAAGTTGGTTGTCACCCACAAAGAATGAAGTCATCATCAGAGGAGGCGGAGGAGAGCAGCATGCGGATGGAGCCACAGGTTTTCGCATGTCTGCGTCGAAAGTGGTGCGGCTTTTCAGGGGGCATCAGAGCGGCCAGACCCCTGGTGTCACCCCTCTGACGGGTGTCACATGGTGCGGTCCGCACCCACTGCACCCCCCTAGCGACACCACTGGGTCCTTGCTCTGGCACTTCCTGTTATAGAGTGACAACTCTTTGAACCCAGGATTGGGACAAGTGGTGGGAGCGAGAGGGGCGCAATGGTTTACTGTAGGGATGGGGGCGCCTTCCTTTTGTTACATGGCTAATATTTTAAAAAGTCACCTCTGGACTGCATGGAATATAATGGTCCAGTGGGTAGGGGGCTTCCGCCCAGCATCACCTGCCACCAAAGAAATTATTGCTTTGTGTTGAGCTTTCCTTGTTTCAGGGTCGTACTCTCAATTTCAAGGTCTGCGAGTGTTTGAGCGGACAGAATGTTGGAAAGGCTGGTCAGAATAAAAACATGGTGCCGATTTTCGACCCAGCAGGCGAGCGCCAAGAGGCGTTAAATAAAAAATGGCATTTTTGCTGATATTAGGCGTTCTTCCCAAACCGTCCTAATAACAGAAAACACTTTTTTATTGGTGTAATAACGAAGAGGGAAAGCGCGGCGGCCTTCTCTCCGTCTATGATATAATGGATGTTTTTAATAGCGCAGCCCCTGGCAGAGGTTTATTCCGGAGTTCACCATACGGTGCAGACATGAGTAATGGAGACCCCTGCGCTGCGGCAGCATGAGTCCTCCAGCTGCTGGGAAGTCACGGCGGAGCTGGAAGATGAAACCGTTTCGAGAATCCGGGGAGGTCAGGAAGTGCGAGTGCATTAGACGCTGACCACCTTCACCTCTCCGCTGAGAGCCCGCCGCTATTAACGCTGTATATCAAGGCGTACAAACACAACACAATAACGCACAGGACACCGCCGTGCCGTAACTCAGATCAGACATCGCCATTTATTGCACTAGTCCGGTGATGACCAGCCGGGGAGACGATGGGTCTCTATTCCTGCAAATTATTAGAAATCGTAAAGTCACCGTCACAGCAAGCACTGCCTGTATCATCCATTCCGCCCAGAATAAGTCATGCAGTTTTGAGTGGAATGCCCAAAATTTATACTCACCATTGTGCAGTGTACCTTGTTTATAGGAGAACCCGATGCACAATATTATCCTGAGCATGGTTTTTTTTTCCTTATAGGTGCAGGAACTCCCCCCCCCCCCCTTCTGAGTCACTTCTGGTCTCCGTCCTCTATCCACCTCTGAGAACCATCCCTTGGTTGTACCCACCTCTGAGCACCATCCCTTGATTCCACCCCTTACCCACCTCTGAGCACCATCCCTTGGTTCCACCCACTACCCACCTCTGAGTACCATCCCTTGATTCCACCCCTTACCCAGCTCTGAGCACCATTCTTTTGGTTACACCCACTACCCACCTCTGAGCACCATCCCTTGCTTCTGCCTTCTACCCACCTCTGAGCACTATCCCTTGGTTCCGCCTCCTACCCACCTCTGAGCACCATCCCTTGGTTCCACCCCCTACCCACCACTAAGCACCATCTATTAGTTCCACCCCCTACCCACCTCTAAACACCATCCCTTGGTTCCATGCCCTAGCCACCTCTGAGCACCATCCCTTGGTTCCCCCCCTACCCACCTCTAAGCACCATGAATTGGTTCCACCCCCTACCCACCTCTAAACATCATCCCTTGGTTCCATGCCCTAGCCACCTCTGAGCACCATCCCTTGGTTCCACCCCTTACCAACCTCTGAGCACCATCCATTGGTTCCACCTTCTACCCACCTCTGAGCACCATCCCTTGATTCCACCTCTGAGCACCATCCCTTGGTTCCACCCACTACCCACCTCCTAGCACCATCCCTTACTTCCGCTTCCTACTCACCTCTGAGCACCATCCCTTGGTTCCGCCTCCTACCCACCTCTGAGCACCACCCCTACCCACCTCTAAGCACCATCCATTGGTTCCACGCCCTACCCACCTCTGAGCACCATTCCTTGGTTCCACCCCCTATCCACCTCTGAGCATAATCCCTTGGTTCCACGCCCTACCCACCTCTGAGCACCATTGCTTGGTTCCACCCCCTACCCACCTCTGAGCATAAGCCCTTGGTTCCACCCCCTACACACCTTTGAGCACCATACCTTGGTTCCACCCCCTACCCACCTCTGAGCACCATTCCTTAGTTCCACCCCCTACCCACCTCTGAGCATAATCCCTTGGTTCGACCACCTACACACCTTCGAGCACCATACCTTGGTTCCACCCAGCACCCACCTCTAAATAACAAGAAAAGCAGTGAAGTATACGAAAATTTGTTTTTGTTTCATTTGTTTTTTTTATTTTTATTTGTGGGTCATTTGGTATCCTGACAGAGACAGAATGGGGATGTGTATGTGTGTAAACACACACATCCCCATTCTTGCAGGGGAGAGGAGACAGATCGTGTGTTCCTAGTATATAGGAACAACAATCAGTCTCCTCCCCCAAGCAGTTCTATCCCCCCCTATAGTTAGAACACACTGAGGGAACACATTTAAACCCTTGATCGCTCCCTAGTGTTAACCCCTTCCCTGCCACTGACATTTATACAGTAATCAGTGGCTATTTGTAGCTCTGATCGCTGTATAAATGTCAATGGTCCCAAACAAGTGTCAAAAGTGTCCGATCTGTCTGCCACAATGTCGCTGTCCCGATAAAAATCTTTACTAGTAAAAAAAATAATAATAAAAATGCAATAATTCTATCCCTCTGACAGGGAGCCCAGAGAGCACCGCCCAATTTGTCATTGATAAAAATGATGCAGAAGTAAATGGAATGCACAGATGCTGAACAAAATCAGAGATGCATTTTATCTGTTTATTTTACTTATTGACTTTTTTCTTTTTAGAATATAAATTGACGATTGCTGTATGTTTTTTCTGATCTTTTTTCAGTTTCCCCGGTGGTGGAGCCCAAGTTTCTGGACATCCGGCAGGCGATGAGGCGCAGTGTGTCGCTGCGGTGCAACATGCTGAAAGGGAGCCCGGTGAAAGTGGCCACCGCCGTCTGGAGGTTCAACCGGAATCTTCTCGTTCCCTCTGTAGAACAGCAAGAATTTTCTGAGTACAAGATACCCAGCATGAGCCAGGAGACCAGCGGCACCTACGAATGTAACATCTCTAACGACGTAGGCTCTGACACCTGTGTCTTCCAGGTGACCGGTGAGTGGAGGGGCCGCTCTTGTCTTCCATCTTTATAAGATGGATTTTATCTAGCTTCAGTCCAACAAATTCTGGTGGAAAGTGGCGGCTGGTGCTCAAAATTTGGGGGGGGGGCGAAACCAAACTGCAAGATTCTAAATAAAACCACATCAATTGCAGCCTCACTGTGCCCATCAAACACAGTCACTGTACCAAACGCAGCCACTGTGCCATGAAACACAGCCACTGTGCCATCAAACCAGCCAATGTGCCACCAAACGTAGCCACTGTGTAATCAAAAGCTGCACCTGTGCCATGAACCATAGCCACTGTGCCATGACACATAGCCACTGTACCATGCAACGCAGCCACTGTGCCATCAAACACAGCCACTCTGCCATCAAACGTAGCCACTGTGCCATCAATCATAGCCACTGTGCCATCAAAAGCTGCCACTGTGCCATCAAAAGCTGCCACTGTGCCATCAAACGTAGCCACTGTGCCATCAAAAGCTGCCACTGTGCCATCAAAAGCTGCCACTGTCCCATCAAACGTAGCCACTGTGCCATCAAAAGCTGCCACTGTGCCATCAAAAGCTGCCACTGTGCCATCAAACGCAACCACTGTGCCATCAAAAGCTGCCAGTGTGCCATCAAACGCAACCACTGTGCCATCAAACGCAACCACTGTGCCATTAAATGCTGCCACTGCGCCCATTAAATGCTGCCACTGCGCCCATTAAATGCTGCCACTGCACCCATTAAATGCTGCCACTGTGCCCATTAAATGCTGCCACTGTGCCCCAAATGCTGCCACTGTGCCCATTAATAGCTGCCACTGTGCCCCAAATGCTGCCACTGTGCCTATTAATCGTTGCCACTGTGCCCATTAATCGCTGACACTGTGCCCCAAATGCTGCCACTGTGCCCCCCACCCAGGACTTTCCTTGTCTAGGGTGGACAGCATGTGAAGGCGGCAAGCGGCGAGCAATGTCTGGTGTCCTCCCTGTCTTTCTCAATATCTTCTCCCGCCCGCCCTGTCCTATGATCGGACACCTGTGCCATTCTGCCATTGTATATGTACATGAGGCAGTCGGCAAGTGGTTACGATAAAAAAAAAAAAAAATCTGGAGTCCCGCTTTAACCACCGCTAACAGTAATATTTTTCTATAAAGTGATACATCTGCTGTAGATCAAGACGATGACAGGTTAAGGACGCTTGGTGGTTAATTCTCTTTGCTTGTCTATAGGTTTATTGTAGAGAAACAAAGGCACAAATGAAGACATATGAATAAAGAAACCTTCACATGGAACACGTCAAGGTTCTCTTCTTGAATATCTATTTAGTTGTGCAGACATTTTTCTACAATAAACCTACCAACGAAACAAGGAGAAAGAAAGAATTTGGATACAAGGAGAGTTAACCAAGGAGAGTCCTCCACCCACCATCTTCTTGACCTACAAAAGTAGTGTCACTTTACAGGATAATATGAAGAGATATCAACAAAAGGGGAACCTTGGCAAGAAACACCTCAAGGTTCCCTTGTTTTATGTTCCAATGTGGTTATCTTATTCTATAACTGACTTAGGGTCGAGGAAGGAGAGTGAAGAGGTTTTATTCACTTGACATGAAAGTTGCTATCCCCCGGTGCTCTGGGGGTACGTAGAGCTGGTTCCCTAGCAGCAAACACACAAAATCCTCCTGCTCTCTGGTGTTTCGCTAAAACCGGGTACTGCAGTGTGGTCTCACGGCAAGGTCTATAGTCTTGCGGCCCTCCACAGAACAAAGGGTGTTCATATGGCTAAAAACAAAGAGAAAAAGAAAGGAGGGCGCGCCGACCTAGTGCATTACCACTAAAAAAAAAAAATGATTAAAACAGAATATAAGCAATAGTCCTACTCACAAGGAAAGTTGAGTAAGCGCTTATCAGACAGCTGGACTGGACCTTGCGGCACCTGCCAGTAGAACCTCAGACACCTGGAGGGCTGACGCGTTTCAGGGGCGTGCCCCCTTCCTCAAAGCCTAAATGGTCCGTGGTAGCTCTCTCCTGTATGTCCTCATTAATATAGGTGTGTGTGTGAATATGTGCACATGTGCAACGAGGGCCCCAACGCCGATGACCCTTGATTGGCAGGCCACACCCCTCCCGTGGGGCCTTACCCACCTAAAGTTCCACCCCTAGATGACAGGCACATCTGACGTGTGCAGAGGGAGACATCCCATTATGGAATCAGTCCAGAGAGCCCCCTCACCCCTTCTGTTTCCCTGTGGCCCTTACACTACCCACCAAAGTAATAAGGGTAGTAATATTGCAGCCGACTACTGAGAGTCGAGGGGCTCTTTGGACTGATTCCATAATGGGGTGTCTCCCTCTGCACACGTCAGCTGTGCCTGTCATCTAGGGGTGGAACTTTGGGTGGGTAAGACCCCACGGGAGGGGTGTGGCCTGTCAATCAAGCGTCATCGCGTTGGGGGCCCTTGTTGGACATGTGCACATATTCACACACACACCTATTGCTTATATTCTGTTTTAATAAATTTTTTAAGTGGTAATGTACTAGGTGGGTGCGCCCTCCTTTTTTTTCTCTTTGTCCCTAGCAGCAAACCCTACAGTTCCTGATTTGTGTAACACATGCCTCTGTTCTTTGTCCAAACATAATCTGTTCTTCTTTCCAGGCAAAGCCTTCAGCCCAGAATTCTACTACGACACCCTGAACCCCATTGAATCCAACAAGCAGTCTAGGAACTACTCATATTTGATCCAGTGGACCCAGAAAGACCCCAGTGCAGTGGATCCAGTAACGAAATACAGACTGGACTGGAAACCGGTAAGACCCGCATTGCTGTTGGGCCATATAAGTGTAGCGGTACCCCCGAAGGGGCTGCTGATAGTTGAATGGGATGGCACCTTTACCTCGTGGCTCCTGTAGAATGTCTAGGGGTGAATGATCCATACAGCAGTAGTAAAGGAATGTCCGCAAAGAAACGTCTTTTTATATGTGCTCTTTATTACCCAGCCGCAGAGCTTTTTTTCTCAAAAAATAGGTGCAGGAACTCAACCACGACCCCATTCAAACTTCACAAACAGTAGGGGGGTCTTAAAGGGGCATTAAATACCAGGATTGTATTACATACAGAGTGTAGAGTTCAGGGGGTTACACACAGAGTGCAGAGCTGTCACTTATAAACACAGAAACCAGACTTCTGTGTTTATAAGTGATTGTGGTAAGCAGGTACCAAAGGGTCTGAGTCAGAGGTGGTGGAACTGAGTTCCCCCAAGTTCCCCCTGAAAAAAAGCCCTGCCCAGCCGGGTAAAAACAATAAACTGGTGATGAAAGGGACAGAGATTGAAAGGAGAACAGCAGATTCAGGCGTAGGATTTGGAACAGTCCTGTTCCCATGCAAAACACTTCCCATACCACTCTTTCTTGAGTGGGATTAGCGTACCCGGATAGGCCTCTCTCACTGACCTAGCAGCCGAAGTATCGCTTGAACCTCTTCAGGAAAAGTCTCTGCCACAGACCCTCCCGAATGAACGTCAGGGAGACGCCTCTGCCACGGGCCCTTTCTGATTGCAGATGTAGCGCTCACCCCCGAAGGAGCCGCAGGTTGTTGTTTGGGATCGGCGTATTAAGTTACCTTGTAGTGTGTCTAGGGGTAGTAGCAGTGAGTAGTAGCAGTGAGCGAATGTCCAGTCACCAGATGGGTTTTCAAATGCTTTATTCCAAGGCCCAACAACGGCCAACATCAACAGGGGATATGAAAGGTTGATGAAGCAATAGAGAACAGTGCGGTATCAGGCCTTGATAAGTAGCAGAGCAGTCTTTCTTTCAGTAGTAGTAGATACAGTTCGTCGCCCCTCTAGCCAGAGTGGGTGAAGTGCCTCCGGACAGACCCTTGTTATAAGTCTTCCAGCCAAAGTGTCACTTGTAAGTTGCTGGGAGGAACAGGCCTCTATTACAGACCTGGCTTGGGCCTCTGCCACAGGCCTAGTACTTCAGTACTCAAGAGAACAATTCGGATTGAGCGGATCCTCCCAGTAAATGCAATGAAAGGGGCCACCGGTTGACAGCTGTCATGTACCTGTCAATCCCGGTGACCAGATCCCCGATGGTTCGTTCAAGCCCTCTTGGATAGCCTGCCTCCGGGTTCTCCTCAAGCCGATCCCCCACCGAACGGCACACAGCCTGGGATCTTCTCAGTAAGGTTGGGGACCCAGTAAGTCACTGGGGTCCCTATCAACATCCGGATGGGTCTCCGTGGAGCAGGCAGCTCCGGCCATGCGGGCGGGGTCCGTGGATGCGCGCACCCCGAAGGTGGATGCCGCACCTGGAACGTGGACCCCGCGCAGAGAAGAAGAACCGAACCAGAACATGTGGCGGCTGCCACAGATATACCCCAACCCAGCCTGCCCAGCGAGGGAAAAACTCCTCTAATTGGCTGCTGGGGAAAAGCGGCTCTGTCAGAACCACTCTAGCGCCAACTGTCATCCAGGGGTGGGATCACACCCCTGGGTCGCAGACTGACCTACAGAACAGTTCTAAAATAGCAGCAGCCTGCAATTTGACAAATTATGAATGGGAGCAAAATAACTCGCCCATTCGTCCACTAACTTTAGCGTAGTGCCCGTACTGAAAGTAAGGGGGTGCTACACAGATACAGAGATAACCCTCCTAGGTAAAATTACGCCTGGATCTTCTTCTTTTTTTTTTTTTTTGCATTTTTTTTTAAGTGTATTTTGTGCGTGAACGCGAGAGAGAGGAACCGGACTGCAGAACTTGGGAGTAGGCAGATCCTCCCGGAGGCAATCGCCATCCTTCTCCATGCTCCCGGTGGCAATGGTGGGTGTGAGGGGGGGCCTCCCACTCGCCCCACCCTACCTGCTCCACTTGGGAGCCCAACTGGGGCCCAAGAGGACCCCAACGGGGCAGAGGGACTCCCCCTATGAGGGAGTGAGGGGGTCTAGCCCACCCAGCCAGCCCCGTAGGTCCTTCACCTCTCTTTATTTTGGGAGACCGCATGGCCAAAGTGCGTGCGTGTTAAACCAATTTCGTGTGCGTGCAAGTGTGGTGGTTTTTGTGGGGGGGGGGGGAGGGGGTGGGCGTACTAAGCACAGGCCTACCTTGCATAGCACACCCACCAGGAGCCGGGCTGAGACCACCAAACTCAATTCACATGCAGCCGAGACCGGGATCCGAACCCTTGGCTGCAGAGGTGAACGGCTTGTCAGCGCAGTGCCAATCACGTTGAGCCACCACAGCTCCCTGGATCTTCTTCTTAACGTCGCCCAGGTACTGGCTTGTCAGATAAGCTGTCGTGGTTGGGGCGATGGAATGGATATCGTAAACGGTGGTGACCGTTACATAGACTATCTACGTAACTATGTAAAAGCTCAATGACATGCGCATGCGGTGGGGAGTATGATATTTGCCATGAAGAAGAACACGCCAAAGGTCTTCCTTAGAAGCCGTCAGCCTTGGTCCATTGTGTGT
This sequence comes from Rana kukunoris, assembly GCA_029574335.1. Taxonomy (NCBI): domain Eukaryota; kingdom Metazoa; phylum Chordata; class Amphibia; order Anura; family Ranidae; genus Rana; species Rana kukunoris. The sequence goes on along the minus strand of CM056052.1, from coordinate 552,977,230 downwards.
GGCGCGGTGGCGTGGTTGGCTTTAGGACAAGGATGCTACATACAAGAACAATGCATCCTCTTCTCAAGGCCATTATTGGCTCTTGGCGGCACTATACACATGCCTCTATTGTTTCTCTGCGTTGAGCCTTTAGAAGGAAATAAATAATCCCTACACAGCCTACATCTCTCATATAACCTACTTTGAAAGGCTGTAGTTAAAAAATATATATATATATATATATATATATAAAAAGTACAGCGACCTGTGTAATGTGTGCTCGCCCGTCACAAGTAATACATTTCACTTGACTTAAGATTCGGCGTGTGATGGAGACGCGGGCTTTCCGGCTGCGGTGATATTATCCAGCGAAAGGTCATCGACTCTAATTTTCCGAGAAGGTCAGTGAGGAGAGATGGCAGGTCAGTGACCGACAAGGAATTACAAGTCAGGCGTGGCCTTAGGTATTGATACGCGGCGAGCGGCGGGAATTATTGGACGATAGGCGCAAACCAGGGACGTCGCCAGTCATCGAGCGCCCATCGATTTTTTTCCAGGTGAGGAGCGCACAGGACAAACACGACATTCGCCGTCGTCGGAGGTGTTTGTTTTTGCCCGCCTTCTCTATTTGGGTGTTCTGTTTGCAGTCAAATATTTATTTCATTGACAGCAGGTTTTGCCGCCAGATAATAGCTGCGCAAAGCGTAATTCAGTCCAAGAGCGCGGCCGCCCATCTCCGCACACGCCACTGACTACACATCTGCGGGCAGAGAGCGGAAAATGATTCTCCAACCTGGACTGCGGCCAAATAGCCAAACAGCTAAAATAAATGTGAGACGGGTCACCTGCCAGATGTTTGTGACGCTGCTCAGCCAGACTTGTGATTTACCCCCCCCCTTACACCCCCTCTATAATTAAGGTATTAGGGAGCTTATTGCAAAAGCGGGGGCTAAAACTTCAACTTCAAACCTTTCATTTTTTTTTTACCACTTCAATATCGGACACTTTCACCCTATTCCTGCCCAGGTCAATTTTCAGCTTTCAGCGCTGTCGCACTTTGAATGACAATTACTCAGTCACGCAATACTGGACACAAATTACATGTTAATCATTTTTTTTTTTTTAGACAGATAGAGATTTTAATTTTTTGGTGGTATTTACCCTACGTTCACACCTATCCAGTCCATTTAACACGGTTTCATATAGTATACGTTCACATCTCTGGGGTTTTCAGCCCGTGTTCTGTCAATATCTCCAACCCATCAGAAATTCCAACCACGTCACTTCCGGTTTATTTAAAACCTTAGTAATCTGAGATTTTGACAAATTTGGTGGGTGGACACAACACCGACTACTGAATAGAGTCCGGTACAGGAAGACTGAGCTGTTTTGACAGCACAGCGGCTAACGAGGACAAAGTTAACGCCGCCATTTTAAGTGGTTAAATAGGTAGGGGCGGGACACTACAGCAAAGTCTCCTGGTGGCACCGCCCCCACCGTCATATCATTTAGGCCGATAAGTATTCTTCTACATATTTTTGCTAAGAAAAAGCGCAATTAGCGTTTATTGATTGGTTTGCGCAAAATTTATAGCGCCTACCAAATAGGAGATAATATTATTGCATTTTTTGTGAATCATTTTTTTTTCTAGTAATGGCGGCAATCAGCGATTTTTATCGTGACCGCGCCATTATGGCGGACACATCGGACACTTTTGACACTATTTTGGGACTTTTGTCATTTTTACAGTGAAAAGTGCTATAAAAATGCCCTGGTTACTGTGAAAATGACACTGGCAGTGAAGGGGTTAACCACTAGGGGGCGCTCTAGGGGTTAAGTGTGCCCTAAGGGAGTGATTCTTACTGTGGGGGGGGGCGTGGCTGTGCGTGTGACGTCACCGATCGCCGTTCCCTAACATAGGGAACAGACGATCAGTGACAGCCACACTAGGAAGCACTTTCCTCTCCCCGTTCTTCCTCTCTGTGACCCGGTCGCGGCGATCGGGTCCACTGTTCCCGTGGGGGACGGTCACGGAGAAGAGGACCGGGTCCCGAGCACGCCGCCACCGGCGCGCTCGCAAACCACGGCTGGGATCTTAAAGGGTACGCCCCTTGTGCCCAGCCGTGCCACTTTGTCGATGTATACGTCGTGGGGGGGGGGGGGGGAAGACGATATACGTCGACAAAGTACCGGGCGGTCCTCAAGCGGTTAACCGCGTTCCTCGTAAACCAAGGTTTCACTGTAAAGAGCTGTGCAAACTGTTGGCGCTATATAAATCCTGTAATCATAATAATAATGATAGGATGTGGACGCTTCCTGGAGAGACTGAATTCCTCAGCGAGGGTCGAAAGGCAAGGACGTGGAAAGTAAAAAACTCTACAAGTGAGCAATTATAATTCTTGATTTATTTTTTACTATTACCTGCGAATTGTTGAATCTGGTGACAGGTCCTCTTTAACCGCCGCATTACTTTTTACGTCGACAGAATGGCACGGCTGCGCAAATGGGCGTATATATATATACGTCCGTGACCGTGCCCGCGGGACCCGTGGACTTCATGTCCGCCGGTGTCCCGCGATCGTGTCATGGAGCTGAAGAAGGGGGAGATGTCAGTGTAAAAACAACAACATCTGCCAGTTCTGCCTAGTGACATGTCACTGATCGTCTGTTCCCTGCCATCGGGAGCAGCGATCAGTGACTTGTAACGGCAAGCCTTGCCCCCTAACAGTTAGAAACACTCCCTAGGACACACTTAACCCCTTCAGTGCTCCCTACAGGTTAACCCCTTCACTGGCAGTGTCATTTTTACAGTAATCAGTGCACTTTTTATAGCACTGATCGCTGTAAAAATGACAATGGTCCCAAAATTGTGTCAAAAGTGTCCGATGTGTCCGCCATAATGTTGCAGTCACGATAAAAAAAAATCGCTGATCGCCGCCATTACAAGTAAAAAAAAAAATATTAATAAAAATGCCATAAAACTACCCCCTATTTTGTAGACGCTATAACTTTTGCGCAAACCAAAATGATCAACGCTTATTGCGATTTTTATTTTTATTTTTTTAAACCAAAAATATGTAGAAGAATACAAATCGGCCTAAACTGAGAAACAAAAAAAAAATATTGTTTATATATCTTTTGGGGATATTTATTATAGCAAAAAGTAATAAATATAGATTTTTTTTTTTCAAAATTGTCGCTCAATTTTTTTTTATAGCGCAAAAAAAATAAAAACCCGCAGAGGTGATCAAATACCACCAAAATAAATCTCTATTTGTGGGGGAAATGTCAATTTTGTTTGGGAGCCACGTGGCACGACCGCGCAATTGTCAGTTAAAGTGACGCAGTGCCGAATCGCAAAAAGTGGCACGGTCATTGGGCAGCCAAATGGACCGGGGCTTAAAGGAGTTGTAAAGGAACATTTTTGTTTGCCTAAAATTAACCACTTTAGCCCCGGACCATATTGCTGTCCAAAGACCAGAGCACTTTTTGTGATTCGGCACTGCGTCGCTTTAACTGACAATTGCGCGGTCGTGCGACGTGGTCATCTTTGCGGTTTTTATTTTTTGCGCTATAAACAAAAATAGAGCTACTATTTTGAAAAAAATGCAATATTTTTTACATTTTGCTATAATAAATATCCCCAAAAAAGATATAAAAAAACGTTTTTTTCCCTCAGTTTAGGCCGATACGTATTCTTCTACATATTTTTCGTAAAAAAAAAATCGCAATTGATTGGTTTGCGCAACATTTATAGCGTTTACAAAATAGGGGGTAGTTTTATGGCATTTTTTATTAATATTTTTTTTTTACTAGTAATGGCGGCGATCAGCGTTTTTTTTTCGGTACTGCGATGTTATGGCGGACACATCCGACACTTTTGCCACATTTTTGGGACCATTGGCATTTTTATAGCGATCAGTGCTATAAAAATGCATTGTATTACTATAAAAATGCCATTGGCAGTGAAGGGGTTAACACTAGGGGGCGGGGAAGGGGTTAAGTGTGTTCCTGGGTGTGTTCTAACTGTATGGGGGTGTGGCCTCCCTAGGGGAAATCACTGATCTTCTGTTCATACATTGTATGAACAGAAAATCAGCGTTTCCCCCGCTGACAGGAACGAGAGCTGTGTGTTTACGAGCGATCGCGTGTGCCCCGCGGTGATCGTACCCGCCGAGCACACGCGCGGGACTCGGGGCGTGCGCGCCAGCCGCCGGCGGCGCGCCCCCTAGTGGCCGCAAAAGAAAGGACGTAGAGCTATGTGCTCTCGCGGTACAGTGCCACTGTCCCGCAGTAATATGACGGCGGGCGGTCGGCAAGTAGTTAATGTCTGCAAGGTAGACAGACAGAATAGTGTAATGATTTTGTTAACAAACGAGTAATTATTAAATTCCTTCATCTATATCACCTCCGGCGTTCTAGTTTCTGTTCTCTCATTCACTTCCTGGTTTGCGGCGCTCGTTCATGTAAGAACTACATTTCCCAGCATGGATTGCGGCACACCCAGTAATTCACACCTCCTTGAAGTCTCTAACACGTAGAGAGCGTCCTGCCGCACAGATGTAGTTCCCAGGAGGGGGCGAGCACGTCACTGACCACCGCAGTAAAGCCTCCCTTCACGGTGGTCAGTAACAATCAGACAAGCAGGAAGTGAACAGAACAGAGAAGAAATAGAGCAACTTCTGAGCAAAAACGGAAAATGAGGAAGTGAAAAGAGGAAATGTCTGCAGGTAAAGGATGCTTATTGTGAAAAAAAAAATTTCTATTACAACCCCTTTAAGTGTTTAATGAGCTCCGAAGCGCAATGGATCCTCCCGTGAACGTAAATCTGGGATTTTTGCGCTCTTCATCTCAGACCCGCGTTTGTTTTATTTTTGGATAGCGGTGGGATTTGCCTTGTAAAGCCGGAGCGCATACGTTAAGAGTTTGACCTTTCCCGGAGGTCCTTCATCCGCCCCTCACTCCGTACTCGGAGCTGCCACGTTTTATCAAGCGGCGTGGGTAATGAATGAATCTCCCGGGCTACGCAGAGCGCCTTTAATATCCTTTCTATACGGAGCGCGGCGTGCGTTTGTATCGGAGTGCAGCCAGCCGCCCCACCGTCATTTCATTAAAGCCACCTTGAAAGGATAATGGAAGAGATACGGCTGGATGTGGAGAGCCTCTTACAAGCGGGACACAAAGACCGCGTCATACTCCGCGCACTGCGCTACGGGATCGATAAGCCGCCGTCTCGTTTCCAGCATGAAAAGCTTCCTTTCTGAGCAGATAATACACCCTTTAAGGTGGGTCACCGGGGGGGGGCAGCCATTACTGTGCCTCGACTGCGATTCGCGGAGCAAAGGGAAGCTTTTTAACCGACGCAGTAGATTACCATTCGCTTACAATGCCAGGAATTATTTTATTGAATGTCATCAAGAAAAAACGTAAAAAAAAAAAAAAATTAAAGTTGTGCTAAAAGCAGAAAGATTTTTTTTTTTTTTCGTAATGCATTTTCCTGTAACCTAAACCTTATGCCGCGTACACACGATCATTTTTCGTCATGAAAAAAAAACGACGATTTTCCAACTTCATCATTAAAATGACGTTGCCTACACACCATCGTTTTTAAAAAAATGCTCTAGCAAAGCGCGGTGACGTAAAACATGTACGGCGGCACTATAAAGGGGAAGATCCATTCGGATGGCGCCACCCTTTGGGCTGCTTTAGCTGATTCCGTGTTAGTAAAAGACGATTTGCGCTTATCGGTCTGTGACAGCGTGATGAATGTGCGATCTCCATTATGAACGGTAGTTTTACCAGAACGAGCGCTCCCGTCTCATAACTTGCTTCTGAGCATGCGCGGGTATTTAACCACTTAAGGACCGCCTACTGCACATTTACGTCGGCAGAATGGCACGGCCGGGCACATCAACGTGTATATATACGTTGATTTTAGTACCCAGCCGTGGGTCACGAAGCTCCAGGACTGGGACCGCAGGATTCGCGGACCCGATCGCCGCTGCAGTGCTGCGATCCGTCCCCGGAGCTGAAGAACGGGGAGAGCCGTGTGTAAACACGGCTTCCCCGTGCTTCTCTGTGGCCGCAGCATCGATCGCGTCATCCCTGTAATAGGGGGACGCGATCGATGACGTCACACCTACAGCCACACCCCCCTACAGTTGTAAACACACACACAGGGAACACTCAAAGTCACAGCGCCCCCTTGTGGTTAACTCCCAAACTGCAACTGTCATTTCCACAGTAAGCAATGCAATTTAAATGCATTTTTTGCTGTGAAAATGACAATTGTCCCAAAAACGTGTCAAAATTGTCCGAAGTGTCCGCCATAATGTCGCAGTCACGAAAAAAATCGATGATCGCCGCTATTAGTAGTAAAAAAAAAAAAAATTTATAAAAAAGCAATAAAACCATCCCTTATTTTGTAAACGCTATAAATTTTGCGAAAACCAACCGATAAACGCTTATTGCGATTTTTTTTACCAAAAATACGTAGAAGAATACGTATCGGCCTAAACTGAGGAAAAAAAATGTTTTTTTATATATTTTTGGGGGATATTTATTATAGCAAAAAGTAAAAAATATTGCATTTTTTTTTAAATTGTCGCTCTATTTTTGTTTATAGCGCAAAAAATAAAAACCGCGGAGGTGATCAAATACCACCAAAAGAAAGCTCTATTTGTGGGGAAAAAAGGGCGACAATTTGGGAGCCACGTCGCACGACCGCGCAATTGTCAGTTAAAACGACGCAGTGTCGAATCGCAAAAAGGGGCCAGGTCCTTTACCTGCATTTTGGTCCGGGTTAAGTGGTTAACGTTGTTTTAGCCCACACACGATCATTTTTTACAACCCGAAAAACGACATCGTTTAAAACATCGTTAAAAAATGCAGCGTGTTCGGATTTTTTTTTTGTTTTTCAGAACCAGAAAAATGATGTGAAGCCCACACACCTAGGCCCAGATTCACAGAGAGTTGGGCGCACATTTACGCCGGCGTAGCACACACACAGTACGCTACGCCGACGCAGCGCGGAGAGGCATGCACTGTATTCAGCAAGCTATTGCTCCCAACACTGCGTCAAGGTGTCGTATTTTTTGAAGGCGCAGACCAGCATAGGTGGAAGTGGGCGTGACCCCATGCAAATGATGGTCCGAGCATGGTGCAGTGTTTTACGCCCGGCGTATTACGAACTGAGCATGCGCCGTGACGTAGCCGTGAGGTGGACGCATGAAACTGCACCCTTATGCGCATGCTCACAACTACGTCGGCACAACTGCCTAAGCTACGCCGGATTACCACGTACGCCGTGAATGTAACGTACGCCCAATACGCCGGCCAGTGTTCTCTGGTGCAGACCATTGTATGTCTGTTGCCTGTGTTGCGCTTCATCTATGGGGAATAACTTTACACCGGATGTACAGTTTACGCGCAGCATGCGTCAGGCGCACGTACGTTCGTGAATCGCCGTATTTCCCTCATTTGCATGTTTGAATGCCTAATCAATGGGAGCGGCAACATGCGTCCAAACGAAAAGTGCGCCCACGCTACGCCGGGGTATGTAAGCTACATCGGCGTAGGGTGGCCAGTTTTTAGGTGTATGTTGGTTTGTGACTCTGGCGCACAAATACGCCGGCGCACATTTGCACTTACGTCGGCGTAACTTGCTTTATGTCGGCGCAAGTGCTTTGTGAATCAGGGCCTATCAATTTAAATGACATTTTTTTTTAAACAAAGTTTTTTTTCATGCCGAAAAATGATCGTGTGTACGCGGCATAAGATCTGATTGGCTGCAGAGAAAAGCTGATAACCACAGTTGGGTTTCCTTTGTGATGATTCCAATGATGAGGCATCAGGAGGAATTATTTCGATATGAAAAAAATAATTGCCAGATAACAGATAGACTGGCACTTTCCCGGCGGGGGATTTAACCCTGCGGAGGATTGCTCATTAACACGCCGTTCTAATTGAAACGTTGCAGAGTTTTTGTTGCCTCATTAGTCCCGTGTTTGAAGACTCCGCCATCTGTGAGCGTCACGAGGGTCTGTAGGAACGTGCGAGGCGCCCATCGTTATCGCAACAGTTTACAGAACACATGAATGTGAGATGGAAGGGAGTCAGGATTCACTGATATTTGTAGATGTAGCACCCCCTCTGACACTCCAAAGGCAGGAGAGCACCCCCAGAGGCCAGTGGTAGCATTTACCCCCACCCCCCCCCATGGCTAAAATGGGGAGAGGAAGGATATTGGGCGCCAGACACTTTTAGCATTTAATATTTTTATTGCAGAACAGTTAAGGAGGTGAGGGATACCATAGGCAATCACTAAATGGCGGACCCCGGTCCATACACGGACCTAATGACAATCCTATCTGGACAGCGGCTCGCCTTTTAGCAGCCTGGGTGTCCCAGGTGGTATTCTCCTTCCCCCGCTCCTGGCAAAGCATTCATCCTTTCCAGGGGGTGGAAGGGAGAAGGCGCGGCATGTCCCGGCAGAGGGCGGGAGCTACCCAACTTTTCTAGTTAAAGGGGTTGTAAAGGTTCTTTTTTTTTTTTTTAACAAACATGTTCACTTTGCTACAATGTTGTGTAGTGAGTGTACAGCTTGTATAACAGTGTCAATTTGCTGTCCCCTCAAAATAACTCAACACACAGCCATTAATGTCTAAACCGCTGGCAACAAAAGTGAGTACACCCCTAGCTGTGTGTTGAGTTATTTTGAGGGGGACAGCAAATTTACACCGTTATACAAGCTGTACACTCACTACACAACATTGTAGCAAACTGTCATTTCTTCAGTGTTGTCACATGAAAAGATACAAGAAAAGATTTACAAAAATGTGAGGGGTGTACTTACTTTTGTGAGATACTGCAGATAATTATATACTATGATTAGTAGAAAAAGGAGCAGAAGACGTGGTAGAGGGTGGGAGCTGCCCAACTTTTCATGTTAACAGGCAGGTGGTTGGTTGCTAGGACCGCCCCGCAACTTAGCGCCAAATCACTGGCTTGTTAATTGGAAAAGTTGGCCAGCTCCCACCCACATATTATAATTGTGTGTGTGTATATATACAGCCCTCAAAATTTCCACTCGCCTACTAGCATTTGGCGAGTGGATTTAAGCTGGTGGCGAGTGATGACAGGGCTGCATGACCAATCTCCCTCCAACCTGTGCCTACACTTAGAGTCCCGATGTGATTGGTGGCCGAAGAGGAAAGGTGCATTCTCGGGAAAAGTAGTCTGGTGAGCCGCGCACAGGCAGAGCAGTACACAGGTGCTCTCCTTACAATTCTCATTAAGCCATGGGACCTAACAGTATGACCTCTCTGAGCCTGCAGCCCCCCCCCCCCCCCCCGACCAATGTAGCTGGAGAGCAGAGAGCAGAAAGCAGGAAGTAATGAGTGAGGTGGAGGACTGCGAAAATTACCACTCCGGTGCAGCGCTCACTGAAAGTTGCCCTGACATGAGAGCGGCAGCCTTCCAGTTTGTGCAGTTTTCTTCTCCTTGTGCTCTATGTGAGTGTCCAACAGTTCAGCCTGAGCACTGTAAACAGACTGGTTTCAATGTGTGCTGTGCTATGGTGTCAATGGCTGTGCAGTTGTGTGGATCTCGGCGCTGGATTGTACTCCCTCCCGCTGTGCTGCAGCTCCTCTCCTCACTGCCAGCCTGATTAAAAGGGGGAAGTGGGGACATGCAAGTGTGGAGCCGCACACACAGGCTCCTGATGATGAGATAAATAGGAGAGGGAGGGAGAGAGAGAGAGAGAGGATGGATGGGAGTTGCAGAGGAGACAGCAAGAGAATGGGGAAGAGACCCAGTTCTAGTGCCCTGTCTTTCTGGTCTACCCCCAGTGCCCTGTCCCTCTGGTCTGCCCCCAGTGCCCTGTCCCTCTGGTCTGCCCCCAGTGCCCTGTCCCTCTGGTCTGCCCCCAGTGTCCTGTCCCATTTTGTTAAAGTTGTTGTTGGTAATATTTAATTGTGTAACTTGATTCTGCATAAAACATTTAACAATGTCATTCCATGAGATAATCTACGAGGGCGTGTTTACGGGTGCAATTAGGCACAAGGCAGTGTATGAATTAGGTGGGGCAACTGGTGGCGAGTAACTCTTGAGGCCTGGCTAGTAGCTCAGGGCTTGAAATTTTGAGCCCTGTATATATATATATATATATATATATATATATATATATATATATATATATATATATACATAGTATTAATGTATATTATAACTATATTTATTTATATTTTTTACTTAATTTATAATATGATAGATAGATAGAGAGAGAGAGAGAGAGAGAGAGAGAGAGAGAGATAGATATAGATAGATAGATAGATAGATAGATAGATAGATAGATAGATAGATAGATAGATAGATAGAGGGCCAGATTCAGGTAGGAGATGCGACGGCGTATCTCTGCGTCTGAGCCCTCCTATCTATGCGCCTCATTCATACAATCAGTTACGCATAGATTTCTATTAGATCCGACTGGCGTAAGTCTCTTACACCGTCGTATCTAACTTGCATATTTACGCTGGCCGCTAGGTGGCTTTCCCATGTAAAATATGCAAATGAGCTTCATACGCCGATTTCCGAACGTACGCCCGGCCTGCGCATTTGTTTTACGTCGTTTGAGTTAGCGTAGGTCCGGCGTAATGTTACCCCTGCTGTATGAGGCGCAGCCAATGTTAAGTATGGACGGCATCTATGTCGTCTGCGTAAAACATTCGCGAATAGGGCTTTGCGTTTCCGACGTGATTTGGAGCATGCGCACTGGACTACGTTCAGGCCCGGCGCATGCGCAGTTCTTTCGGCGCGGGGATGCGCTTCATTTAAATGATACACGCCCCCTAACCGCCGAATTTGAATTAGGCCAGGACATTTACGCTACGCCACCGCAACTTTACAGGCAAGTGCTTTGTGAATACAGCACTTGCCCGTAAAAGTTGTGGAGGCGTAGCGGAAATGGGATACGCTACGCCAGCATACTTTTACGCCCATCTACCTGAATCTAGCGCATAGTATACAGTACTATTATTATAGTAATACAAATATATTAAACACTTACATTAAATTAAAGTTGGGCAGCTCCCACCCACATATAATTGTGTGTGTGTGTGTGTGTATATATATATATATATATATATATATATATATATATATATATATATATATATATATATAGTAGTATTAATGTATATTATAACTATATTTATAATACATTAATTTATATTTTTTACTTAATTTATAATATTATATATATATATATATACACATACACATGCATATATTAGATTTTTTACTTAATTTATTATATATATATATAGAGAGAGATAGATAGATAGAGAGATAGAGAGATAGATATATATATATATATATATTACAATTAATAATTGATATATTATATACTATTTACAATATTATAAAATATTATAGTATTATTATTATAGTAATAATATTATATTAAATAAACTTTTAAATTATTATAAAATAATTATGGGAAGACGATACTACCCCCATTAAAAAAAACTCTTTTCAATTTCTTCCACCACTTTTACTATGTAACTCAATTACTTCGGACTTCTAAACGCTCGGCACAATAAATAAGCCGCCTACAGAAACAAGGTTTAAACTGTGAAATGACTTTGATTGGAATCTATTGATTTTGCTCCTTCTCACCCGAGGCTATTATGTTGTAAGAGAGTGTTAAAGAGAGGGTGGCGGAGCCTTCGAATATCTGACACAGAGCTGCAAATTAAATAGGCCGGCTGCAAAAGTTTAGAGTTTAAATAATTTGTAATTGAGGTAACCAGCAGGAGTTTAATGAGCCCTCGCCAGCCTGTAAATTGGAGCCAGTCGGTGCTTCGGCTAAATGAGTAAAGCCGGGACACACACCGGTAGAATTTTCATTCGAGCGTTCGTATGGAAATTCAGAAAAATAATCGTTCATCGGAGCATTCGGAACCATTAGTTCATTCGGTTGCCATGCCAGTGTCTCAGGTCACCTATGGCCAGATGACAAATGCACCCCGTTGGAGTCAGGGGTGCACTGCAAGGTAGTAAACCCAATAGCAGACTGCTGCAGATGGACAGGAAGCTTGAGCTCAAGATTCCCCAGGGAACGGAGTCTAAGGTCCAGCTGGTATTCACCAGAGCCTCTAGTGGTGAGGATGGCCTTTGCTGCAACTGAACCCAGGTCGTGGCCCCCGGAGTCCCCCAGGTCACGCTCCGTAGGGAGAGAGGGGAATCAGCCACTAAGAACACAAGGGATAGTGAAGGGTAAGCCGAGGTCCGGGCAACAGGCAGACAAGGATAACCAAGGGACAGGCCAAGGGTCAGGGTCACAGGCAAACAGAAGTAGTCGGGGACAAGCCAAAATCGGTTCACAGAGAGATTAACATAGCACACGGCAAGCAGGAACACAAAGCTAACAAACAACGTTGATCAGCAATGCAGACCTGCAGTGCACTGGTTAATATAGCATTCCTGGAATGGCCTGGGGTGGAGCCATACAGGGAGGAGAGATGATAAAGGCAGCCAGGTGAGAGGGTCTGGCCTCTAAGATGAACACATGGAGAGAAAGGTAAGCTGCCAGACATTAGTGCATATCCATGACACAATGTTTCAAATTCCACAATCACAGCCACGATTTCTTTAGTTTAAGAAAAGTTTTTCATAGTTATCTTTTGATTTTCCTCACTGCTACGGTCAAAAATAAAATGTCAATTTGCACCCATTACCAATCAGAAAATCAAATGAATATTCAGAAAATGAATTAAACTCCACTGGCCAGCTAAATAATAACTAGATCTAGGTCAAGGGTCAGAAGTGTGTAATGTACGTAATGCAGGGGTCAGGAGTGTGTAATGTACATAATGCAGGGGTCAGGAGTGTGTAATGTACATAAAGCAGGGGTCAGAAGTGTGTAATGTACATATTGCAGGGGTCAGAAGTGTGTAATGTACGTAATGCAGGGGTCAGGAGTGTGTAATGTACATAATGCAGGGGTCAGGAGTGTGTAAATACATAATGCAGGGGTCAGGAGTGTGTAATGTACGTAATGCAGGGGTCAGGAGTGTGTAATGTACGTAATGCAGGGGTCAGGAGTGTGTAATGTATATAATGCAGGGGTCAGGAGTGTGTAATGTATATAATGCAGGGGTCAGGAGTGTGTAATGTACATAATGCAGGGGTCAGGAGTGCGTAGCATACAAAGTACAGGGGTCAGGAGTAGGTAGCATACAAAGTACTGGGGTCAGGAGTGCGTAGCACACAAAGTACAGGGGTCAAGAGGCCTGAGCCTTCCCCCCCCAATCCCACAGGCAGCTAGCAGAAAAGAAGGAGGTGGTGTGCACAGTGGGTTGTACAGAGATTAGGGTGGGACACCGTTGCGTGGTAGGGGTTTAAGACGTGTGCAGGGCAATAGCCCATCGCTTTAACCCTTTGTTTATCAAGGTACATTTATAAATGGCATTGTGTACAAGGGGTTAAATCAAGCTCAAGACTTGTTTGTGTGTGTGTGGGGAGTCCCCCAATAACATCTTTATCAGACCTTCATCTGAGATAAGTGTCTGGTATATATTTCTAGGGGAGACCCCTCACAATTTTTTTATGGGGTTCCCCAATAACATCTTTATCAGACTTTCATCTGGGATAAGGGTCTGGTATATATTTCTGGGGGGGGGGACGCAGTTTTTTTGTTTGTGTTGGGGGTCCCCCATTAATGTCTTTATTAGACCTTCATCCGGGCATAAGGATCTGGTATATAATTCTAGGGAGAACTCCACACAGTCTATTTTTGTGGAGTCCCCCATTAAGATCTTTATCAGACCTCTATCTGAGATAAGGGTCTGGTATATATTTTTAGGGGGGACCCCATGCAGTTTTATTTTTTTGTGTGTTTGGGGGTCTCCATGATTTTTTTTTTGCATGTTTGGGGGTCCCCTATTTACATCTTCATCTGACTTTCATCTGGGGTAAGGGTCTGGTAAATATTTCTCGAGGGGCCCCATGCAGTTTTTTTTTTTTTTTTTTTTATGTGTGTTTGGAAATCCCCATTAAGATCTTTTTCAGACCTTCATCTGGGATAAGGGTCTGGTATATATTTACAGTATAGGGGGAACCCCCACGCAGTTTTTTGTTTTGTGTTTTGTGTCTGGGGTCCCCCAGTAACATCTTTATCAGACTATCATTTGGGATAAAGGTCTGGTATATATTTCTAGGGGGGACCCCACACAGTTTTTCGTTTTGTGTGTGGGCTCCCTCATTAAGATTTTTATCAGACCTTTATCTGCAATAAGCGTCTGCTATATATTTCTAGGGGGGACCCCACACAGTTTTTTATGGGGTTCTCCCATTAACATCTTTATCAGACCTTCATCTGTAATAAGGGTCTGGTATATATTTCTAGGGGGGAACAATGCGCAGTCTATTTTTTGTGGGGTCCCCCATTAAGATCTTTATCTGCCATTTTTTTTGTTTGTTTTGGGGGTCTCTCATTAACTTATTTATCAGACCTTAATCTGGGATAAGGGCCTGGTATATATTTCTAGGGGACCCCACGCAGTTTTTTGTGCGGAATCCCCCATTAACATCTTCATCAGACCTTCATCTGGGATAACGGTCTGGTATAGACACACTGGGGCTTGAGAGGAAGGTTAAAAAGATATTGGAGTAGATTTACTAAAGGCTAGACATGTGCACTGCCAAATTTTTTTTTCGTTTTTGTTTCATTCGTTTTTTTTTCATTTTTCGGGTCTTTATGATCGAAATTCATTATTTTGAATAAATTTGTAACTTTGTTATGTTCCATTTGCTTAGATGCAGTATTCGTAAATATTTTTTTTTTGTAAAATTCGGAAATCTGAAAATTCGAAAATCCGAAATAATATCTAACTATTAGAATATACTGTAGGTATTGGAATTTCTTTTAAAATTTGGCTGTTTATAAACGTAACGAATACGAATTTATCCGAAGTTACGAATTATCCGAAAATAACAAATGCCACATCTAAATGAATGGAACGTAACAAATTAATAATAATAAATAATAATAAATTTTTATTATTATTATTATTTATTTTTATTAATTAGATATGTTTTTAATTCACTTAGATGTGACATTCGTTATTTCGGATAATTCGTAACGTCGGATAAATTAGCATTCGTTACGTTTACTAACAGCCAAATTTAAAAGTAAATTTTAATTCCTATAATGTAATAGTTATTATTATTAGTTATTACGAGAATTTTCAGATTTTCGTACTTAATTTTGGATTTTCGTTCTTTGGAATTTTCAGATTTTGATTCTTATTTTCGGATTTTCAAATTTTCGTTCTTATTTTTGGATTTTCGTTCTTTGGAATCTTCAGATTTTCATTCCTATTTTCGAATTTTCAGATTTTCGTTCTTATTTTGAGATTTTCGTTCTTGAAAATTTTCACATTTCCATTCTTATTATCGAATTTTCAGATTTTCTTTCCCTTTTTTGGATTTTCGTTCTTTGGGATTTTCAGATTTTCATTCTTATTATCGGATTTTCGAATTTTCGCATTTACAGATTTCCCAATTTACGAATTTTCACAAAAATTTGTTAAACGTTTTTCGCTAATTAGAATATTTTCGAATTAACGAATTTCGGCAAAAAAACTATTCGGAACGAAACGATTTGCACATGTCCACTAAAGGCAAAAAGACTGTGGGCCAGATTCAGATACACTTAATATTGCGCTGCGTAATCGAAATACTCTACGCTGCCGTATTTTACCAGGCTCTACACCGAATCCTGGTAGATTTTTGCCGGTACGCTACGGCGGCGTAGTCTTTTTCTCGCCGCGTAATCGAAATACGCGATTGGGGGCGTGAAAGCATTTAAATTAAGCGCGTCCCCGCGGCGATCGAACTGCGCATGCTCCGTTCAGAAATTTCCCGCCGTGCATTGCGCGAAATCACGTCGTTACGTCATTCGTTGTTTGAGTAGCGTCGTTTACGAACATTCCTATTCCCGGACGACTTACGTAAAAAATAATAAAAGACGTCGGAAAACGTAGAAATACGACGCGGGAACGACGGCCATACTTAACATGGGCTGTCTAATATTAGACCAGCAAAAAGCTGGTATAGTTTTACGCAGCAAAAAGATGACTAAAGGTGCCGTAAGAGATTGCGAATGAAGATCGTAATTTCAGGGATCGCCGGCAAAAGCCCATTAGCATACCCCGAAGCGGAAAACGACGGGAAGTCCACCCAGTAGCCGCAATTTTATTGCAGCATAGATCCGAAGGCGTACGAACACGTAATCCAGTCGAATTGAAGCCCGCAGCCGTCTATTCATGGTTTGAGGTTTTCGACTAGCTAGAAAACGCGCGTAATTTGAAATTACTCCAGTCTAACACCAGTTACACAGGCGTAATGGCTCTGTGAATCTGGCCCTGTGCATTTTGCAGTTGCTCAAGAGCTGAGTAAATGAGCAGAAGCTCTGCTGACTTCCATCATCCAATCATGTGCAAGTAAAAAAAAAAATGTTTTATTACCGTATTTATCGGGGCATAGCGCGCTCCCGCGTATAGCGCGCACCCCTAAAGTTACCACCATTCCTGTGGAAAAAAAGTTTTTTGTACTTACAGTTTTGGTGTCTTGTGCGGCGTCCATCGGCGGCTTCGGGTGTCCTCTTCGTCCGGTCCGGCGTCCGTCTGCGGCTTCGGGTGTCCTCTTCGTCGGGTCCGGTTTCCTCTTCGGCGGGTCCGGCGTCCTCGCGGCGTCCTCCTCGCTTTCCCGCGCCGAGTTTCAAATACTCCGCCGGCATATACCGAGCGCAGTACACTCGGGTATAGTCGGGCAGACTCGGCTCCTCTCGCGCTGACGTCCTGGACGTACAGGACGTGAACGCGAAAGGAGCCGAGCCTGCCCGACTATACACGAGTGTACTGCACTCGGTATATGCAGGCGCAGTACACTCGTGAATAGTCGGGCAGGCTCGGCTACTCTCGTGCTCACGTCCTGTACGTCCAGGACGTCAGCGCGAGAGGAGCCGAGTCTGCCCGACTATACCCGAGTGTACTGCGCTCGGTATATGCTGGTGCAGTATTTGAAACTCGGCGCGGGAAAGCGGCTATCGGCGTATACCGCGCACCCACGATTTTGCCCTAATTTTCAGGGCAAAAAAGTGCGCGGTATACGCCGATAAATACGGTATCCTTGCACGTGATTGGGTATTCTTTTGCAAAGTGAAGGCTTACCTCATTTACGGCGCTCAGGAGCAACTGCACTTGCAGAGGGCATCTGCACTTTGCAAAGTTCACAGTCTATTTGCCTTTAGTAAATGAACCCTTATGCGTTATGCAGGGCGGTCTTAATAGCATCATGGGCCCCTGGGCAAAGTAATGCTCTGGGGTCCCTACAATGATGACAGTGCAGGTAAACAGACATCGTGTACGTAGGAGGCAGACGGCCTCCCCTCTGTATCTATTACTCTCAGTACCATCATGGGGCCCCCCAATTACGGGGCAGCATGGGCTCAAGGACCAGCTGCTTTGGCAAAAGTTTCATGAAGATGAAACGCACGCTAAATCTGTCCGCGCTGGTTTTTACGAATCCCGGAGGAGCGGGTAGTCAAGGTGTTGAATATAACATAGTTGCTGGATTGTGTTCAATGATTGTTTTTTAGTGGTTGCCGAAAGAAGCTCTAAAAGTGGCGCAAGTTAAAATATATACCTGTTGCCATGGCAGCACCAGCGGGTTAGTGTTCGTGAGAGGTTTGCCAGATCCAGTTGCCATTTAGTGCTTCAATGTAGGGATGAGCGGCGTTATCTTGGCAACATTTTTTATTTATTTTTGGCAAAATTAGTAAATTCACCTTTGCCAATGAAATTAGCCTCTAACTTTGCCATGTGACACTGCTGGAATTTGCTTGAGAACAACGTACAGTAGAACCTCGGTTAACGAGTAACGCGGTTAACAAGCGTTTTGAAAGACGAGCAACTTTAAAAAAAAAAATCTGACTCGGGTTTGCGAGCGTTGTCTCGCGAAACAAGCAGAATTCAAGCTAATGAGGTGTGCAGTATCGCATTTGGCCAGAGGTGCCGGGGGCGCCAGTGACACTCAAAACAATACTCAATTCCCGAGTGTTACCGAGCCTTTCCGAGATCAGCCGAGCTTTCCCTAAATATTTCTGAGGCCGATTTTAACCACTTACCGACCACCGCACGACAATATACATCGGCACTTTGAGGAGGGATACAGCCACGATAGGATTCGCCACGAGAATTATTAGTTATTATTTTAGATTTTCTAATTTTGGTGTTTTCAAATTCTCAGGTTTTCGAAAAAAAGATTTTTAGAATTTTGGGGTTTTCGAATTTTCATTCTCATTTTTGGATTTTCATTCTTTTAGAATTTTCATTCTTATTTTCAGATTTTCGTATTCCCAAATATACGAATTTTCAAATTTATTTGAATTTCCTAATTTTCCAATTCCTGAATTTTACGGATTTGTGAATTTTCAAAGTTTGGAATTTCTGACCATTCGAATTTCTGAATATATTTAGAAAGATTTGTCAATTCGGATATTTCCAAATTAACCAAATTGTCAAGGTTTGGTAAAAAAATGAATTTGAAATTAAATGAATTGCACATTGTAACAATTACCCTTTTGTTGCCCGTGTACTGTAACTGTTTCCTGTTTGTTTCCTTATTTGTTATTTATCATTTCCAATGTCACTTTTCTTCTTGTTAACTTAATAAAGTTGATTTAAAACTGGAGAGTGAAAAATCTGGTGCAGCTCTGCCTAGAAACCAATCAGCTTCCAGTTTTTTTGCCAAAGCTTAATTGAACAAGGTGAAGTTAGAAGCTGATTGGCTCCCACGCACAGCCACACCGGATTTTGCACTTTTGCGTATCTAAAACGAAAACATCTACAGATTATATTGCGATTTTCTTTTGCTGTAAATAAAACAAGGATCGCATTTCTTTTGATTTCAGGCAAACACGAAGGGAACAAGCACCGCCACCGTGGAGGTGAAGGATATGAGGAAGGGCGTCCTCCAGAGGTACCGGCTCACCGATCTCAAGATTCCCCAGAGTTACGAGGTCAAGGTTACGCCAATCACCGCCTTTGGACTTGGAGACCCCGCCTCACGCATCGTCCGGTACACAGAGCGTAGGTACCCTATTGCCACTTCATACAGCTGTCGTGTTGTTGTACACATTGAATTTTTGTTTTTTTTACCTTCCTTAAGCTGAATCTTCTCTTTTCATATACAAGAAGCTGTTGTCAACCTCCGTCGGCCATTGGTGCCCCAAGATGGTGACAAGAAGTAGAAAATTAAGTCTGTGTAAATGTTAAAGGGTCACATCACACAAAACCGATTCGCCATTAACAGAATCTTTTGGAGAACAATCCAACTATTTTACACTCGGGTTGTCAAGGATTTTATTGTACCGCAATCGTTGGTGGCCCACCTGGCCAAGTATCTAGTTAGCCCTTAAATTGATTCCTATATCCATGTGGATATTCCTTGGATGGTAGGTCCAGGCTATACTTTCGGTCATGAATTATGTTTAAATTGAGATTAAACCTGACTTCCGACCTCTGTCATTCAACTGTCAAATGGCAGAGCCTCTACTGCCCTGGCGATAGGTGAGTGAGAGGATGTGGTCATCAGCCTGGGATCCAGGGGGCTCTACATATGTGAATGATAAGATGTGGTGATTTGTCTAGGATCCAGAGGGCTCTACAGGTGTGAATGAGAAGACATGGTCATTAGCCTAAGATCCAAGGGGCTCTACAGAGGTGAATGAGAAGATGTGGTCATTAGCCATCATTTGCATGGGGTCACACTTCATTAGCATGGATCACGCCCACTTCCAGCCCACTTCCACCTACTTCCACTTACGCCAGCCTACGCCTTCGAAATATACGCTACGCCGGCGCAGAGTTGGGAGCAATAGCTTGCTGAATTCAGTGCATGCCTCTCCGCGCTGCACCAGTGTAGCGTACTGTGTGTGTGCTACGCGGGCGCAAATATGCGCCCATCTCTGTGAATCCGGGCCATGGTCTTTAGTTTAGGATTCAGGGGGCTCTACAGAGGTGAATGTGAGGATGTGGTCATTAGCCTGATGCCATTGATCTGTTTAGCAATCTGTAACTGGGAATGTCTTCCCAATGACAGCAAGTGTAAGGGCCATTCTTCCCACTGACAATCACACTGATGTATCATAAGTTGTAAATATAGTAAATTTTATCAAGGGTTCCCTGAGACCTGAAAGTGATTTCAAGGGTTTCTCTGCATTGAAAAGGTTGAGAAAGGCTGCCCTAACACAACAAACTCAAGACAAAGCCTGCCTCCTCTGTACACACAGGGCCACCAATAGAAATCATGGGACCCTGTGCAGCCTACCTGACTGTGCCCAGGTAACCCTACTGACCCAATGGGGCCCAGGACAAATCCTGCCTCCTCTGTCCACACAGGACCACCATTAGAAACCATGAGACCTTATGCAGCCTACCTCACCATGCCTGGGTAAACCTACTGACCCAATGGGGCCCAGAACAGTGCCTGCCTCCTCCATATACAGGACCACCATTAGATTCATAAGACCCTATGCAGCCAACCTGACCATGCCGGGGTAATCCTACTGACCCAATGGGGCCTGGGACAAAGCGTGTCTCCTCTGTACACACAGGGCCACCATTAGAAATCATGGGACTTTGTGCCGCCTACCTGACCATGTCCGGGTAACCCTACTAATCCATTGAGGCCCAGGACAAAGCCTGCCACCTCTGTACACACAGGGCCACTATTCAAAATCAAGGGACCCTATTCAGCCTACCTGACTATGCCCAAGTAACCCTACTGACCCAATGGGGCCCAGGACAAAGCCTGCCTCCTCTGTGCACACAAGGCCACTATTAGAAATCATGGGACCTTATCCAGCCTACCTGACCATACTGTAGATATCAGATATTCCAGCTGCCCTCAACACACAACGAGACGAGACTTGTGTTCTAAACATGGAGTGTTTAATTGAACCAAGAATACAGCCTTATATACAGTTAGAGGAGGTAACCAAAAGATAAATTAACATGAGCTAATTAACTAATCATTTACCCAGATGAGGTGACTCCGAGATATGACCTTTCAAGGTAGACAGCCCAGCTCCTCTCACCTGCTATACAATGCACATTATCATAAGTGTAAACACAGGACACCCCCACAATAGCAGGGTCAATTAGCATCTAACAGTATGTGTCCCAACATGATGAATGAATCCTTCTTCTTCAGAATCAATAGGTCTTACAGATATCCTGGAATATATTGTGGATAATAATTAAATAATCCTATCTCAGGTAGTCCAAGATATCATTTCTAAGTCATCCTATGCCCCTAGTGGACATAGGATGATTTTAGACATAAGATGACTCGGGGATGTCCCGGGTGAGTCTGTCACACAGCCAACTGACCATGCCCAAGTAACCCTACTGACCCAATGGAGCCCAGGACAAAGCCTGCCGTCTCTGTACACACAGGGCCACTATTCGAAATCATGGGACCTTATCCATCCTACCTGACCATGCCCAAGTAACCCTACTGACCCAATGGGGCCCAGGACAAATCCTGCCTCCTCTGTCCACACAGGGCCAGCATTAGAAACCATGAGACCTTATGCAGCCTACCTCACCATGCCTGGGTAACCCTACTGACCCAATGGGGCCCAGAACAGTGCCTGCCTCCTCCATATACAGGGCCACCATTAGAATCATAAGACCCTATGCAGCCAACCTGACCATGCCGGGGTAATCCTACTGACCCAATGGGGCCTGGGACTAAGCGTGTCTCCTCTGTACACACAGGGCCACCATTAGAAATCATGGGACTTTGTGCCGCCTACCTGACCATGTCCGGGTAACCCTACTAATCCATTGAGGCCCAGGACAAAGCCTGCCACCTCTGTACACACAGGGCCACTATTCAAAATCAAGGGACCCTATTCAGCCTACCTGACCATGCCCAAGTAACCCTACTGACCCAATGGGGCCCAGGACAAAGCCTGCCTCCTCTGTGCACACAGGGCCACTATTAGAAATCATGGGGCCCTGTGCAGCCTACATGACCTTCACTGTCAGGGGTTTAAGGCACTTCATCCGGGGTCCCAGGCCCCATAAGATCAGCAGGAGGGCCCAGGCCCAGTAAATCAGGACTGCTTGTACCCTCCCAGTCCCATCTTTTACAAATACCCAGTAAGAAAACCTAAACCAACTAACTACCATACAACTCCACGTGACGTGGCAAAATGGCAGGACACATTTGAGCCACAATATAACGAGGACAACATATTTATTGCTGGAATAAAATGAAGCAAGTAGCTGTAGATAAAATAAAAAATATGACATTTTTACTGGAAGCAGCAGAGGAATAGATGAACCAGTAACACGGAGCACTCGGGATCATGGCACTGCTTCGGCCTGACACTGGGGGGGGGGGGGGGTTTATCTTCGGATCTTCGGGGGTCTTGGCTTAGTTCTGGTGTTATTTGGTAGACATGGGCTTG
This sequence comes from Rana kukunoris, assembly GCA_029574335.1. Taxonomy (NCBI): domain Eukaryota; kingdom Metazoa; phylum Chordata; class Amphibia; order Anura; family Ranidae; genus Rana; species Rana kukunoris. Next base: position 552,954,705 of record CM056052.1, on the reverse strand, counting down.
TGGTTCTCTTCTCTCTTGGTAAACATGTCAGATCCTATAACGTACCAGTGACTGACGTGACGAGACTGCGTCTAATGTTTTCACCACATTCCTGCTCCTCCCTCGACCCGTTTCCCATCCACGTCTCCTGTGAGGGGATTCGGCCGAGCGGATGGCCGCAGACCAGCGACGCGTAATCCCTGAGAGACGCAGAGAGAATGTGCATGAGCGAGCCGGCCCCACAGCCCACGTTATAATACCTCTGAATCATCATGCTGAATGATTTATATCTCTCAAATTAACCCCCTCCCAGCCCAGGACACAGATACAGTGCCTTGGAAAAAGTATTCATACCCCTCAAAATTTTCCACATTTTGTCATGTTACAGCCAAAAACAAAAATGTATTTTGTTGGAATTTTATGTGATAGACCAACACAAAGTGGCACATAATTGTGAAGTAGAAGGAAAATTATAATTTTTTTTTTTTACAAATAAATATGTGAAAAGTGTAGGGGGGTACATTTGTATTCAGCCCCCTTTACTCTGATACCTCTAATTAAAATCTAGTGGAACCAGTTGCCTTCAGAAGTCACCAAATTAGAAAATAGAGCCCATCTGTGTGTCATTTAATCTCAGTATAAATATAGCTGTCCTGTAAAGCCCTCAGAGGTTTGTTAGAGAACCTTAGTGAACAAACAGCATCATAAAGGCCAAGGAACACACCAGACAGGCCAGGGATGAAGTTGTGGAGAAGTATAAAGCAGGGTTGGGTTATAGAAAAATCTCCCAAGCTTTGAAGATCTCACAGAGATCTGTTCAATCCATCATCGGAAAATGGAAAGAGTATAGCACAACTGCAAACCTACCAAGACATGGCCGTCCACCTAAACTGACCGGGCCGGGCAAGGAGAGCATTCATCAGAGAAGCAGCCAAGAGGTCCATGGTAACTCTGGAGGAGCTGCAGAGATCCACAGCTCAGGGGGGAGAATCTGTCCACAGGACAACTATTAGTGGTGCTCTCCACAAATCTGCCCTTTATGGAAGAGTGACAAGAAGAAAGACATAAGAAGTCCTGTTTGCAGTTTGTGAGAAGCCATGTGGGGGAGGGGACACAGCAAACATGTGGAAGAAGGTGCTCTGGTCACATGAGACCAAAATTCTACTTTTTGGCCTAAAAGAAAAACGCTATGTGTGGGGAAAACTAACACTGCACATCACCCTGAACTCACCATCCCCACCGTGAAACATGGTGGTGGCAGCATTATGTGGTGGGAATGATTTTCTTTAGCAGGGACAGGGAAGCTGGTCAGAGTTGATGGGAAGATGGATGGAGCCAAATACAGGGCAATCTTGGAAGAAAACCTGTTATGCCGCGTACACACGATCGGAATTTCCGATCTTACACTCTAATGTCACTTGCACCAAAAACAGTTTTGAGCTAATGCCGATTAATCTGCCATATTTAACTGAAGGAGAACCATGCAAATGATACAAACTCTGTGTCTACAGGGTCACTGCAAGGTTATGTCAGTAACCCCCCAGTGGCATTATCCCGCCTGCCATATACAGTAAAACTTTGGATTGCGAGCATAATTCGTTCCAGAAAAATGCTTGTAATCCAAAGCCCTTGTATATCAAAGCGAGTTTCCCCATAAGACATAATGAAAACTCAAATGATTCGTTCCACAACCATTTATTCATAAGTCCTTCAGTTTATAGTCCATATAAAAAGATTATAGCGATGTGATTGGTTGTGTTACCATAAAATGTCCGTCCACAAATGGAAGACTCTACAAGGGGATCAGAAGCAAAATCCAGCAGGAGCTCCGGAGTATAAAAGAGAAGAGAGGCGCCTCTAAGTGTAGCAATATTGCTAAATGTTGCACCTTCATTAAATGTAACCATATTGCTACACTTAGAGGCTCCTCTCTTCTCTTTTATACTCAGTTGTGACCAGTGGCGGTGCGTCCATATAGGGGGCGCAGGAGCGTCGCCCCCTCTTGCTTTCGCACATCCACTGATACAATACATAGATTCACGCATTGCATGAATCTATGTATTGCCGCCGAATATTCAGATGGCCGGCCCCCTGGTGAGCGCCGGCCATCTAAATAACGGCAGTTGGTTGGCTGTGGAAATGCCTATCAGAGCCAGTGGCTCTGATAGGCTTTCCGATTACAGCCCTCAGGCTGTAAACGGCTTCCAGATGCTTATCCTCGGGACGCACGGGGGGTTGGTTCCTTGGATAAGATTGACAGGGGTCTCAGCTGATCAGGTTCACCGGTTCTGATCCTGATCGGCTGAAGTGTCATCGAGGGCGGGAGAAGACATCGAGGGACGGTAGAAGCAGGATGGCCGACCCCAGAAATGTAAATGCCAGGTGGGGGGGGGGGGGGGGACATTTTACAGGGCACAGTGACAGCATTTTACTGGGCACAGTGGCGACAATTGATGGGCACAGTCGTAACAATTGTTGGCACAGTCGTAACAATTGATGGCACAGTGGTAACAATTGATGGCACAGTGGTAACAATTGATGGGCACAGTGGTGACAATTGATGGGCACAGTGGTGACAATTGATGGCACAGTGGCTGCGTTTGATGGCATGGCACAGTGGTGACAATTGATGAACGCAGTGTCAATAAATGATGGCACAGTGGCTGCGTTTGATGGCACAGTGGCGACAATTGATGGGCACAGTGGCGACAATTGATGGGCACAGTGGCAACAATTGAGCTCAAAAAAATTGAGCACCAGGCGCCACTGGTTGTGACATGACGCTACTCTTATATCAAGACATCACTTGTATATCAAGGCAAAATTTATTAAAACGTTTTTTCTTGTCTTGCAAAACACTCTCAAACCAAGTTACTCTCAATCCAAGGTTTTACTTGTACTGAGATTGTGAATATAATTGAAGTGAATGAGAACCATCCTTCGTCCGGTGGAGTGTTTTACAATATACTGTATTATGAATGTGTTGCATGTGTCAGATGCTGGTTGCTATGGCGGGAACTTGCAGCCCGGCCCCCCCCCCCACCTTCCCCCAATACACCTGTATATAATCCGTATACCCGTCCCTACAGGATATATATAGCGGGAGCCCAGCCCGCCATTGTTTGCGGCGCGCTCCATGTTAATGCAGATTTATGGCTTGTGTTTTCCTTCCAAGGAGAGACAGAAATCTCCTCTCTCAGCACCAAGCTGGCCAAGGCCTGTTTGTTTCTTATCACAGAACAATAAAATCCTTTTTATGTCCTTCATATTGCTGAGGCTTTGCAGTCCGCTCTTAGATTTAGCTTCCTTCCTCCGTGCCGCTCCGCCTGCAGTCCAAGCACTTCATTGTCCCCGCAGTGACCCCTCATGAGGGGTTATTGTAGGACAGACGAATTTGGGATAAAGACCATTTCCCGAGGACGACCCCCCCCCCCCCCCCCCCCCGCTACAAATCTCTAATGGCAGCAATTCCAAGCGATTCAATTGCTATAGTCGCTGGCGATTTATCGCTAACGTGTAATTTGTTGCTCCTACAGCAGGCATGTCCAAAGTCCAGCCCGCGGGCCAATTGCGACCCCCTGTTGATTTAATACGCTCCCCCTGGGGATTTCGATATATATATATATTGTTTGTGGCCCCCAGGGCCACAAAAGATATAAACCGTATTTATCGGCGCTGCCTCGGCGGGGACAGGGAGGGGGCCATCAGATTACATAAAGAGAATCTCCTGTTTACTCAGCGGCATCTCTAATAGGAAGTCACATCTCCTGGGATGCCATTGAATGACCGTTCTGTCTATCATAGGAGGCGGGACTTTGTATTAAAGAGGTAACCGAGTAAACAAGAGATTCTCCGGTTGGTAATCTATCGGCACTCATCCCCCCCTCCCTGTCCCCTCCGAGGCTGCAGATGGGCATCAATCAGGCTGCACTGATGGCAATGGTAAGGCTGCATTCATGGCACGTGTGAGGCTGTATTCATGGCACATGTGTGGCTGCATTCATGGCACATGTGAGGCTGCATTCATGGCACATGTGTGGCTGCATTCATGGCACATGTGTGGCTGCATTCATGGCACATGTGAGGCTGCATTCATGGCACATGTGTGGCTGCATTCATGGCACATGTGTGGCTGCATTCATGGCACATGTGAGGCTGCATTCATGGCACATGTGAGGCTGCATTCATGGCACATGTGTGGCTGCATTCATGGCACATGTGTGGCTGCATTCATGGCACATGTGAGGCTGCATTTATGGCACATGTGTGGCTGCATTCATGGCACATATGTGGCTGCATTCATGGCACTAGTAAAGCTGCATTCATGGCACTGGTGAGGCTGCATTCATGGCACTGGTGAGGCTGCATTCATGGCACTGGTGAGGCTGCATTCAGGCACTTGTGAGGCTGCATTCATGGCAATGGTAAGGGCTGCATTCATGTTATACGCCAATAAATACGGTATATCCAAATAGCAGTGTATTAGTGATCGGACAAACACCCTTAGACCGAATTTTAATGGTTCAAAGAATGTCAGGCCAAATGGTCGGCCCCTCACGCATGGTCACTTCATCAAATCTGGCCCTCTTTGAAATAAGTTTGGACACCCCTGTCCTACAGGTAAAAAAGACAACACAATTGCAACTTTTAACATTTTTCACTAACATGACAAAATCTGCAGTTTTTTTTTTTTTTGCTACGAATTACTTTAAACCTCAAAACATTTATATATTTTCTGAAAGCAAAGGCCTTGAGGAATAAAGGGTGACAGTTGCAATTTTTTATGTCACACAAAATTTTCACAGCCATTTGTCAAACTCAGGGCTTTATTTCAGCAGGAATGCAGAAGGGGCGCCTCCAGTATGGCAACGGTTGCTGGGGTGTGCTGGAGGGTTGGTTGATGCTGGCTGCTGCTCGGGGGGACCTTTTGTCGCTGGGGGGGTTATCTATTTTTGTGGGAGGAGTCTATTGTTGCTAGGTATAGGGAGGGGTGTTATGTTGCTGGGGGGATCTACTGTTGAGGGAGAGGGTCTGCTAATGGGAGATCTATTGATGCTTTTGGGGACTTTTGTTCATAATGTAGATCTGCTGTTGCTGGGGGGGGGGGGGTGATACATTCCCAGTCTCCCTGGAGGTACTACTGAAAAAGTGATCAGGTGGCTATAGAACTGCCCTGATCACTTTTGCCAAACAGTCAATCACAGACTGCAAAAAATGGTACCGAGCTCGTGGGTTTCCCAAATGGCCCTTCACTTTTCCCTGGGGTGCCACGAGCACGAGGATGAGAGGACTATATGGTGATGGAGGACTCTGGTGTGATTGGGGGCTCTCATGTAGGGATGAGCTTCGAGTTCGAGTAGAACTCATGTTGGACTCGAACATTGCCTGTTCGCCGCACAGCGGACTATTTGGGGTGTTCGCGGCAAGTTTGTGTGAACTTTAGAACCCTGTTAAAGTCTATGGGACTCGAACGTTTGAAATCTAAAGTGCGAATTTTAAAGGCTAATATGCAAGTTATTGTAATAAAAAGTGTTTGGGGACCCGGGTCCCGCCCCAGGGGAGTGTATCCATGCAAAAAAAGTTTTAAATACTGCAGTTTTTTTGGCAGCAGTGATTTTAATAATTCCTTTAAGTGAAACAATAAAAGGGGGGTGAATAGTATGCCTGTAAAGTAGCGCATGTTTCCCATGCTTAGAACTGTCTCTGCACAAAGTGTCATTTCTGAAGGAAAAAAAGTCATTTAAAATCACTCGTGGCTATAATGAATTGTCGGCTCCCAGAAATACAGAGAAAAGTCATTCATAAAAAAAATGTGTGGGGGTCCACGGCATTTTCTTTTAAAATTTGGGATGGAGTTCCCCTTAAAATCCATACCAGACCTGTAGGGTCTGGAATGGATATTTGGGGGGAACCCCACATCATTTTTTTTTTATTTGACGCAGGGTTCCCCTTAATATTCATACCAGATCCTAAGGTGAGTGATTTTAAATTACTTTTTTCCTTCAGAAATTACATTTTGTGCAGGGACAGTTCTAAGCACAGGAAACAAGTGCTACTTTACAGGCATACTTTACACCCCCCCAGGTACGAAATTTAAAGGAATATTTCAATTTTATTGTTTCACTTTAAGCATTATTAAAATCACTGCTCCTGAAAAAACTGCAGTTTTTTTAAACTTTTTTTGCATTGATACATGTCCCCTGGGGCAGGACCCGGGTCCCCAAACACTTTTTAGGACAATAACTTGCATATTAGCCTTTAAAATTAGCACTTTAGATTTCAAATGTTCGAGTCCCATAGACTTTAACGGGGTTCTAAAGTTCACACAAACTTTTGGTCTGTTCGCAGGTTCTGGTGCGAACCGAACCCTGGGGTGTTCGGCATATCCCTACTCTCATGTATAGAGGGAACTCTGTAATGGGGGACTGACGTATAGTGGGGACATTGATATGATGATTGTGAAATGAAGGATGACATGGGGGGGGATTTCTGATGCGATGGGGGGCCTTTGATGTGACGTGGGGGTGCTCATGTATAGAGGGGATTTTGACTCTGCCAGGGGAGTTCTGATGCATGGGGGGAGGGGCTTTAATGTGATAAAATCTTCTTCGTTGTTTGAAAACCAATTATCTGATATGAAACACGTTATACATAAATTATTCTCTAATGTTATCATGATTATTATTTTTACTGTCAACATCTTCTTCTTTCCTTTTCTTTAGTTTCTATAACTTAAAACAAATACTAAATCATATATCATATTATCTTCCAGCTATCAATTACCCAAACCCAACCGGTGAGTATTGCACCCGTGTTTCCAACCATCACCTCCAGTCACTGCCATCTCCATTCCGAAAATGTATAGAGACCCAACAGCCATCCATCATCTCAATACTTTCATCCGCTGCCATCCGTATTCCATTCTCTGTCTACTGTGATCGGTTTCTATTACTTGTAGTTGGTGCCATCACCGCCGTTCACTTCCATCTCCCTTCCATATTGCATTCAACATACCCAACTGTCATCATATCCACCCATTATCATCTCTGTACTTCCTTCCTTGGGCCTCATCCACACCAGAGTGCAGGGATGTGCCCTGTGTTCACACAACACTAGTATCATGTGCAGATTTTTCGCAACCTGTAAAAAACTCACTGAAACGCGCATGAAAACTGATGTCTCTGCAAGGGAAATCTACACGTTTTTTTCCATCAGATTTTCGGCATGTATGGTGTGAACGAGGCCTTACTGTATCTAGTGTACTTAATAACCATCACCTCCGTCCACTGCATTCTCCCTTCCTTATTGTATTCAGAGTACCCAACTGAAATCACCTCCATCCATTGCCACCTGTATCTAGTGTACCCAACTACCATCAGCATCCACTGGTGTGAACCTTTCCTATTATATCTAACTGCCATCTCTTCCATCTAATGACATCTCCCTTCCCTATTGTATCTAGTGTACCCAACTGCTATCATCTTCATTCACTATCATCTCCCATTCCATATTGTATCTAGAGTACCCAACTGCCATCACCTCTATTCACTATCATCTCCCTCATGAACTGTATCTAGTTTACCCAACTGCCATTTCCCTTACCTATTGTATCTAGTGTACCCAACTGACATCGCCTTCACCTACTGATATTTTGCTTCCTTATTGTATCTACAATACCCAACCGCCATCATCGCCATCCACTACCATCTGCCATCCAAACTGTATCTAGTGTACCCAACCATCATCACCTCCATCCACTACCATCTCCCATCCAAACTGTATCTAGTGTACCCAACTGCCATCACTTCTATCCACTGCCATCTCCCTCATGAACTGTATCTAGTTTACCCAACTGCCATTTCCCTTACCTATTGTATCTAGTGTACCCAACTGAAGTGTACTTAAGTTACTGATATTTCCCTTCCTTATTATATCTACAGTACCCAACCGCCATCACCGCCATCCACTACCATCTCCCATCCAGACTGTATCTAGTGTACCCAACCGCCATCACCTCCATCCACAACAATCTCCTATCCAGACTGTATCTAGTGTACCCAACGCCATCACTTCTATCCACTGCCATCTCCCTCATGAACTATATCTAGTTTACCCAACTGCCATTTCCCTTACCTATTGTATCTAGTGTACCCAACTGAAGTGTACTTAAGCTACTGATATTTCCCTTCCTTATTATATCTACAGTACCCAACCGCCATCACCGCCATCCACTACCATCTCCCATCCAGACTGTATCTAGTGTACCCAACCGCCATCACCTCCATCCACTACAATCTCCTATAAAGACTGTATCTAGTGTACCCAACCGCCATCACTTCTATCCACTGCCATCTCCCTCATGAACTATATCTAGGTTTACCCAACTGCCATTTCCCTTACCTATTGTATCTAGTGTACCCAACTGAAGTGTACTTAAGCTACTGATATTTCCCTTCCTTATTATATCTACAGTACCCAACCGCCATCACCGCCATCCACTACCATCTCCCATCCAGACTGTATCTAGTGTACCCAACCGCCATCACCTCCATCCACTACAATCTCCCACCCAAACTGTATTTAGTGTACCCAACCATCATCACCTCTATCCACTACTATCTACCATCCGAACTGTATCTAGTGTGCCCAACCGCCATGACCTCCATTCACTACCACCTCTCATCCAAACTGTATGTAGTGTACCGAACCATCATCACCTCCATCCACTACTATCTCTCATCCAAACTGTATATAGTGTGCCCAACCGCTATTACCTACATTCACTACTATCTCCCATCCAAACTGTATCTATTGTACCCAACCGTCATCATCTCCATCCACTACCATCTCTCCCATCTGAACTGTATCTAGTTTACCCAACTTCCATCACCTCCATCCACTTCCATTTCCCTTACCTATAGTATGTAGAGTACCCAAATGCCATCACCTTCTTCTAATGACAATTCACTTCCTTATTGTATCTAGTTTACTCAACCGCCATCACGTCCATCCACTGCCATTTCCCTTACCTATTGTATCTAGAGTACCCAACTGCCATTACTTCCATCCACTGCTATCTCCCTTCCATGTTGTATCTATTATACCCAACTGCCATCACCTCCATCCACTGCCATCTCCCTTTTCTATTGTATTAGTGTACTCAACTACCATCTGCGTCATCCACTGTCATCTCCCTTCCATATTGTATTGAATCTACCCAACTGCCGTCACCTCCATCCACTGCAATTTCCCTTATGAACTGTATCTAGTTTACCCAACTGCCATCACTTCCATCCACTTCCATTTCCCTTGCCTATTTTATCTAGAGTATCCAACTGCCATCACCTTCATCCACTGCCATTTCCCTTCTCTATTTTATTAGTGTACTTAACTACCATCTGCGTCATCCACTGCCATCCCCCTTCCATATTGTATCTACTGTACCCAACTGTCATCACCTCCATCCACTGCCATCTCCCTTCTCTATTGTATTAGTGTATTCAACTACCATATGCATCATCCACTGTCATCTCCCTCTCATATTGTATCTAGAGTACCCAATTGCCATCAACTACATCTAGTGACATTCCCTTTCCGAACCGTATCTAGTATACGCAACTGCCATCTTCTTCATCCACTGCCATTTCACTTACCTATTGTATCTAGAGTACCCGACTGCCATCACCTACATCCACTGCCATCTCCCTTTCCATATGGTATCTAGTGTACTCAACTGCCATCACCTCCATTCATTTTCGTTATTGTATCTTTTGCACCCAAATGCCTTTGTAGATACAAGTATTGTAGGCAAGTACAGGGTTCTTTGTTTCATACTCCTAACGTTGATTTTTCCTGAGAGGATTTCTGGCAGGCTTGCCCTGAAAAGCCGTGTATATACACACAGCCACACAAAAAACGTTCTTTTGAATGGCAAGAACGCGGTGACATCATCGACTACAATGAGCCGGTGTCTCGTCACATTCGATTCCGTTGCCGCCATCTTGCTACACCCCAGACTAATGTTGTATGCTACCGCAAATGCGTCAAAGTGTTATCGAACATGTGCGGTTTTTCTACCCTGCAGGTAAGCATACAGACGACCGGTTTTCTCAGCAGGAAACACTCTACCGGCAATCCCGACGGGAAAAGAGAGAGCAGGTTCTCTATTTTCCCTTCGGGATTCCCGGCTGTTTTCCTGATGAGAAAACTGCTAGGGAGCATACACATGGCCGGAATTCCCGACCAAATGCTCTCCTGGCAGTTTTCCTGCCGGGAAAACCGGTAGTGTGTACGAGGCTTTAGGCTAGGTTTAGACCTGCATCCAAATGGCTGCTCCTTCTGAAAAGCGCAGTCATACAAGCATCTGGATTTAGCCCTGGTTCACACTGATGCTACTTTGAAATCGTGCTACTTTACTTGAAGTAGCGCGGTTTCAAAGTAGCAAGGTCAGCGCGATTTCAGGTGCTACTTGATAGACATTTGTGTGTCTTCATACACAGATGTCTATAGAAATCGCACCTGAAATCTGCAAAAGTAGTGCAGGAACTACTTTTGCAAATCGGTGCGGCGCCGCAAAATCGGTGTCGCACCGATTGGAACAGTGCCATTGCCGCCGATAGGCTGCAACTTGTCATGCGATTTGATCTCTCAAATCGCATAACAAATCGCTCCAGTGTGAACCTAGGCTTAAAGGCAAACCTTGATTGATAGGTCATACTAAGGCCGCGTACACACGATCGGTCAAAACTGAACTGAAGGTCCATTTTCATCGGTCCAAACCGATCGTGTGTGGGCCCCATCGGTCAGTTATCCTTCGGTCAAAAAAAAGAAAACTTGCTTCAAAATTTAACTGATGGACGCCTAACCGATAGGTCAAAACCGGTCGTTAGTATGCAAAAGCATCGGTTAAAAAGCCGCACATGCTCAGAATCAAGTCGATGCATGCTTGGAAGCATTGAGCTTCATTTTTTTCAGCACGTCGTTGTGTTTTACGTCACCGCGTTCTGACACGATTGTTTTTTTAACCAATGGTGTGTAGACACATCAGACCATCAGTCAGCTTCATCGGACCGTTCTCATCGGATGGCCTGATCGTGTGTACGCGGCTTCAGTCTTAGGCCACATACACACGATCAGACTGGTCCGATGAAACATGTCCGACGGACCGCTTTCATCGGACCACGCTGAAGTGGTCTGATGGTCTGATGTGCGTACACACCATCAGTCCAAAATCCCATCGGGTCAGAACGCGGTGACGTAGAACACAACGACGTGCTGAAAAAAACGAAGTTCATTGCTTCCAAGCATGCGTCGACTTGATTCTGAGCATGCGCGGGTTTTTGGTCCGATGCTTTTGTGTACTAACCATCGTTTTGGTCCGGGTGTCCGTCGGACAGATTTTAAAGCAAGTTTTAAAACTTTGGTCCGACGGACAACGCCGTACACAGGATCAATTTGGTGCGATGAAACTGGTCTTCAGACCGGCCTGATCGTGTTTACTCGGCCCTAGACCGCGTACACACGACCGGTTTTCTCGGCAGAATTCAGCAAGAAACTCGATGGGAGACGTATTCTGCAAAGAAAACGGGTCGTGTGTACACTTTTCGCCGAGAAAACTGTCGAAGGAACTCGTCGAACCAAAAAGAGAGCATGTTCTCTAATTGGAAAATTTGGCTCGACGAGTTTCTTGACAGCCGAACAAGAAACTCGACGGGGAAAACGATGTGTTTCGCCCGTTGAGTTTCTCGGTCGTGTGTACGCCGCCTTAGTCTAAGATCTTCAATAGCATTAAAGGGGTGTTGCAGCCAAATGTTATGTTTATTAAAAGTCAGCAGCTGCAAAAAGTGTAACTGCTGGCTTTTAATAAACACTTACCTGCTCCAGCGTTCCAGCGACGCGCCGGCCGGGGCTCCGCTCCTCTCCCCCCCTCCCCGTCCGGCGTCTTCGTTCTAACTGTGGGCACCCGGCCATGACAGCCTTTCGGCTTCACAGCCGGGCACCCACTGCGCATGCGCTAGCGCCACTGCGCATGCGTGCGGTCCGCCGCTGATTGGACAGGCGATCGTCTAGGACCTGTCAGTGTCCTAGGCGATCGCCTAGGGGAGGGGCTGCAGTAAGGCGATTAAGCTTAATCGCCTTACCAGCCCCTCGGTGGAAGGAGGAAGTGGGACAGGAAGTCCCACTCCTCCTGAAGCCCCCACTCCCCCCCCCCCCAAAAAAAAAATTACATGTGGCCAAATGTGGCATGTATGGGGGTGAGGAGTGGATTAAGTGGAAGTTCCATTTTTGGGTGGAACTCCGCTTTAAGTACAGAGGAGGAGGTTCTCATAGATCCAATAACATGTGTATTGGCCACATCCCTAGGCAACATATGATAAAAGGAAATGATTCCCCCCTAAGTGGGACTTTAAAGGAAGGCCAAACAACGTGTTAATGTAAAACGTATCTTTAATAAGACAAAATGTACACAAATTGGCACTTGATGTAAAAGCACACACCGCGCACCAGAGGTGCATATAAAAGCAACAAATGTACAGAATACAAAAGACAATGCCACCAAAACAATACATGGGCCAAAAAACAATGGCGAAATAAACTAAACAAAACAGAACAAAAAAGCACTCTCCTAGTGGGTGATGTGAATGTGCCCTGGCAAATTCACATCACCCACTAGGAGAGTGCTTTTTTGTTCTGTTTTGTTTATTTCGCCATTGTTTTTGGCCCATGTATTGTTTTGGTGGCATTGTCTTTTGTATTCTGTACATTTGTTGCTTTCAATAACATTAAAGGGGTTGTAAAGGTAAAAGTTTTTTTTACCTTGATGCATCCTATGTATTAAGGTAAAAAAATATCTGACAGCCCCCGTTTTACTTACCTGACCGTTCGAAATTGACGGGCGCGTCCATGTCATCCTGTTCGGTTCCCAACCTGGCCGTTGATTGGCTAGGCTGGGTGGATTGATAGCAGCGCAGCCATTGGCTGGCGCTGCTGTCAATCAGAGCGGATGACGCGGTGCGCCGGGGGGCGGGGACGAGTGATACAGTCGGCGGCTCCCTCGCATGAAGGTAGAGAGCTTTTGCGAGGAGGAGCCAAGACAGCCGCCGAGGGACCCCAGAAGACAGGGTTAGGGGACACTGTGTGCAAAACGAGCTGCATAGTGGAGGTAGGTATAACATGTTTGTTATTTAAAAAAAAAAAAAAATTGTGACTTTAGAGTTCCTTTAAAGCGCCAATGGTTTGGGAGATGGCAGGACAGAAGACAGCCTCTTTGCAAATATAACAACCAAAACTCCAAAAATATTCATACATAAGGAGCTGCTGGTTGTTTTGGGTGGCACATTTACCTCGTGGCTCCTCCTAAATTCCTAGGGGGTGAATGGTGCCTATAGCGATAATAAAAGAATGTACGCCACAAGTGTCTTTGCTGTGCTCTTTATTACCCAGCCGGGTAAAAACAATGAACTGGTGATGAAAGGATAGAGTTTGTAAGAAGACGGGGCACAGCAGATTCAGCCGTAGTATTTGGAACAGTCCTGCTCCCATATGTAACACTTTCTGTACCACTCCTGCCTGAGTGGGGTTAGCGTACCCGGACAGGCCTCTCTCACTGACCTGACAGTCGGAGTATCACTCGGACCTTTGTAGGATAAAGTCTCTGCCACAGACCCTCCTTGATGAACGTCAGGGAGACACCTCTGCCACAGGCCCTCTCTGATTTGTAGTTACGGAGATGATCCTTCTTAGATGAATTACGCCTGGGTCTCCTTCTTAATGTGGCCCAGGTACCAACTGACAGGTGATCCGGCTACCTTGATCCCCGGTGGTTTGTCGAAATCCTATTGGACCGCCAGCCTCTCATTGGCACTCCTTAGACGGACTCCCCACCGAACAGCACTGCCGCTTGGGATCCTCAAAGGTGGGAATCCAGTCACTCACTGGGTCCCCGTCGCAGTTCAAACGTTCCGGACCAACATGGTAGGCCATAACGCCGGGGCGCCGTGATGTGGCCACCCTAAATGTGGGTGCCACACTGGATGAAGAAGAACCCAGAACCAATGGCATCTGCCCCATAAATACCCCTCCCCAGCATACACAGCGAGGCCAAACCCTCCTGATTGGCTGCTGGGGAAGAGCACCCAAACCTTGACTCCACTGCTGCCATCTACTGCACTGGGGTGGGAAGAACACCTCAGCACGACAGAATGAGCTCACAGCACAGCCAAGCTGAGACAGAGACCCTATTTTGAACATTGAACATACCAATTTGGATCAGAGTTTAACTACACTCTGATCTCCTTCTAAATTTAAAGCGGAGGTTCACCCAAATAACATCTATACAAGACCAAATTCTTTATACTTCTAACATGTACAATTGCCATTTTTTTTTTTTAGGCTGTACATACAGTATTATCTTTATTTTCAATCCGGCTTCCGGGTAGTCACTCCCGGGGGAGTAGGCGTTTCCAAGCTGAGGCGCAATGTCATCTGGGAGTTTGCCCAGATGATTGACGTCCTTCAGAAAAAGTCCCCCCCCCCGGGTAGATAAGGCCCTGCGCAGTCAGCTCTACGCGGCTCCTAGTCAGTGTGCAGGCGCCGTGTAGAGCTGACTCGCATCTCTGCAGGTTCGGCTACTTTCGGAAACTCCGTAACTCTCGTGGCGCGCCTACACAATACGGGGGGGCCTTATCCGCTGGGGGGAACTTTTTCTGAAGGACGTCAATCATCTGGGCGATGATTGACGTCCGGATTTTCAATCCGGCTTCCGAGTGAGTACCCGGAAGCCGGATTGAAAATAAAGATTGTAAGGGTCACCACTGTTTACGACCTTCCATCCACCCACGACAGCTTATACGACACTCCAACCAACAGGACCCGATTCATCCCATTTCCCCAGAATCAAGACGAGACTCAGCTCTGTACTTGTTCCAAAATGTATGAACGCTTTAATGGTTTCTTCTCAGCTTTTTATGCAGTTACAAGCATGTGACAGTAATCAAAGGGACAATGAAATCTCCACCCCCTCCCCTTCACACACTGGGGCTTCCATACAGATTTTAGAGAGACACTTTGGCACCGGTCTATAATTAACATGATCTAATTACTACCCCTGAGCAGTCACATTCCTTTATCAATAGAATTCAAACAAAACACTATCACACAATGAGTTCCCTTCAATCCACATCTTTAGACAGACGGCCTGTCTCTGACAGCAAGGTATTTACACCTGTATTTCAATAGGCTTTAAACCGTGTTATCACACAATGAAATGTCTTTCAGGAGCCAGCCTCACTTAGCATTTCAACATCCTGTTACACAGAGGAATGAGTCACTGTCTTGTTGACCTGGTCAGGTCAACATAAACCACTTGTAATATTCCAGTATATCCTGCAAACATGAATTATGATTTATTAGCCACCCTATGCCTAAAAGGGCACAGGGTGAACTTAGACTCAAGAGTTATTAATGACGCTGACACAGGAGTACCTCTCATCCTTCCAAAGTCTCTGGTTGTCACAAGTCATTCCGTTACATCTCTCCCCTTTCGGTGGGAGACTGACACAGGAGGGAACCCCAAACGGTTTGACTCCGAAGATAGTCAGTAGTTCCAGTCCTCCAATGCTGGTATCCATACTGTACCCCAAATAAATGGCTCCAAACTGAGCATTACTCACCCAGCCAACCTCTGCCTCTCTCAGAGAACATACCTGCCGCTGGGGAGAGGCCTGGACTGGCCCTTCTCCCTGGAGTCTTTTCAGCCGCTGGGGAGGAGACAGGGTGACTGGGCTCAGTCCATCATGCTGTTGGGAATCTGGGCTAACTGCCCCCCATTCCTGGGGTATACCAGTGGAGACTGAAGTCCCATCCACTGGTGCTAGGTGAAAATCCCCCGGTGCTTGCAAAGCAAAGCCGACATCCTCCTGTCCCAGTGCCGCACCATTTTCTGGGGTTGTGTCAGTGGAGACTGAAGTCCCATCCACTACCCCAGGAACCCCCTCTTCCGTTAGTGGAGAGCAGAGGCCCGGGGTACTCTGCTCTGTTGCCAGCTCTTCCGCTGGGTTGCTGTGAGTGGAGACCACAGTCCCATCCACTACCACAGGGACCCCCTCTTCTGTTAGTTGGGAGCAGAGGCTTGTGGCACTCTGCTCTGTTGCCAGCTCTTCTTCTGGGTTGCTGTGAGGGGAGACCACAGTCCCATCCTCTATCACAGGAACTCCCTCTCCTGCTAGTTGGGAGCAGAGGCATGGGGCACTCTGCTCTGTTGCCAGTGATTCAGCTGGGAGTAAAAGCTTTACCACCTCAGCTTGTTGCTGTAGAGAGGGTCCAACTGCCCGGCTCCCTGGAACTCCACACCATCCGCTTCGGCTTTGGGAATGGCAATCTTCATATTTTCCACTGCCGATTCATCAGCCAGGATTTCATAGTTGTCATCTGAAATTTCCTCATAATCCTAGGCAACGGGAGCCCCACCCTGCTGCTGAGCCGAGTCTAGCAGCTGTCTGTAGGCAATTTCCTGCTCCCATTCCTGAATGGCCAGAAACATTTCCCTCTCTGTGCTCCATTATGTCCTTCAAGCGCCACTCCCGATCATCCCCGAAGTCTGGATCACTGGACATCCTCCAATACAACAACCCCAGGCCATCATAGTCATAGCCTTCTGTGGGGCTGTCATCCGCTGACCACGGGCACTCTTGGGTTACATACCACCGGAGGGCTCTGTAGCCCTCGTCCAGCTGCATCTCTGCCCGGATCAGCCTGCTTAACTCCGCTGTCCACTCCTGCTCTGGTTGTTCCCCCAACAACGGCATTCTTACGTCATACTGCGGCCAGTACCTTACATAGATGGAGGGCAGGACCTTTCCTTGGTGTTGCTGCTCCAGAGCTAACGCTTCCATCCAGAGTTGGCAATAAATCACATCCGACCATCCCAGCAGGGCCTCCTCTGATACTGGTCCTCTGTGCTGTATCCGCCTCTCTTGTAACCTCCTTTGGAATTCCTCTTCCATGGAGACTGGTATCTGTACCTCTCCCCTCTCTTCAGTTGGTGCTGCTGTGACTTCTGCTGCTGCAGCACCTCTTTGCTGTAGCAAGGTGGCATCCACAGCCGCTATAACCCGGTCTATGATTTCCGGTGGAGGATTAGGACCATACTGTGCCAGTCCACATTTAACAGCCCAAAAAATTTTCTTCCTCGGGTGTCCTGTCTGTTAGTCTGGGCCTCTCAGCTCTATCCATTTCGACAAGTTATGCGATAATGTCCCTTTTTTTACGGTTGCTGGCCAGTCTGCCCCGGCTCTCCAGTAAGTCCATGAGGGAAGAGAGCTTCAGCCGTTCATACACCGTCTCCTTTGTCTTGTGCCCTTGTAGCCGTCCTTCTGAAAATTTAATAATCCCACCGCTGCCACCACTTCTAACGGTCACCACCATTTACGACCTTCCATCCACCCACGACAGCTTATACGACACTCCAACCAACAGGACCTGATCCATCCCATTTCCCCAGTATCAAGACGAGACTCAGCAATGGTTTCTTCTCAGCTTTTTATGCAGTTACAAGCATGTGACAGTAATCAAAGGGACAATGAAATCTCCACCCCCCCTCATCACACACTTGGGCTTCCATACAGATTTTAGAGAGACACTTTGGCACCGGTCTATAATTAACATGATCTAATTACTACCCCTGAGCAGTCACATTCCTTTATCAATAGAATTCAAACAAAACACTATCACACAATGAGTTCCCTTCAATCCACATCTTTAGACAGACGGGCTGTCTCCGACAGCAAGGTATTTACACCAATAGGCTTTAAACCGTGTTATCACACAATGAAATGTCTTTCAGGAGCCAGCCTCACTTAGCATTTCAACAGCCTGTTACACAGAGGAATGAGTCACTGTCTTGTTGACCTGATCAGGTCAAAAATCTGATGTATGCATGTAGGAGAGAAGTGCCAAAATAGGCCCGGTATGGAAGTGGTTAATGCACAAAAGAATGAACCTGCTGTATGATTTGGCCCGTGTTATTATTTTTTTGTTATTATTGTATTGCAAAGCAGGTTGGGTTTTGAGATTATTTGAAGGGAAACGAGGCTGAACCATTTACAACGATGCTTTTTAATACAATGAGTGGTGAGAAACATTGAAAAGTAACTTGTGCACATGCCAGGACTAATTATATATCGGTGAAATGTCAGGAGCCGTGTACGGGTGATGAGCACAAACGCTGCCATTTAATAGTAAATCACATTATTGATTTTTTTTGGCGTCTTGGGGGATATGTGGGAAGAAAACACCTTTTCTGAAATGTACATTTTCTATTTGATCCATAAACTCTAAATATTTCACTCTTTCCGTCTTTCATCTATTTTTAATCTTGACACAAAAGCAGTGCAGTCTGTTGCTCTGTAATGGTGGATTTTTCTCTGTATCAAATGGCACAGCTATAGCCGGTGACATTAATTACTGCACAGAGGCGTGGAAGGCGGCCCTAGAGACATACACCCGGGGAAGTGAAGCTCAAATGCAATGCTAGGCAGATCTTTAGAGTTGAAATCAATACTTTACTTTATGTGGAAAAGTTTTGTAGACAACTGATCATCAAACCTATATGGGATCTTTGGACATTCCATTGCAGTGGCCGGTAATTTGGAGTTGGACCTTCCATTCAGGGCCACCATCAGGAATTATGGGGCCCAGGGGCGGACTGACCATTGAGGAACTCGGGCACTGCCCGAGGGCCCCATGCCACTAGGGGGCCCCATCAGGGTTGCCAGGCTCATTAAAATCAGGGACAGTATGTAAAAATCTGTGTTTTTTTACATCTGTCCCTGATATGTCCAAAACCGACATGCTTTTGATGTGAAAATCCCGAGATTTTAGCTGCCCCGGCTCTGTACTGCCACCTGGCTTGGTGGCCATCTGTGAGCCTGGTGGCCCCATAATCTTCTATTGCCCGGGGGCCCCATGAGTTGTCAGTCCGCTCTTGATGGGGCCCCTTACACAGCTTAAGGCACGGGCCCCCTGGAGCAGCGAATTGAGGTCGGGGGGCTTTGGGTGCTAATGGGAAAAAAGGGGGGGTTGCCCTGTGGACCTCTGGGCCCCTTACAAAATAAGGGGGGCCCTTTAATAAAAAAAAGTATATAAAAAAATGTTTTTATAAAAAAAAAATGAGGGTTGCCATGCAGGGCCCTGGGGACCTCTGGCCCATTTTAATAAAAAAAAATAAAAAATAAGAATATATATAAAAAAAGGGGGGTTTAACATCCTGGCCCCTGGGCCCCTAAATAAAAAAAAATATATTATATATGTAGCACCTCCTTACTTTCAGTACGGGCACTACGCTAAGGTTAGTGGGTGAATGGGAGTCATTTTGCTCCCATTCATGATTTGTCAAATTGCAGGCTGCTGCTATTTCAGAACCGTCCTGTAGGTCAGTCTGCAGCCCCGAGGTGTGATTACACCCCTGGATGACAGTTGGCGCCAGAGGGGTTCTGACAGAGCCACTTTTCCCCAGCAGCCAATTAGTGGAGTTTTTCCCTCGCTGGGCATGCTGGGGAGTGTTCTGGGTTCGGCTCTTCTTCTCTGCGCGGGGTCCACATTCCAGGTGCGGCATCCACCTTCAGGGTGCGCGCATTCACGGACCCCCCCCGCATATTACGCATGTGGCTTTCCCATTGATTTTCTATTCAAATATGCAAATGAGGGAGATACGCCGATTCACGAATGTACTTGCGCCCGGCGCATGATTTAAGCGGTTTGCGTAAGTTTTACGTCTGGTGTAAAGTTATTCCCCATAGATGAGGCGCAACCCATGCAAAGGTATGGACCAGGGAACACAAGCCTACGTATTGTACGTTGGACGTCTGTGAATATGGGTCGGCGTACACAGTGATCCGGCGTATCTTAGGCAGTTGTTCCGACGTGGTTGTGAGCATGCGCACGGGGGTACGTCCACGTCTCGACGCATGCGCAGTTCATTTTAAGCACTTGTCTGGCGCGCGGCACATCATTTGCATGGGGTCACGCTTCATTAACATGGATCACGCCCACTTCCAGCCCACTTCCACTTACGGCGTAAGCGGAAGTAGGTGGAAGTGGGCTGGAGTGGGCGTGATCCATGTTAATGAAGCGTGACCCCGTGCAAATGATGTGCCAGGCGCCAGACAAGTACTTAAAATGAACTGCGCATACGTCGAGACGTGGACGTATCCCCGTGCGCATTGCGCACAACCACGTACGAAATATACGCTACGCCGGCGCAGAGTTGGGAGCATTTGCTTTGTGAATTCCATGCTTGCCTCTCCGCGCTGCGCCGGCGTAGCGTAAAAGAGATACGCTACGGCGGCATAAATGTGCGCCGATGTCTGTGAATCCAGGCCTATATATTTATATATATATATATATATATATATATATATATATATATATATATATATATATATATTCTAATAAATAAAATAAAAACACAGTAGGGCAGTTGGATTGTGTCAGTAGAGTCAATAGGGAAGAAATTGGTGTCACCAACTTTATTTATTTAAAAAAAATGTAGGAGCCCCATTGGGGGGCCATGGTGAAATATCAGCAGGGGGAATATGCGCTGTGCGGGGGTGATTAGGTTGTGCCCAGTCACAGCCGGCACACACCCTGCGCACCCCTATGGTCCAGGATGACCCGAGCTTAGGGAAAGTGGGTTGAATGAAGCTGGTGGTCACACTGAAGACATCTATTGACAGAAAAAAAGGCACTGCAGGGGAAATGTTTGGATTAGAATGTAATATTCCAGCAAAAGCTAGTTTTGTTATTTTGTCTTTTAATATTCATTTTCATCCTGTTATGTATGTCTGGAATTCTGATAGAAGGATGGGATGGAGTGATGCCAGTACATTTGTTGGCAGCTCACAAAGAGAGAGAATTACAATATGACGAAGCACATTTTGGGAAACGCGCTGGCATTTTATATTTGTATCAGGCGTGTTGGAGGGACGGGTGACGGACATCCTACACAAATGGAGATGACAGCGGGTGGTCAGGGATTGGATGTGACGTTTAGATGACAGAGCAGAATCAAGTAAATCCCAGAGGAGAAAGGCTCAGGGACCGGTGTCATTTGGGTTTTGCCAACTCCAATTATAATGTCAGGAGTGGAGAAGAGCAAGAAGATGGTGGAGAAATGACAAGATAGGTTTTATTCATATTGAATTTAAGGAAAGGAGTGGACAGGAAAGCAGAGACACCAGACGGATAGAAACTCAAGAACTGAAATCAGAAAACTAGAGTACAGTGGAGCCTCGGATTGCGAGTAACGCGGAGAACCACTTATGCAGTTTAAGGACCTTGCCCCTTTTTGCGATCCGGCACTGCGTCGCTTTAACTGACAATTGCGCGGTCGTGCGAAGTGGCTCCCAAACAAAACTGGCGTCCTTTCCCCCCCCCCCCCCCACAAATAGAGCTTTCTTTTGGTGGTATTTGATCACCTCAGCAGTTTTTATTTTTTGCGCTATAAACAAAAATAGAGCGTCAATTTTGAGAAAAATTCTATATTTTTTACTTTTTGCTCTAATAAATATCCCCCAAAAAAGATATAAAAAACTTTTTTTTTCTCAGTTTAGGCCGATACGTATTCTTCTACCTATTTTTGGTTAAAAAAAAAATCGATTGGTTTGCGCAAAATTTATAGCGTTTACAAAACAGGGGATAGTTTTATGGCATTTTTATTAATAATTATATTTTTACTAGTAATGGCGGCGATCAGCGATTTTTTTTCGTGACTGCGACATTATGGCGGACACATCGGCCAATTTTGACACATTTTTGGGACCATTGTCATTTTCACAGCTATAAAAATGCACTGATAACTGTGAAAATGTCAATGGCAGTGAAGGGGTTAACCACTAGGGGGCGCTGTAGGGGTTAAGTGTGACCTCATGTGTGTTTCTAACTGTAGGGGGGGGGGGCTGGACTTGTGACGTCACTGATCGCCTTTCCCTATCAGGGAACAGACGATCAGTGACGAGCCACAAAGAAGAACGGGGAAGGTTTGTTTTCACTCACCTCTCCCCGTTCTTCAGCTCCTGTGACCCGATTGTGGGACACCCGCGCCGATCAGGTCATGTGGGTGCGGTCAGGGAGCTTCGTACCGGGTCGCGAGCGCGCTGCCGCCTGCGCGCTCGCGACCCACAGCTGGGCTCTTAAAGGGGATGTGTATATATACGTCCCTGTGCCCAGCCGTGCCATTCTGCCGACGTATATCGTTGTACGGCAGTCCTTAAGTGGTTAAAGGCAGGCGTCCCAATACTTTTGACAGTATAGTGTATACGATTACTACTATTTTTGACTGACGTCTCCTCTTTGCATTGTCCAACCACAAAAGGCTGTCACAGTCAGCTCATGTTGTGTCTGCAGGATTTCCACCATCATCATGACCACTCTTCCCCCCCACCCCATCCCCTTTTTCCGGGGTGGCTCCTTTCTCCAAACATGCTCAGACCCCAACGGTTATCAGAAAATACATTGTGACACTTAATATCGAGTTCGAGAAAAAAGCCAATCCTGTGACAAGAGAAAGATGTTAACAAATTGGGCCGATTGTTGAGAACATTTGTTATTTTTTTGCTACTTCTCATAAAAGGAGGATTATGGGGATCAGGGTGAAAGGTGGCGTCGCGTTCCTTTCACTGGAGGGAACGGGCGCCGGGGTTGCGCGCCGACCTCCGGATGACATTGTGCGTGACTTGTAGATCGGCTCCTCTTGTTAATTCCGGTGGGGACTTTCCGCTGGGACTGTAAAAAGGTCATTGTTTGCATTCTTGTTAGGG
The DNA here is from genome assembly GCA_029574335.1 of Rana kukunoris. Classification (NCBI taxonomy): domain Eukaryota; kingdom Metazoa; phylum Chordata; class Amphibia; order Anura; family Ranidae; genus Rana; species Rana kukunoris. The sequence goes on along the minus strand of CM056052.1, from coordinate 552,931,912 downwards.
CTAAATGAAGTGGAAAGGAGAGGTCGGGCCTGGCTTGTTAGAGGATTAAGTGGCAGAACGATCGGAGGAAGGTGGCGCTGAGATGGAGACGCAGCGGGGAGAGAGACGCGCTCTCCTCGTCCAACGAGCCCGGCGGAGGCCACGCTGGTCACCTACCTCCACCTTAATGTGCTCTATTAGAAGAAGGAGAACCTTCTATCATCTGTCATTCCTCCAAAGACGGCATTTCAAAGACAAACCCTCATGGGTTGAAGATCTGGGGACAGGGCCGCCATCAGGGCAGTACACCTGTAAAGGGGCCCGGAGGTCCCCAGGGCCCCGGTTGGCAACCCCCCTTTTAAAAAAAAAAATTATATATTTTTTATGTTTTTATTAAAGGGCCCAGAGGTCCTCAGGGGCCCGGAGGTCCCTGGATGACAACCCCCCTTTTTTTTTTATGAAAACAAATTGTTTTATTATTATTATTTTTATATTTTTTTTTTATTTTTTTTTTATTTTTATTAAAGGGCCCAGAGGTCCCCGGATGACAACCACCCTTTTTTTTTATTTTTTAATGAAAATTTTTTGTTTTATTATTATATATATATATATTATATTTATTTTTTATTTTCTGTTTTTATTAAAGGGCCCAGAGGCCCCTGGATGACAATCCCCCTTTTTTGTATTTATTTTTTATAAAAAAAATATATATTTTTATTAAAGGGCCCAGAGGTAGCCCCAGGGCCCGCATGGCGACCCCCCCCCCTTTTTTTTGTTATAAAAAAATATATATATGTTTTTACTGTCATACCCTCCACACTCCTCTCCTATACAGAGTGCCCACTGTCATACCCCCCCCCCCCACACTCCTCTCCTGTACATAGTGCCTGCTGTCATACACTTCTCTCCTGTACATAGTGCCCACTGTCATACCCTTCATACTCCTCCAGTACATACTGCCCACTGTCATACCCTCCACACTCCTCTCCTGTACATACTGCCCACTGTCATACCCTCCACACACCTCTCCTGTACATACTGCCCACTGTCATAACCTTCATACTCCTCTCCTGTACATACTGCCCACTGTCATAACCTTCATACTCCTCTCCTGTACATAGTACCTGCTGTCACACACTCCTCTCCTGTACATACTGCCCACTGTCATACCCTTCACACTCCTCTCCTGTATACATTGCCCACTGTCATACCCTTCACACTCCTCTCCTGTATACATTGCCCACTGTCATACCCTTCATACTCCTCCAGTACATACTGCCCACTGTCATGCCCTCCAGCTCTAGAATGGACACACTTTTGTTAGTTCAACTAAAGGAAATCTCAGTTCTCATATTTGTTCTGTCCCATTATTAGAACTTATTTAATTTTGTGATTACTACTGTGATGTCCAGAGGAACATCGGGGATCGCAGCTACTCTAAATATAGCACTTGTGAAAAAAAAGTGTCCCTGAAAATATTTTTTAAATGTTGGTAACTATGCACTTATGCACTGCCCAAGGGCCACTGGGTCAGTAGTGGGCCCCATGAGAGGCTCCTGGGATCCTGTGATAATAAAGTGGTAGTAAACTTTCCTGACATTACTACTTTTTAGAGGCCCTGGGGTAGGTTGTGCCACAATGTATAAGGATGCACAGCATATTAGCACATTGGGGTACACTTACATTTTCAGACTGGGCCCTCCATTGCTGCGCTGTGATTCCCACGCATTTATTTATTATTTATAAAAGGCCCCACCAAAATCCTCAGCACCAGGCCCATGATGTTCTTAATCTGGCCCTGATTAGGCCGATACGTATTCTTCTACATATTTTTGTTTAAAAAAAAAAATCGCAATAAGCGTTTATCGATTGGTTTGCACAAAATTGTATAGCGTTTACAAAATAAGGGATCGTTTTATTGCATTTTTATTAATATTTTTTTTTTTACTAGTAATGGCGGGGATCAGCCAAATAAAAACCGCAGAGGTGATCAAATACCACCAAAATAAATCTCTATTTGTGGGGAAAAAAAGGACGCCAATTTTGTTTGGGTGTCACGTCGCACGACCGCGCAATTGTCTGTTAAAGTAATGCAGTGCCCAGGGGCGGACTGACAACTCATGGGGCCCCTGGGCAATAGGAGATTATGGGGTCCCAAGCAATAGATTATGGTGCCACACAGTATACACACACAGACACACAATATACAGACACAGTATACACACACATACAGTATATATACACAGTATACACACACATACAGTATATATACACAGTATACACACAAAGACACAATATACAGACACAAACACACAATATACACACAGTATATATACACAGTATACACACAAAGACACAATATACACACACAGACACACAATATACACACAGTATACACACACAGACACACACAGACACAGTATACAGTACATACACAGTATACACACACATACAGTATATATACACACAGGGCCAGATTCAGGTAGAGTTATGGCGGGGGTATCAGTGATACTCCAGCCTAACTCTCACTTTGAGCCGGCGTTTCTGTTTTCTGTAAGCAGAAAACAAGAAACGCCGGGTTGGAGTTCCTATACGAGCGCCGTAATTGTATTTCGCCGTCGTATCGGAACTGCAATTTTAAAAATGGCGCTCGGGGCGTTCCCGCTGATTAACACCGAGAATATGTTAATCAGCGAGAATCGGCAATTCACGATCGTATTTGGGCCCGACGCAGTGACTTGCCGACGTTTCCGTAAGCGTTACGCGGCGTAAAGAAAAACCAGCCCCCTAGTGGAGTATCCTATGTTAAGTATGGCTGTCGTCATTGCGTCGAATTTAAAAATGTTTGCGTCGTTTGCGTAAAACGTCCGTGAATGGGGATTGACGTCATTGACGTTCACTGACAGAATTTGGAGCATGCGCACTGACAGTCGATGCATGCGCAATACGTTCGCCGCGGGATCGCGCCTAGTTATAATAATACACGCCCCCTACCCGCCCCAATTTGAATTCCGCCGGCTCATTTTCGCTACGCCGCCGCAACTTTAGGAGCAAGTGCTATGTGAATAACAGTACTTGCTCCTAAAGTTTCGGCGGAGTAACGTAAATGAGAAACGTTACTCCAAAATAAAGATTCGCCCATCAACCTGAATCTGGCCCATAGAGTACACACAGAGACACATTATATACACACACAATATACACACACACAGTATACATACACAGTATACACACACAGACACACAATATACACACACAGTATACGCACAAAGACACAATATACACACATAGACACACAGTATACACACACGGTCACACACTATACATACACAGTATACATACACAACATACACACACATACACACAAAGTATACATACACAGTATACACACACATACAGTATATATACACAGTATACACTCACACACACACAGTATACACACAAATATACACACAGAGACACACGATATACACACAGTATACACACACAGTATACACACAAATACACAATATACACACAGAGACACACCATATACACACAGTATACACACACAGTATGCACACACAGTTTACATGCATACAGACACACAACATACACAGACACAGTATACACACACACAGTATACACACACACACAGTATACACACACACAGTAAGGGTAATGGAGAGGCGGGGCAGCTATAATCTTGGGATTTTTTTTAAAAAACACAGATGATTTTTACATACTGTCCCTGGTTTTACTGAGGCTGGCAACCCTGATGGAGCCCCCTAGTGGCATGGGACCCTGGCAGTGCTGTATTGCAAAAAGTAGCCTGGTCATGAAGGAGGGTAAAACCTTCCGGAGCTGAAGTGGTTAAACTTTGTGTATTTAGAATCACTTTAAAGGGAGGGGTTACGTTTGGTAAAAACGCAGCTCAACCGTCTGGCCCCCCCCCCCCTCCCCATAACACCTGTAAATTCAGATGCAGCATTGAATATCCTTCTTTAGATTTGCACAGAAAACGGTTCTATCTGGAATGTTTTTTTTTTATCTGGAATGTTTTTTTTTTTCTCGGGGATTTTCCCCGCTGATGCTGCAGGGAGCCGACATTTATAACACCGGTAATGAGATGTTCAGTAAGAAGCTGCAATGCCGCCCTCCGCACAGATTGAGTGAGTAATATCTGTTTCCATACAGAGCCAGCGGTCCGCCGAGAGAGCTTCTGCTGACGACTACGCTGCCGGCATACACAATCAGCAGCCAGGTCTGCCAGATGGCTGGGATATGGTGGGGGGGGGGGGGTTGCAGAACTACGACCTTCCCTTCAGTCTTGCGCGGTTGTAGCGGCTCCTCTGCTGGACTGAAACGGCTTCCTCTGATTTCACCGCACACTGTGAGCTTCTCACCATGTGCGTTAGAAGCCGCAGCAAGTCAAAGACCGCCCATCTCATTTTCTGGTTGGAGGACACTGGCCCCGCCCCGTTCATTGGATTTCTTTCAATCATCCATTATCTAGGGTGGTCCCCTACAAGGTGCTGCACATGGGTAGTTGGGGGGGAGGGGGGGGATGCGTTCCATAGGTCTTTTTTTTATTTTTATAGATTTTTGGAAATGTTACAAATTAACACTTTGTATCAAATATGTGTATTCTTCTGAAATCTCAATGAGATTTGTGTATTTCTTCCGGATTTGTGCAATAATTCAGTGTGAGACTTCCTGTAATAAAGACCGCCCACTGCTGCCCCCTCTTTAGGTTGACCACGTGTCCCGGATTGCCCGGGACAGTCCCGTATTTTGCAGGTCTGTCCCAGGCACCTTCATTCCGGGACAATACAGTGTCCCGAAATGAAACTGACACAGCCACCCCCCCGGCCAATCTGATGCCCCAAAAAAAGGCCTCCATATCACCACTTTACTCACTGACAGTACTTGTCCTGGCCGGGAGGAGCACAATCCCCGCCCCCTGCTTGTGATTGGAGAAATCATAAATCCCGCCTCTTGTGTCCAATCACTGTGCTGTGATTCGTTACACCACAAGCTGATTTTTGGGAAGGGAAGTGTCCCTGAATGGTAGTTTGGAAATGTGGTCACCCTACCCCTCTCTGCTTGTGCAGGGGGACTGGTCTTGCCTCCGACCCCTACGGTAGTTTTCTGCAGGCTGCCTGTAGTATGTGGAGCCTGCTGGGCCCCTCCCACAGCTCTGGTCTTGTCTCCTCCCTCTACGGTAGTTTTCTACCGGCAGCCTGTAGTAGGTGGAGCCTGATGGGCCCCTCCCACAGCTGTGCTCTCTCTCCTTGTGCAGGGTGACTGGTCTTGTCTCCGCCCCCTTCGGTAGTTTTCTACAGATAGCCTGTGGTAGGTGGAGCCTGCTGGGCCCCTCCCACAACTTTGCTTTCTCTCCTTGTGCATGGTGACTGGTCTTGCCTCCGCCCCCCTCCTGTAGTTTATTACAGGCAGCCTGTAGTAGGTGGAGTCTGCTTGGTCCCTCCCATACCTCTGCTTTTTCTCCTTGTGCAGGGTGACTGATCTGTCTCTGTCCCCTCATGTAGTTTTCTAGACTCAGTCTGTAGTAGGTGGAGCCTGCTGGGCCCCTGCCACACCTTTCCTTGTGCAGGGTGACTGGTCTTGTCTCCGCCCCTCTTTTGTAGTTTTCTACAGGCAGTCTGTAGTAGGTGGAGCCTGCTGGGCCCCTCCCAAACCTCTCCTTGTGCAGGGTGACTGATCTTGTCTCCGCCCCCTTCGGTAGTTTTCTTCAGGCAGTCTGTAGTAGGTGGAGCCTGCTGAGCCCCTCCCAAAACTTTCCTTGTGCAGGGTGACTGATCTTAACTCCGCCCCCTTCGGTAGTTTTCTACAGGCAGTCTGTAGTAGGTGGAGCCTGCTGGACCCCTCCCAAACCTTTCCTTGTGCAGGGTGACTGATCTTGTCTCCCCCCCCTTCGGTAGTTTTTTTCAGGCAGTCTGTAGTAGGAGGAGCCTGCTGGACCCATTCCAGAGCTCTGCTCTCCCGTCTTGTGCAGGGTGACTGGTCTTGTCTCTGCCCCCTTCGGTAGTTTTCTACAGGCAGTCTGTAGTAGGTGGAGCCTGCTGGACCCATTCCAGAGCTCTGCTCTCCCGTCTTGTGCAGGGTGACTGGTCTTGTCTCTGCCCCCTCCGGAAGTTTTCCACAGGCAGCCTGTAGTAGGTGGAGCCTGCTGTGCCACTACCACAGTTGTGCTCTCTCTCCTTGTGCAGGGTGACTGATCTTGTCTCCGCCCCCTTCGGTAGTTTTCTACAGGCAGTCTGTAGTAGGTGGAGCCTGCTGGACCCATTCCAGAGCTCTGCTCTCCCTCCTTGTGCAGGGTTACTGATCTGTCTCCACCCCCTCTGGTGGACACTGTCAGTTACTTTTACAAGATAATTATTTGGTGCCTGCAGAATGGATTTATATTCTTTGTAGCTGTTGAGGAGTACTGTATATTTAAAGTGTTACTAAACCCACAACAGTAAAATCAGTCTGTATATTTAGTAAAGCAGGGATCCTCAAACTACGTCCCTCCAGCTGTTGTAGAACTACACATCCCATGAGGCATTGTAAAAATCTGACATTCACAGACACGACTAGGCATGATGGGAATTGTAGTTCCTGAAAAACTGGAGGGCCGTAGTTTGAAGATCCCTGCAGTAAAGCATGCTTGTTATACTCACTGTGGAACCTAAGGGGTTAATCCTTTGCATTGTGTTTAAAGGCTGTTTGATCCTGTCTTCTCTGACCTTCCACTGTCCCCAATCCATCTCCTGATAGAACAGAGCCTTGGCGGCACTCTGCACATTCTCAGTTTGGTGTGTAGCGCTAGAAAGTTTTGTTTTTTTATTGGGAGGGTGCATGTGATCAGCACAGGGCCAATCGGCACTGTCCAGACAGAGGGTCAGGGGTCCTGCAGCATCATAGGACAGTCAGAGGATAATGAAAACTCCTCCTACAAGCTTAAACCAGACACTGATAGACATCACAAGACTGCTATGTACTGCTGATGAGAAAATAAATTTAGAAGTCTATATTTACTAAAATAATTGCATTTCCATGTTCTGTGTACTGTGGGAAACCCGATATGGTTTTCGTGTCCAGAGTTCAGCTTTTTTCATCAGGCAGCTGTTGGTAAGATTTGCAGAGCGGGTGATCGCTGCGTCTGTGTCTTGGCAAGAGATGCGGGAGTGTATTCTCTGGGTGCCCAGCACTATAGTGCACCCCTGCCGGGTAAATTAGTGAAGCCAAGTGCCAAAAACCTGCTCTGGCATTGGACTGCAAGGCTAAGCCCCGGATATGTGGGACATCAGGATTTTGCTGAAATTCTGGGACAATCCCGCGGAATCCGGGACCGTTGTGAGGTTTGGCTTCAATGATGTTTTGCTGCATATTTTGGGCAAAGGCCATGAGAAAGGCCCAACACAGGAGCTCACACTCTCTTTTGCTTTATCTTTAGCAGATAACACGTGCAGTTTTGATGATGAGAAGCTCTGCGGGTTTGTGCAGGATAAAGACGACACCTTTGACTGGATCCGCCAGAGTCTGAAGACGAAAGATCCCAAAAGGACGGTAAACACGGGGCCAGAAAAGGACAACAGTGGCACCGAGGAAGGTAAGGCAATGCACCATGTTGGGTCAGTCATCGCTACCCTTGCCATCAGGGTCACCAACCGTCCAAATATGTTGGGATAGAACAGCTGTCTGTAAAATGAAATGTCTTTAAAATACAATGGAACCTCCCCCTCTATTCCTTCCCCTCTCTCTCCCCCTCTATTTCTTCCCCTCTACCCCCCCCCCTCTCTTCCTTTCCCCTCTCCCTCCCCCTCTATTCCTTCCCCTCTCTCTCCCCCTCTATTTCTTCCCCTCTATCCCCCCTCCATTCCTTTCCCCTCTCTCTCCCCCTCTATTCTTTCCCTTCTCTCTCCCCCTCTATTCCTTTCCCCTCTCTCTCCCCCCCTCTATTTCTTCCCTTCTCTCTCCCCCCTCTATTCCTTCCCCTCTCTTCCTTTGCCTCGCTCTCTCCCCCTCTATTCCTTCCCTTCTCTCTCCCCCCTCTATTCCTTTCCCCTCTCTTCCTTCCCTCGCTCTCTCCCCCCTCTATTTCTTCCCCTCTCCCCGCCTCTATTCCTTCCCTTCTCTCTCCCCCCTCTATTCCTTTCCCCTCTCTTCCTTTCCCTCTCTCTCTCCCCTCTCTATTCCTTCCCCTCTCTCTCCCCCTATATTCCTTTCCCCTCTCTATCCCCCCTCTATTTCTTCCCCTCTCTCTCCCCCCTCTATTTCTTCCCTTCTCTCTCCCCCCTCTATTCCTTCCCCTCTTCACTCCCCCTCTATTTCTTCCCCCCTCTCTCCCCCCCCTCTATTTCGTCCCCTCTCTCTCCCTCCCCCTCTATTTCGTCCCCTCTCTCTCCCTCCCCCTCTATTTCGTCCCCTCTGTCCCCCTCTATTCCCCCCCTCTCTCTCCCCCTCTAGTTCTTACCTCACTCTCTCCCCTCTATTTCTTCCCCTCACTCTCTCCCCATCTATTTCTTCCCCTCTCTCTCTCTCCCCTCTATTCCCCCCCCCACTCTCTCCCCCTCTATTTCTTTCCCTCACTCTCTCCCCATCTATTTCCTCCCCCTCTCTCTCTCCCCCTCTATTTCTTCCCCTCTCTCTCTCTCTCGCCCCCTCTATTTCTTCCCCTCACTCTCTCCCCCCATCTATTTCTTCCCCTCTTTCTCTCTCCCCATCTATTTCCTCCCCTCTCTCTCTCCCCCCCTCTATTTCTTCCCCCCTCTCTCTCTCTCCCCCTCTATTTCTTCCCCTCTCTCTCTCTCCCCCTCTATTTCTTCCCCTCTCTCTCTCTCCCCATCTATTTCTTCCCCCTTCTCTCTCCCCCCCTCTATTTATTCCCCCCTCTTTCTCTCCCCCCTCTATTTCTTCCCCTCTATTTCTTCCCCTCTCTCTCCCCCTCTATTTATTCCCCTCTCTCTCTCTCTCTCTCTCTCTCTCTCCCCCTCTATTTCTTCCCCTCTCTCTCTCTCCTCCTCTATTTCTTCCCTCTCTCTCCCACTCTATTTCTTCCCCTCTCTCTCTCTCCTCCTCTATTTCTTCCCTCTCTCTCCCACTCTATTTCTTCCCCTCTCTCTCCCCCTCTATTTATTCCCCTCTCTCTCTCTCTCTCTCTCTCTCTCCCCCTCTATTTCTTCCCCTCTCTCTCTCTCCTCCTCTATTTCTTCCCTCTCTCTCCCCCTCTATTTCTTCCCCTCACTCTCTCCCCCCATCTATTTCTTCCCCTCTGTCTCTCTCCCCATCTATTTCCTCCCCTCTCTCTCTCCCCCCTCTATTTCTTCCCCCCTCTCTCTCTCTCCCCCTCTATTTCTTCCCCTCTCTCTCTCTCCCCCTCTATTTCTTCCCCTCTCTCTCTCTCCCCATCTATTTCTTCCCCCTTCTCTCTCCCCCCTCTATTTATTCCCCCCTCTTTCTCTCCCCCCTCTATTTCTTCCCCTCTATTTCTTCCCCTCTCTCTCCCCCTCTATTTATTCCCCTCTCTCTCTCTCTTTCTCTCTCTCTCTCTCTCTCTCTCTCTCTCCTCCTCTATTTCTTCCCTCTCTCTCCCACTCTATTTCTTCCCCTCTCTCTCTCTCCTCCTCTATTTCTTCCCTCTCTCTCCCACTCTATTTCTTCCCCTCTCTCTCTCTCCCCTTCTATTTCTTCCACCCTCTCTCTCTCTCCCCCTCTATTACTTCCCTTCTCTCTCCCCCTCTATTTCTTCCCCCCTCTCTCTCTCCCCCCTCTATTACTTCCCTTCTCTCGCCCCCTCCCTCCCTCCCCCCTTCCTCTATTCCCCTTTCTCTCTCTCTCTCTCTCTCTCTCTCTCTCTTGCTCTCCTTTCTCTGCCTCCACTCTCTCCAGCAGAAAATATACATTTCTCTCCTCTCTATAAAGCAGAGACACATGACATTCACATATGGCAGCCGCCGTCTTCTGACGTGTGTAGCGAACACAGCAAGAGGATAACATGTAAACATTTCACTCCCTCTATAAATATCAGGGGGTGGGCATATGGCGTGTGGGTGGGGGGCACAATAAGGGGACATATTTGGGCGACTGGCAGCTTTACAATAGTGCTGGCGAGGATGACTGCAGCTGTGTGATTCACGAGGGAAGACGTTCTCCTTTCCATATACATCACAAACACTGAGCCGGTAAAGTGGACCTGTCATTCATTTACAAGTCTGCATGAATAAATTCCGGACGTGTCACTATATACAGAAACAAAAACATTTTTCAGAAAAGTTCTACCTTTTTATCATTAAAAAGCTATCCTTGAGTTCTAGTTAGCGACTTTTGCCTAGACTGAGATGAAATTAATGGAAAGGCATGGAAATACACAATTTCCGAGCCTTACCGAGGTTTGCTGACGTCAGCCAAGTTGTCCTCAGGCCTTTCTGTTCGTTTCTGAGGCTCTCCGCCCCCCCCCCCCACCTCTGGCCGCATGCGGTATTGCATGGCATTGAAGTCAAAGCGGAACAAATTATTTTCGTTTCCATTGACTCCAATGGGGAAACTTGCTTTGATCTGCAAGTACGAGGTTCCACTGATTTTTTATTAAATGAGGAATCGCCTTCCTGATGCGGATCAGAGAGACATGAGGGCCCCTTTATGGTTTTGCTATGGCACCCCATCCCCCTAGGTAGGGTGACCACGTGTCCCCGATTGCCCGGGACAGTCCCGCATTCTGCAGGTCTGTCCCGGGCACCTTCACTCGGGGACAATACAGTAGATATGTGCATTCCCGTTCATACGAAAATGTTCATTTTCCTACCCGCGGGATAATGTGTACATACGAAAAAATTAAAGCACCAAAATACGAAAACGACGGGATTACGAATGAGCCGCATAACGAACAACCGCAAATACGAACGAACGATCCGTCGAAAATACGACAAAACGAAAACGGCAAAAGAACGAAAATGACATCTATAACAAAAGATTTGCATTCTGTATTTTGTTTGAATCCTTTTTCTGTTTGTTTTCAGTCGTATGTTCATTGTTCATATGACATCTATAACAAAAGATTTGCATGCTGTATTTTGAATTCCTATTTTCTGTTCGTATTTTGTATTCAAAATACAGAATGCAAATCTTTTGTTATAGATGTCATATGAACATGCGACTGAAAATACTAACAGAAAAAGGATTTTTGTCATTTTGTACTTTCGTAAATATATCGCGGGATTCGCGGCACTTTCAACACGCGGCTCATCCATATTAACTAGTGTTAAGCCCCATACACTTGGTCAGACTTTTTTAACCACAAACATAAAAACGATAGTTTTCCGATCGTTCTCAGAAAATTCGTTCCTTTTCAAACTACATCAGAAAACCATTTTTGGGTTCAAAAGTCTGGCCAACTGATCTCCCTTCAGATGAAGATCCACAGAAAAGTTTATTTGGCTTTACTGTACTACTCACTGTACTAGTGTACTCAGCACAAAAGAGAAGTTGCTTCACTAACTACACTCACTCACTGCCCATTCAAAAAAATGAAAATGACATCTATAACAAAAGATTTGCATTCTGTATCTTGAAACCCTTTTCTTTTGCTATTTTCAGTCGTATGCTCATATGACATCTATAACAAAAGATTTGCATTCTGTATTTTGAATACAAAATACGAACAGAAAATAGGAATTCAAAATACAGAATGCAAATCTTTTGTTATAGATGTCATATGAACATACGACTGAAAATAGCAAAAGAAAAGGGTTTCAAGATACAGAATGCAAATCATTGACGAAAATTCACGAAAATTATTGTCTAACAAGTAACGAACATGAATTAAACAGAATAAGGAACCATCCCGCATGTACGAAAGAAAAAAGGGTAACGAAAATACGAAACGATCGGAATCCGAAAAAATCGCATCGTACAAAAAACGAACGGGAACGAACAGGAAAACGGGCGTCTTATGAAAAACGAACGGAAACGAAAAAACGGAACGATACGATACGAAACGGAACAAAAAAAAACGAAAAAAAATTCTGTGCACATGTCTACAATACAGTGTCCCGGAATGAAACTGACACGGGTCCCAGCATGAACCCCTCAGAGCTTAACCACTTGCGGACCGCCGCATGTACATTTACGTCGGCAGAATGGCATGTACAGGCACATTGGCTTACCTGTACGCCCCTGCCTTGACGTGGGTCGGGGGTCCGATCGGGACCCCCCCCCGGTACATGCGATGGTCCCCATGGCTGCAGGAGCGATCCGGGATGAGGGGGCGGCTGTTGGTTTTTGTCCGCCCCCCCGGATCGCTCCCAGCCAATCCGCGTGCTCCCCTGCTCTGCACTTCCTCCTCCTGTGTAAACACAAGAAGGGGGAAGTGATGTGATCTCTCCTCTCAGCGGTATTTTCAACCGCCGAGATGAGAGAAGACATCACACAGTGAGTGGCACCAACACTACACTGACACACACTACACATAGGCACATTTAACCCCCCCGACCCCCCCCCCCTTCACCCCCTGTCACAGTGTCACTGAATGCAGTGATCATATATGTACTGATCACTGCATTTAGTGTCAGTGTGACAGGCAGTTAGTGTTAGGTCCAGGGTAGCCCCCGTACCCCCCCTAATAAAGTTTTAACCCCTTGATCACCGCCCTAGTTAACCCTTTCACTCCCTATTGCCAGCATCACTAAGCGATCATTTTTCTGATCGCTGTATTAGTGTCGCTGTTCCCGCTAGGTAGCTATTTTTTTTTTATTTTTTACGATTTTTTTTTTTTACTAAAGACATGTGGCTGAATACATTTCGGCCTAAATGTTTGACTAAAATTTAGTTTATTTGATTTTTCTTAAAACAAAAAGTAAAAAATATTGATTTTTTTTCAAAATTGTCGCTCTATTTTTGTATATAGCGCAAAAAATAAAAATCGCAGAGGCGATAAAATACCACCAAAAGAAAGCTCTATTTGTGGGAAGAAAAGGACGCAAATTTTGTTGGGGAGCCACGTCGCACGACCGCGCAATTGTCTGTTAAAGCGACGCAGTGCCGAATTGTAAAAACCCCTTGGGTCATTTAGCAGCATATTGGTCTGGTCCTTAAGTGGTTAAGATGTGACACCTCGAAACCCCAACTAGTGAAAAACTACAGGTCCCAGCATAGATCTGTGAAATCTATGGGGTCACACCCTTAGATCTCATGGGTTTATACTGGGAGTTTCAAAATTGCGGAGGGGGTCACATCTTTAGATATCATCGGTTTATGCTGGGATTGGTAGTCCTTTACTTTGGGGGGGGGTGTGACCTCCCCAAAGTTAAGGACTACAGGTCCCAGCATGAACCCCCCCAGAGCTGAAGATGTGAGACCCCCTGCCCCCCAAATAGTGAAGAACTACAGGTCCGAGCATAAACCTGTGAAATCTATGGGATCACACCCTTAGATCTCAGGGGTTTCATGCTGGGTGTTGTAGTCCTTCAAATTGGGGTGTTACATCTTTAGATATTAGGAGTTCATGCTGGGACTTGTAGTCCTTTACTTTTGGGGAGATGTGACCCCTAAAAGTGAAGGACTACAGGTCCCACAATTAACCCCTCAGAGCTGAAGATGTGCCCCTTTTCAAGAAGGGGGAGGGGGGGGTGTCCCTGATTGGCAGTTTGGAAATGTGGTCACCCTACCCCTAGGTAAAGCCCTGAGCACATGGTAGCATAAATGGGGGGAAAAAAACGAGACACAGATTGTGACGAGATTAAAGGTAACTAATTAGGTGCAAAGCAGAACTCATTAGGATTTGGTTCCTGTCGGAGCTCTGTGCGGTGAACCAACGTTCTTGACCCAAGTGTTCGGCTAAACTCCTCCCACACATATGGCGCTGGCTGCTGCGGAGGAGTTCAGGACCATTGTTCCTTAGAACGGTGACAACATGGCAGAGATTTCACGCTCGGGTCCCCAGAACTGGCCGGCTCCCATGTCTCTGATGTTTACATTCACTCCAAATGGCGCTCAGGTTTTTTGGAATCGCAGCCGTCGGAGCGAGCCAACATCTGTGAACAATGGAAGGAGCCGCGGCTGGCTGTTAGGAGGACTTCACTGTTTGGGAAAGCTCTACATCAGAGCCACCGAGGAACAAAAAGAATATGTTGTAGATTATTAGCCCTTAGGTATGGTGGCTGCCTTGCTTTTCTTTTTTATAGGTGTTTTTTACTATATTTTTACCCATTGGTGCTGACAATAATGCACTTCCTGTCCTAGGGTGACCACTTTTCCCCAGATTGCCCGGGACAGTCCCGCATTTTGCAGGTCTGTCCCGGGCACCTTCATTCCTGGATAATACAGTGTCCCAAAATGAAACTGACACAGCTATCCCCCCCCCTCCCCGAACCAATCTGATGCCCCCAAAAAAGGCCACCACATCACCGCTTTACTCACTGACAGTACTTGCCCTGGCCGGGAATGTCTGGAGGAGCACAATCCCCGCCCCCTGCTTGTGATTGGAGAAATCCTAAATCCCGCCTCTTGTGTCCAATCACTGTGCTGTGATTCGTTACAGCACAAGCTGATTTTTAGGAAGGGAGGGTGTCCCTGAATGGTAGTTTAGAAATGTGGTCATCCTAGGGCAGGCATGTCCAAAGTCCGGCCCGCGGGCCGAATGCGGCCCCCCTGTTGATTTAATATGGTCCCCCTGGGGATTTGGATATATATTGTTTGTGGCCCCCAGAGCCACAAAAGATATATATCGTATTTATCCGTGCTGCCCTGGAGGGGACTGGGAGGGGGCAGGACGAGCGCCGTCAGATTACATTAACCACTTAAGCCCCGGACCAATATGCTGCTAAATGCCCAGGGGCGTTTTTACAATTCGGCACTGCGTCGCTTTAACAGACAATTGAGCGGTCGTGCGACGTGGCTCCCAAACAAAATTTGCGTCCTTTTCTTCCCACAAATAGAGCTTTCTTTTGGTGGTATTTGATCGCCTCTGCAGTTTTTATTTTTTGCGCTATAAAGAAAAATAGAGCGACATTTTTTTAAAAAAAACAATATTTTTTACTTTTTGTTATAAGAAAAACGGAATAAACTAAATTTTAGTCAAACATTTAGGCCAAAATGTATTCAGCCACATGTCTTTAGTAAAAAAAAATCGCAATTAAAAAAAAAATTAGCTAACTAGCGGCAACAGCGACACTAATACAGCGATCAGAAAATCGATCACTAAGGCGGCGTACACACGACCGAGGTTCTCGCTGGAGACCAGCGAGAACCTCGCTGGAAGCTGCATTCCAGCGAGGACCTCGGCCGTGTGTACGCTCTCGGCGAGCTTCCCGTCGGGAAGCCCGTCGAGCAGAAATAGAGAGCAGGCTCTCTATTTGCTCGACGGCCCGCCCGGAAGAATGGCTGGTTGCCATTCCCGACGGGCGGGTCGCCGATTTCGACGGCCGGCAGGGAACCTCGACGGGCGGAACGATGTGTTCTGCCCGTCGAGGTTCTCTGCCGTGTGTACACGGCCTTAGTGACGCTGGCAATAGGGAGTGAAAGGGTTAACTAGGGCAGTGATCAAGGGGTTAAACCTTTATTAGGGGGGGTACGGGGCTACCCTGGAACTAACACTAACTGCCTGTCACACCCCCTGTCACACTGACACTAAATGCAATGATCAGTACAGTGACAGTGTGTCGATCGGACCCCCGATCCGCTAGTAGGCAGGGACGTATATATACGTCCATCTGCCTGTCCGTGCCATTCTGTGGACGTAAATAGGCGTGCGGCGGGCGTTAAACGGTTAAGACAATCTCCTGTTTACTCAGCAGCGTCTGTATTGGAAGTCCCGTCTCCTGGGATGCCATTGGTTTGTAATCTGTCGGCACTCGTCTCGCCCCCTTCCTCCCTCCCTCCGCCCTCCGAGGCTGCAGATCATCATCGATCAGGCTGCACTGATGACAATGGTAAGGCTGCATTCATGTCACATGTGAGGCTGCATTCATGGCACATGTGAGGCTGCATTCATGGCACATGTGAGGCTGCATTCATGGCACGTGTGAGGCTGCATTTATGCCACATGTGAGGCTGCATTGGTTACAATGGTATATCCAAATAACACGCCCAAGCTCATTTCTTCACCACACGCAGTCACAAAGGTCAGAGAATTCTTGTTGGGCCGTGTATTAGTTGCTCAGACGAACACACTTAGGGCCAGATTCAGGTAGAGTTAGGCTGGAGTATCCATTGATCCGCCAGCCTAACTGTCACTTTAACCCGGCGTTTTTGTTTTCTGTATCCTGAAAACATGACCTGTTGGTGTGCCTTGAGGACTGGAGTTGGGAAACACTGGTCTGGAGGATGGGAGAAGCTCTGGAAAAGTGCAGATGATGAAAGGGGCTCTGGAGAAGTCTAGAGGATAGTAGAGGCTCTGGAGAGGTCCAGAAGATAGTAGAGGCTCTGGAGAGGTCCAGAGTATAGGAGAGGCTCTGGAGAGGTCCAAAGTATAGGAGAGGCTCTGGAGAGGTCCAGAGGATAGGATAGGCTCTGGAAAAGTCTAGAGGTTAGGAGAGGCTCTGGAGAAGTCTTGAGGCGCTGGATAAATCTAGAGGATAGGAGAGGTGCTGGAGAAGTTCCAAGGCTCTGGAGAAGTCTAGAGGATAGGAGAGGCTCTGGAGAAGTCGAGAGGATAGGAGAAGCTCTGGAAAAGTGCAGATGATTAAAGGGACTCTGGAGAAGTCTAGAGGATAGTAGAGGCTCTGGAAAAGTCTAGAGGATAGTAGAGGCTCTGGAGAAGTCTAGAGGTTCTTGAGAAGTCCAGAGGATGGGAGAGCTTCTGGAGAAGTCTAGAGGATAGGAGAGTCGCCTGAGAAGTCTAGAAGATATGAGAGGCTCTGGAGAATTCTAGAGGCTCTGGATCAGTCCAGAGGATAGGAGAGGCGCTGGAGAAGTCTATAGGATAGGAGAGGCGCTGGAGGAGTCCAAAGGCTCTGGAGAAGTCGAGAGGATAGGAGAAGCTCTGGAAAAGTGCAGATGATTAAAGGGGCTCTGGAGAAGTCTAGATGATGTGAGAAGCTCTGGAGAACTCTAGAGGATAGTAGAAGCTCTGGAGAAGTCTAGAGGCTCTTGGGAAGTCCAGAGGATTGGAGAGGTTCTGGAGAAGTCTAGGGGCTCTGGAGAAGTATAGAGGATAGGAGAGGTTCTGGAGAAGTCTACAGTATAGGAGAGGTTCTGGAACAGCCTAGAGGATAGGAGAAGCTTCAGAAAGGTCCAGATGATGAGAGAGGCTCTGGAGAAGTCCTGAAGTCCTGGCTGATAGTATGTGATAAGGTTGGAGTCAAAGGAAAAGTGGTGTTTTAGGGCACAATGGACTTTAAGTAGGTCGGGGGGTAGATTATTAAAGTATCCTGTATTAGGGATGGGATACATGTTCTCATGTTAGACCAGAACCCATGCGACCAGTTCACCCGCTCAAACTTTCAGCTGCTAGAATTTACCCAATAGCCCAGGATCTTAGGAGGCATCATTGACTAAATATGACATCCTATCACAACAATGTAAATTGATTGTCAGTCACTTTGCCCCACAGCCTGACAATGTTGCCCCATCACAAATGACATGTCCCTGGTTTCTAGAACGTTATAACAAACGGCTGGAGAGATGCCCGGACAAAGATATCTCTGTCCTTCTGAAGATGAGCGCATTGTCAGACAGTAATGTGACCTCTTTGTGAGATAATAAATGTCTAGAAGTGTTACACTGACATAGCACTGAGCATGCATGTATCAAAAATAAAATGTATATCTGATGACAGGTCCACTTTAAGGGGGTGTGTTTATAAAAATGTACATAGCTGTTTGTCCACCGAACTTGTGTTTAAATTCATTCTGTACAAATGAGGCAAAAATCGAAAGTTCTCGGGTAAATTCTCTGAACATCGAATGGGGAAAATACATCATCATGGCCACTAGATGGAGGTGAAGAGCATATTTATTTTCTCTAATAGTCAGCACCATCTAGTGGTCATAATGTGGTATTTTCCACATTCACATACTTTAGCACCATTCGCACAGAACATTTTTTTTTTCTTTTTGTTAAATATACCACTGAGTTTTATACTCTGTATTAAAGGCTATGAATGAAGTTTTTGTCTACCCCACTATTCTACTTAACAGTGTACAGGTGTGAAGACGTTCTGAATTTACCAGATTTGGTCTCTTCCTTCAGGTTTCTTCATGTTCATTGAGGCGTCATTGCCGCGGAAGGCGGGGGACAGAGCGCGGCTCATCAGTCCCATGTACAACGTGACCATGACCAAAATGAAACCGCCCAAAGCTCCATCGTACTGCATCTCCTTCTATTACCACATGTGGGGGAGACACATAGGTGAGTCACTTGTTTCTATAGAGAAATCCTATACTGTAGTCATGGGTGTCTGCAGGTAGGGTCCAGGGGGGGCAAGCGCCCCCCCCCCCCCTTGGAATCAGGGATCAGCAAGGTGTCTGCCATAATCATGCGCATGGGTTGTACAAGCCTGGATTCTGCACCCTGTACATAGCACACGCATGGAATCTGCTCCCTGTACATAGCACACGCCTGAAATTTGCACCCTGTACATAGCACACGCCTGGATCCTGCACCCTGTACATGGCACACGCCTGGATCCTGCTCCCTGTAAATAGCACACACCTGGAATCTGCACCCTGTACATAGCACACGCCTGAAATCTGCACCCTGTACATAGCACACGCCTGAAATCTGCACCCTGTACATAGCACACGCCTGAAATCTGCACCCTGTACATATCACACGCCTGAAATCTGCACCCTATACATGGCACACACCTGAAATCTGCACCCTGTACATATCACATGCCTGAAATCTGCACCCTGTACATAGCACACGCCTGGAATCTGCACGCTATACATAGCACACGCTTGGAATCTCCACGATGTACATGGCACACACCTGGAATCTGCACCCTGTACATAGCACACACCTGGAATCTCCATCCTGTACATAGCACACGCCTGAAATCTGCACCCTGTACATGGACATGCCTGGAATCTGCACCCTGTACATAGCACATGCCTGGATTCTGCACCCTGTACATAGCACAGGCCTGGAATCTGCACCCTGTACATAGCACACGCCTGGATTCTGCACCCTGTACATAGCACACGCCTGGAATCTGCACCCTGTACATAGCACACGCCTGGATCCTGTACCCTGTACATAACACACGCCTGGAATGTGCACCCTGTACATAGCACATGTCTGGATCCTGTACCCTGTACATAACACACGCCTGGAATGTGCACCCTGTACATAGCACACGCCTGGATCCTGTACCCTGTACATAACACACACCTGGAATCTGCACCCTGTACATAGCACATGTCTGGATCCTGCACCCTGTACATAACACACGCCTGAAATCTGCACCCTGTACATATCACACGCCTGGATCCTGCACCCTGTACATAACACATGCCTGGATTCTGCACCCTGTACATAGCACACACCTGGAATCTGCACAATGTACATAGCACACGCCTAGAATGCAGTCTGCCGTTTCCCCTTTAAACATAAATACTTGCAAGTTGCTGCTAAGCCCCTCTCCTTCATGACATTGTTGAAAGGGGGTGGAGCATGGGTGTCTTTAAAATTATGCCCCCCCCCCTGAAAAAACTTCTGTCGACGCCTGTGACTGTAGTGATGTTTTCTGTTGTGTCTTGGGGATGTAAAATGAAGGGGAACCTTCCCCAATGTGAGCCTGCCGGGGGATTTTCATGGACAGTTCCACCCGCTCACAGACTTTTACAGATTGAAGAAATCATATTTAAACTGTATAAACAACATCAGAGTCCCCCTTTACATCATAGTCCTCCCTTACACTAGAGCCCCCCCCACCACCTATACGTCCTAGTTCCCTTTTACATCATAGTCCTCACCAGCATCAGAGTCCCCCTTTACATCATAGTCCTCTCTAAAACCAGAGTTTCTAGAATCTACCCTTAAATCAGGGTGACCCCTTACACAGAGTTCCCCTTTACATCATAGTCCCCCCTTACACAGAGTCCCCCTTCACATCATAGTCCTCCCTTTCACCAGAGTTCCCAGAATCTATGCTTAAATCAGAGTGAACCCTCACACAGAGTCTTCCTTTACATCATAGTCATCCCTTACATGA
The DNA here is from genome assembly GCA_029574335.1 of Rana kukunoris. Classification (NCBI taxonomy): domain Eukaryota; kingdom Metazoa; phylum Chordata; class Amphibia; order Anura; family Ranidae; genus Rana; species Rana kukunoris. The sequence goes on along the minus strand of CM056052.1, from coordinate 552,911,799 downwards.
AAGCCCCCCTACCCCCTTTACATCAAAGTTCCCTTTAACATCATAGTCCCCACCTGCATCAGAGTCCCCATTTACATCAGAGTTCTCCATTACACCAGAGTTTCTAGAATCTACCCCTAAATCAGAGTGACCCCTTACAAAGAGTCCTCCTTTACATCATAGTTCTCCCTTACACCAGAGTTCCTAGAATCTACCCTTAAATCAGAGAGAAACCTTACACAGTGTCCCCCTTTACATCATAGTCCTCCCTTACATGAGAGTCCCCCCACCACTTTTACATCCTAGTTCCCGTTTACATCATAGTCCAACCTGCATCAGAGTCTCCATTTACATCAGAGTCCTCCATTACACCACAGTTACTACACTCTCTCCTAAATCAGAGGGACCCCCTTACACAGAGTCCCCCTGTAAAGGAACCCCAAATGGGACAGGGGTTAACACCGTTCACAATCTTCCATTCCACCGACCCAAAACAGCTTATCCGACACTCCAACAATCCAGCAGACATGATCCATATCAATTCCCCCAGAAATAACGAGACACAAGCTCTGTTCTCTCTGGTTCAAACGAATGAATGCTTTAATGGTAAAACTCAGCCTTGTTATATACAGTTTAGAAACCAAGTGGACAATGAATCAACTCCACCCACCACACTACACAAGGAACTTCAATACACACTCTTATGTCAGACGTTCTGGCACCGAATCTACAGAAGTTAATTACTACAGCTGACAAGTCACATTACACATCTATTATCAATAGTATTTTCACACAAAACAGTGTCATTAGCATACACAATGAAATATCTTAGGAGCAGACTTAATTAGCACCTCAACAGTCTATTGAATGAGTCACTCTATTGACCTGTTGGGGTCAGAATAAACAAACAACTAGTAATATTGCAAGATATCCTACAATACATTAATTATCGTTTCTCAGTCATCCTATGCCCAAAAGGGACTCCCGTTACACCCCCTTTACATCATAGTCCTCCCTTACATGAGAGCCCCCCACCACCTTTACATCCTAGTTCCTTTTTACATCATAGTCCTCACCTGCATCAGAGTCTCCCTTTACATCATAGTCCTCTCTGAAACCAGAGTTTCTAGAATCTACCCTTAAATCAGAGTGACCCCTTACACAGAGTCCCTCTTTACATCATAGTTCTCCCTTACACCAAAGTTTCTAGAATATCATGTTAAATCAGAGTGAACCCTCACACAGAGTCCCCCTTTACTTTATAGTCCTCCCTTACATGAGAGCCCCCCTACCCTCTTTTAATCAAAGTTCCCTTTTACATCATAGATGTCCCCAATTACATCAGAGTTCTCCCATACACCACAGTTACTACAATCTCCCTTTAAATCAGAGTGACCCCTTACACAGAGTCCCCCTTTACATCATAGTCCTCCCTTACATGAGAGACCCCCCACCACCTTTACATCCTAGTTCCCTTTTACATCATAGTCCTCACCTTCATCAGAGTCCCCCTTTACATCATAGTCCTCCCTTACACCAAAATTCCTAGAATCTCTGTTAAATCAGAGTGACCCCTTACACAGAGTCCCCCTTTACATCATAGTCCTCCCTTACACTAGAGTTCCTGGAATCGTCCCTTAAATCAGAGTGACCCCCTTACACAGAGTCCCCAATGTATGGCCCGGCACAGACTCAGATTGTGCAGATTCCACTCCTTAGACCCTTTACGCGCTGAGGCAGTTTTCAGGTGTTTTAGCGCTAGAAATATCGCGTGAAAAGTCCCTCCCATTGATTGCAATGGGTGCTTTCACACTGGGGGCGGCGCGCTTGCGGGGGGGCGTTAGAAAAGGTCCTGCAAACAGCATCTTTGGGGCGGTTTTGTAGCGATGTATACAGCTCTCCCAAAATGCCCCGCCCATTGCAATGAAGTGGAAGCGCCCAAAAAGCGATTCGGAACCCCCGCAACACGGAAGTTTTTAACTGCTTTTTTTTTCTGGGTTAAAACGCTAGCGGGCGAAAAGCGCCGCTTAAACAGCAGTTTTACCGCAAACGCAGCCCCAGTGTGAAAGGGTTTTTAGAGGGAGACGGGAAGAGGCCGGCACCTTGGTTTTGGTAACATTGTATCCTCCGTGTTTCGCCTTTGTTATTGGTAAACAATTAGCGGGCGCAGAACAGCGGTTTCCAGGGAGAAAAAATTCACAGAAAAGCTTTTTCACGGATGATTAACATTTCATCAGCTGAGCAGCTGCGGAGCGATCGGCATGCCAATCCCATATACAGACTAATCGCACTGTTGTGATGGAGCACCTGTTTGGGGGGGTGTTGTGATGGAGCACCTGTTAGAATCGGGGGGGTTTTGTGATGGGGCACCTGTAAGAATCGGGGGGTGTTGTGATGGGGCACCTGTTGGGGTTAAGGGGGGTGTTGTGATGGGGCACCTGTTAGAATTAGGGGGGGTGTTGTGATGGGGCACCTGTTAGGATTGGGGGGGGGTGTTGTGATGGGGCCCCTGTTAGGATTGGGGGGGGGTGTTGTGATGGGGCCCCTGTTAGGATTGGGGGGGGAGTGTTGTGATGGGGCATCTGTTGGGGTTAGGGGGGGTGTTGTGATGGGGCACCTGTTAGAATTAGGGGGGGGTTGTGATGGGGCACCTGTTAGGATTGGGGGGGGGGGGTGTTGTGATGGGGCACCTGTTAGGATTGGGGGGGGGTGTTGTGATGGGCCAACTGTTAGGATTGGGGGGGTGTTGTGATGGGGCACCTGTTAGGATTGGGGGGGTGTTGTGATGGGGCACCTGTTAGGATTGGGGGGGTGTTGTGATGGGCCACCTGTTATGATTGGGGGGGGGGGTGTTGTGATGGGGCACCTGTTAGTATTGGGGGGTGTTGTGATGGGGCACCTCTTAGGATTAAGGGGGTGTTGTGATGGGGCACCCTTTAGGATTGGGGGGTGTTGTGATGGGGCACCTGTTAGGATTGGGGGGAGTTGATGGGGCATCTGTTAGAATTGGAGGGTGTGTTGTGATAGGGCACCTGTTAGGATTGGGGGGGTGTTGTGATGGGGCACCTGTTAGGATTGTGGGGGGTGTTGTGATGGGGCACCTGTTAGGATTGGGGGGGGGGTGTTGTGATGGGGCACCTGTTAGGATTGGGGGGGTGTTGTAATGGGGCACCTGTTAGGATTGGGGGGGGGGGTTGTGATGGGGCACCTGTTAGGATTGGGGGGGGGGTGTTGTGATGCGGCACCTGTTAGGATTGGGGGGGGGGGGTTGTGATGGGGGCACCTGTTAGGATTGGGGGGGGGGGGTGTTGTGATGGGGCACCTGTTAGGATTGGGGGGGTTGTGATGGGGCACCTGTTAGGATTGGGGGGGGTTGTGATGGGGCACCTGTTAGGATTGGGGGGGGGTGTTGTGATGGGGCACCTGTTAGGATTGGGGGGGGTGTTGTGATGGGGCACCTGTTAGGATTGGGGGGGGGTGTTGTGATGGGGCACCTGTTAGGATTGGGGGGTGTTGTGTGATGGGGCACCTGTTAGGATTGGGGGGGGTTGTGATGGGGCACCTGTTAGGATTGGGGGGGGGTGTTGTGATGGGGCACCTGTTAGGATTGGGGGGGGGTGTTGTGATGGGGCACCTGTTAGAATTGGGGGGGGGGGTGTTGTGATGGGGCACCTGTTAGGATTGGGGGGGGTGTTGTGATGGGGCACCTGTTAGGATTGGGGGGGGGTGTTGTGATGGGGCACCTGTTAGGATTGGGGGGGGTTGTGATGGGGCACCTGTTAGGATTGGGGGGGGTGTTGTGATGGGGCACCTGTTAGGATTGGGGGGGGGGTGTTGTGATGGGGCACCTGTTAGAATTGGGGGGGGTGTTGTGATGGGGCACCTGTTAGGATTGGGGGGGTGTTGTGATGGGGCACCTGTTAGGATTGGGGGGGGAGTGTTGTGATGGGGCACCTGTTAGGATTGGGGGGGTGTTGTGATGGGGCACCTAACAGCACACTAGATATTGTTGATAAACCCTCTTAACCCCTTCCCCACCCCAGTGGTCTCTTTAGCTCAACTATTATATGCACAGTGGGGGGTTTGGAAGGTCTGCTTGATCATGAAAGCACTGTGATTGGCTGTCACAGTGGTCACATGGGCGGGAGCTTTACCCGCCTGCTCTTGTTACTGGAGACCTCTCAACACAGCGTTCTCTGCATGCAGCTCCCTGCCCCTCCCCCCCCATCACCTTTTAGTTGGCCACAGCAGATTAACAGATCGAGATAAAGAGCCAATCACAGAGGCTCTTTACCATGTGATTAGCTGTGTCCAATCACAGCAGATCACAGTGTAAACGGGATTTGCAGGTTATCAGCACTCTTCTCCTCAGGCTGACAGCGTGTGAGGAGAAGCGAGCCAGTAAGCGGCAATCCACACAGGGGACATCTACACTGATAATCGGGGCACTGATCTGCCCCAACAGTGCCCATCAGTGCTGCCAATCAGTGCTTATCAGTGATGCCTGTCAGTACCACCTATCAGTGCAGCCTCATCAGCGCCCATCAGTGATGCTGGTTAGTGCCACCTATCGGTGCAACCTCATAAGTGCCCAGCAGTGCAGCCTCATCAGTGACCATCAGTGCAACCTCATCGGTGCCCATCAGTGATGCCGGTCAGTGCCCATCAGTGCAGCCTCATCAGCGCCCGTCAGTGCTGCCAATCAGTGCTTCTAATCAGTGCCCACCAGTGATGCCCATCAGTTCAGCCTAATCGTTCCCATCGGTATTTATCAGTGCCCACCAGTGATGCCCATCAGTGCAGCCTAATCTTTCCCATCAGTATTTATTAGTGCACACTATCAGTGCTGCCTCATCAGTGCCCATCAGTGCTTATCAGTGCAGCCCATCAGTGCCATCTCATCAGTGCCCATCGGTGCAGCCTATCAGTTCCCATCAGTGCCACCTCATCAGTACCCATCAGTGCTTATCAGTGCAGCCTCATCAGTGCAGCCTATCAGTGCTGCTTCATCAGTGCCACCTCATCAGTACCCATCAGTGCCACCTCATCAGTACCCATCAGTGCTTATCAGTGCAGCCTCATCAGTTCCCATCAGTGCCGCCTCATCAGGACCCATCAGTGCTTATCAGTGCAGCATATCAGTGCTCTCTCATCAGTGCAGCCTATCAGTTCCCATTAGTGCCACCTCATCAGTACCTATCAGTGCTTATCAGTACAGCCTCATCAGTGCTCATCAGTGCCGCCTCATCAGTACCCATCAGTGCTTATCAGTGCAGCCCAACAGTGCAGCCTCATCAGTGCCCGTCAGCGGCGCCACATCAGTAAAGGAGAAAAAATACTTATTTACAAAATTGTATAACAGAAATTAGGAAAGGCATTTTTTTTTTTTTCAAAATTTGCAGTATTTTTCCATTTGTTTAGCAAAAATAAATAAACAAATAAAGTGGTGATTAAATACCACCAAAAGAAAGCTCTATCTGTCTAACAAAAATAATTGTCATTCACAGTGTGACAGCGCTGATTGCTGAAAGTTGGCCTGGGCAGGAAGGGGTAAAAGTTCTGGTTAGGAACACCTTCCCCATGATAAAAGTCAGGCTGCTCTGGCGGTGGGAATTCGGGGCTGATGAGGAAAAATGCACGATCCCATTTTGGTGACGATCGATCCCAGCAAAGTGAAGTCACCCCCCTCTCTCTCTATCTCTCTCGCAGGAAAGGGTTAACGGGCCGTTTGGCACACAGCCACGCATTGCCCCCTGTGACTGGCCGCCTTCCAGCAGCAAGCCTGATTGCGCATTTTCAACACGTAGCAAAGCATCTGTGCGACGGTCTGGGGGGACGCCGGGCACGCTACTTGAGAGTTTGCCGCGTTTTAGAGGGGCGCAGTTTGCATCAGCTGGAGGGATCCTGGCCCTAAGGGGCCCCCGGGGGCTCAGGGAGCCAGGCAGTGTGTATAATAATCCAGAGCACATGGGATGTATATCTGTAATACAGAGGATGTGACCCCATGTGACCCCATGTGACCCCATGTGACCAGTGATGAGGGGTCCTCATCAATATCATTACACAATGTATCAGTATCATCATACAATGTATCAGTATCATCATACAATGTATCAGTATCATTACACAATGTATCAGTATCATTATACACTATGGCCCGGATACACATAGAGCGGCGTATATTTATGCCGGCGTAGCGTATCTTCTTTACGCTACGCCGGCGCAACGTTGAGAGGCAAGCATGGTATTCTCAAAGAATACGCCCTCAACGTTGCGCCGGCGTAGCGTATAGATGTCGGCCTAAGCCGACGCAAGTCAAAGTAGGTGGAAGTGGGCGTGATATATTATAATGAAGCGTGACCCCATGCAAATGATGGCCACAGCTTCAAAAAACGAACTGCGCATGCGTCGGCTCTTGGACGCAGCCCAGTGCGCATGCTCAAAGTTACGTCGAAATAGCTGCCTAAGATACGTCAATACACTACGACGTGAACGTAACCTACGCACAGCCCTATTCACGTAGTACTACGTAAACGGCGTACGCGACGTAAAATTCGACGGCGTCGTTCCCTGGCCCATACCTTTGCATTACCTGCGCCTGCTATATGAGGGGTAACTTTACGCCGGACATAAGCCTTACGCAAAGCGTATATAAGGCGGCCGGGCGCTTCTATGTTTGTGAATCGGCGTATCTTACTCATTTGCATATTTAAATGGGAACGCCGAATGCGTCCAGCGTAACTATGCGCCTACGATACGCCGGCGTAGGCAAGTTACTTTGGGCGTATGAAGCCTGAAGCTTCGCGAATCGGCGTAACAATACGACGGCGCACATTTGTTCTTATGACAGCGTATCTATAGATACGCTGGCGTAAAACGTTCGTGAATCCGGGCCAATGTATCAATATCATTATAAAACGTATCAATATCATTACACACAATGTATCAGTGTTATAGGATGGAGAAGATGGGACTGGTGGAGGGTGACACAGGATGGAGGAGATGGGACTGGAGAAGCGGGGGTTGGTAGAGGTGGACACAGGATGGAAGAGATGGGACTGGAGAAGCGGGGGTTGGTAGAGGTGGACACAGGATGGAAGAGATGGGATGGGAGGAGGTGGACATGGGCTGAAGGAGATGGGATTGTAGGAGGAGGAGGAGGGCATAGGATGAAGGAGATGGGACTGGAGGAGGAGGGCATGGGATGGAAGAGATGGGACTGGAGGATGTGGACATGGGATGGAGGGGATAGGACTGGAGGAGGAGGACATGGGTTGGAAGAGATGGGACAGGAGGAGGAGGGCATGGGATGGAGGAGATGGGACTGGAGGGGGACTACATTGGATGGAGGAGATTGGACAGAAGGATGAGGAGGACAAAGGATTGAGGAGATGGGACTGTAGAAGGAGGAGGACAAAGGATGGAGGAAATGGGACTGTAGAAGGAGGAGGACAAAGGATTGAGGAGATGGGACTGTAGAAGGAGGAGGACAAAGGATGGAGGAAATTGGACTGTAGAAGGAGGAGGACAAAGGATTGAGGAGATGGGACTGTAGGAGGAGGAGGACAAAGGATTGAGGAGATGGGACTGTAGAAGGAGGAGGACAAAGGATGGAGGAAATGGGACTGTAGAAGGAGGAGGACAAAGGATTGAGGAGATGGGACTGTAGAAGGAGGAGGACAAAGGATTGAGGAGATGGGACTGTAGAAGTAAGAGGACAAAGGATTGAGGAGATGGGACTGTAGAAGGAGGAGGACAAAGGATGGAGGAAATGGGACTGTAGAGGGAGGAGGACAAAGGATTGAGGAGATGGGACTGTAGAAGGAGGAGGACAAAGGATGGAGGAAATGGGACTGTAGAAGGAGGAGGACAAAGGATTGAGGAGATGGGACTGTAGAAGGAGGAGGACAAAGGATGGAGGAAATGGGACTGTAGGAGGAGGAGGACAAAGGATTGAGGGGATGGGACTGTAGAAGGAGGAGTTCAAACATACTAATATCAATGCACCGTTGCTGTTGAAATGGCTGTGCATCTAAATGAGTGTTGTAGTGACCAACAGCGTTTGAAGTCAAAACAGAAAATGTCATAAGAAAAACAGGGATCTCCAAAATGGGTCCAAATTTTTATTAGCAATCACATCGTTACAGCAGAGAGCAACTTTTCTGAGCCACGCAGGACACCATCATGGGGCATGTGATGAGAAAGAGTCGAGAACATGAGATGGAGGAGACGGGACATGGGAAGACAGGACATGGGATGGGACTTTAGGGGGATGAGGACATGGGATGAAGGACATGGGATGAAGGACATGGGATGAGGACATGGGATGGAGGACATGGGATGAGGACATGGGATGAAGGACATGGGATGAGGACATGGGATGGGGACATGGGATGGGGACATGGGATGAGGACATGGGATAAGGACATGGGGTGGGGAAGATGAGACTGGAAGAGGAGGACATTAGATGGGACTTTAGGGGGATGAGGAAATGGGATGAAGGACATGGGACGAGGAAGATGACACTGGAAAAGGAGGACATGGGATGGGACTTTAGGGGGATGAGGACATGGGATTGAGGACATGGGATGAGGACATGAGACGAGGACATGGGATGGAGGACATGGGTTGGGGAAGATGAGACTGGAAGAGGACATGGGATGGGACTCTGTAGGATGGCCAGTTGGTCGGGCCCTAAAGAATGTTGATGATCAGGTCCGGGCGGGGGGGGGGGGGGGGCATAAGGCTGTGTAAGGGGCCCCAAAATTTCGGGCTTCTGGGCTGTTATCCTTACCCCTTCTTAACCCAAAGAGTCACTGACCTGGAAGAAGCATGTAGCCAGTGTAAAATCTGATTTCCTGTCCTGCATGCTTGTTCCAGGTGAGTGTCTCCATAGGGAGGCCAGACGGTGACGACATTCCTCTACACCAGTCAATAGATCCCATATCTCTGTACTTACAGCTTCACATTACAATCACCCATCAGGGGGAGGGGGGTCAGAATAAACATGTCAGAATAAAGACATAGGGGGCGCCAATGCTGCCATGTTGAATATGTGAGCTCCAGGTGGTCATGCCTGTCCAGACTACCTACTCCTCTCCAGTCTCTGTACAACACTGCGGTATATGTCAGAGCTATATAACTCTATAATAATAGTGAGTGACTGTGAGGGGGCATTACTTCTTCTAGTAGATGGAGAGCTTGTTCTGTGGAAGATTTCAGCACCACGGACAGAGATGGCTGGTTGGCTGCCTTGGTGCTCTCCGTGGTGCTGAAGTTCTATTCCCCCCCTCACCTACACACCGGCCTCCATAGAGTACACACCGGCCTCCATAGGGTACACACCGGCCTCCATAGGGTACACACCGGCCTCCATAGTGTACACACCGGCCTCCATAGTGTACACACCGGCCTCCATAGTGTACACACCGGCCTCCATAGTGTACACACCGGCCTCCATAGTGTACACACCGGCCTCCATAGAGTACACACCGGCCTCCATAGAGTACACACCGGCCTCCATAGAGTACACACCGATCAGCCATAACATTATGACCACTGACATCTGATAGTAGGTGGGATATATTGGGCAACTATCTTTTCTCTCTCTCTCTCCCTCTCCCTCTCTCTCTCTCTCTCCCTCTCCCTCTCCCTCTCCCTCTCCCTCTCCCTCTCCCTCTCCCTCTCCTCTCCCCTCTCCCTCTCCCTCTCCCTCTCCCTCTCCCTCTCCCTCTCCCTCTCTCCCTCTCCCTCTCCCTCTCCCTCTCCCTCTCCCTCTCCCTCTCCCTCTCCCTCTCCCTCTCTCCCTCTCCCTCTCCCTCTCTCTCTCCCTCTCCCTCTCCCTCTCCCTCTCCCTCTCTCCCTCTCCCTCTCCCTCTCCCTCTCCCTCTCTCCCTCTCCCTCTCCCTCTCCCTCTCCCTCTCCCTCTCCCTCTCCCTCTCCCTCTCCCTCTCCCTCTCCCTCTCCCTCTCCCTCTCCCTCTCCCTCTCCCTCTCCCTCTCCCTCTCCCTCTCCCTCTCTCTCTCTCTCTCCATGACTTGGGGCCCTATAGTGTTTCTCTCACAGGGGCTCCGCTTATAACTTTCTCGGAACAAGTGGAAATCTCACAATGTCTTTCATCCAGTGTGGAGGTGAGTTGGAGGGTGCAATTCCAGTTTCGTCACGTCTGACTCCTCCGCCATGTCCCAGAGCCCCTCCCCGGTGCTCCCCCGGCGGGGCCGCTATATACAAACAGCAGATGGCTGGGGAGCGCACAGGGAGCGAAACTGCGATTACCGCAATTATACAAACAGCCAAAATGAAACACTTAGGTGAACTGAAAAAGTCCCCGACTGCCTCTAATTGGATTCATTACACGTGTTCCTGGGGACGGGGCCCATTAAGCCAAATGAGAAAGTTAACTGGAACCTCTCATAACTCTGCGCAAAATTACCGTCTGCCAAACTCTGGCTGGAAGGAGGCGGATTAACCCCTGGAAGGCTGGAAGTATCGCAGACGGTGCAGCTTTTAAAGAGAGGAGAGACGTGGGGTTAAGTAATTGCGCCCCTCACTTTAATTAATAGCTCCGCCCCCCCCCCCCCCATGCATTAGTGATCAGCAACCACCTCCGCCGGTAATGTATGGTGTGTTTGCACGCCTGGTCACATTTCATTAACAGGCTCTTAAATAAGGAATGAAATGCAGCAGATTTCTGCGTCCGACTTGCCACTCAGGGAAAGTGATTGATTGCTCTCGCTGCCCGAGTATTGCCCCCGGGGTTTATTACATCACTCTCTCCATTTATTTATGTATTTCTCCAGCACTCTCTCTGTCTATTTATGTATTTCTCCAGCATTCTCTCTTCATTTGTTTGTTTCTCCTCTTCCACCTCTTTGTATCTTCTACCCCTCTCCACCTACCCATCTCCATTCACACCTCTCCACCTCTCTATTCACACCTCTCCACCTCTCTATTCACACCTCTCCACCTCTCCATTCACACCTCTCCACCTACCCCTCTCCATTCACACCTCTCCACCTACCCCTCTCCATTCACACCTCTCCACCTCTCTATTCACACCTCTCCACCTCTCCACCTACCCCTCTCCATTCACACCTCTCTACCTACCCCTCTCCATTCACACCTCTCCATTCACATCTCTCCACCTACCCCTCTCCACCTACACCTCTCCATTCACACCTCTCCACCTACCCCTCTCCACCTCTCCATTCACACCTCTCCACCTACCCCTCTCCATTCACACCTCTCCACCTACCCCTCTCCATTCACACCTCTCCACCTCTCTATTCACACCTCTCCACCTACCCCTCTCCATTCACACCTCTCTACCTACCCCTCTCCATTCACACCTCTCTATTCACATCTCTCCACCTACCCCTCTCCACCTACACCTTTCCATTCACACCTCTCCACCTACCCCTCTCCACCTCTCCATTCACACCTCTCCACCTACACCTCTCCATCCACACCTCTCCACCTACACCTCTCCATCCACACCTCTCCACCTGCACCTCTCCATTCACACCTCTCCACCTACCCCTCTCCACCTACCCCTCTCCACCTACCCCTCTCCACCTACCCCTCTCCACCTCTCCACCTACACCTCTCCATCCACACCTCTCCACCTGCACCTCTCCATTCACACCTCTCCACCTACCCCTCTCCACCTACCCCTCTCCACCTACCCCTCTCCACCTCTCCACCTACACCTCTCCATCCACACCTCTCCACCTGCACCTCTCCATTCACACCTCTCCACCTACCCCTCTCCACCTACCCCTCTCCACCTACACCTCTCCACCTACACCTCTCCACCTACACCTCTCCACCTACACCTCTCCATCCACACCTCTCCACCTACACCTCTCCACCTACACCTCTCCATGTACACCTTTCCATGTACACCTCCCTATTCACACCTCTCCACCTACACCTCTCCACCTACACCTCTCCATTCACACCTCTCCACCTACACACCTACACCTCTCCACCTACACCTCTTATTCTACTTCTCATTTTCTTCTCCCTCTTCTCTTTCTCTTCTCATCTTCCTCTCTTCTCTTCTCTTCTCCCTCTTCTCTCTCTCACTCTCTTCTCTTTTTCCTCTGCTCTTCCTTTTCCTATTCTCTCTTTTTCTTCTCTTCTTCCTCTCTTCTCCCTCCTCTCTCTCTCTCTTCCTCTTCTGTCTCTTCTTCCTCTGCTCTTCCTCTCCCCCTTCTCTCTTCCTCCCCCCCTTCTCTCTTCCTCTTCTCTTCTCCCTCTTCCTCTTCTTCTCCTTTTCCTCTCTTTGCTTCTCTTCTCTTTCTTCTTCTCTTTCTCTTTTTTGTCCCTCTTTATCTTCTCTTGCTCTCTCTTTTCTCTCACGCACACTTTTTTTCTCTATTGTCTTTTTATCGCCCTTCCTCTTCTCTCTCTTTCTCTTCTCCTCATCCCCATCTCTTTTCTCTTCTTGTTTCCCTTCTCCCCCTCTCCCCCTCTCTCCTAAATTGAAATAAGTGTATTATTGGTTTAGCATTGCCAAAGCATTTAAGGAGCTATTGTGGGTTGAATGGTGAGAAGGGGGTGGAAGGAAAAAGTCCCAGGAAATTATTATGGGTGATTTGCACACTGCTACAATCTGTTAAATATTTCAAGCAAACTTCTGCATAGTAAAAGGGGTTCTTGGTTTGCATGTATTACAATCCATGTTCATACCGGCCAACCACATCAAAGCCAGTCCCAACTCTACTCTGAAAAATACCAAATACTTGCTTATAGCATAATTTATTGGACATACAGTGCCAACATAGGGCAGACAGACATCATTGAAGAGGGGTTACAGACTCAGGTCTGGTCAGTGACCTGCACTATGCAATAGAAATGAAGAGCAGACTTGTGGAGGGGTTTTAGTCCTGGATTGTTCATGTCCCTCTCTCAGTCTGTGATATGCTGTGAGTGTGACATATTATGCAGCTGTTGTCACTATTGACTCCTCTCTCCCTTCCTCTCATTTTCTTTATATCACCCTCTCTCTCTCTCTCTTCTACTCCCCCCTCCACTTCTTCTCTCTCCCTTTCTCCTCCTCCTTCACTCTCTCCCTTTCTCCTTCGCTCTCTCTTTATTATTTTCTCTTCCTTTCTCCTTCTCCCTTTCTATTTCTCTCTCACTGTTTTCCTCTTTATTCTTTTCTCTGTTTCTTTTTCTCTGTCTGCTTATCTCCCTCTCCCTCCCCCTCCTCTTTCTCTCTCCCCCTCTCTCTCCTCTATCCCCCCTCTCTACCATCTCTCTTCCTCTCCCCCCACTTATTTTTCCTCTCTATCTCTTTCCCTCTCCTTTTCTCCTTCTCTCTCTCCCTTTCTCCTTCACTCTCATCTCTCCAGTCTCCTTCCTTCTCTACCCCTCGCTCTTCTTCTCTCTCACCCTTTCTTCTCCCCTCTCTCTCCCTTTCTCTTTCTCTCTCTTTATTATTTTCTGTCTCCTTATCTCTCTCTCTCTCCCCCTCTCTCTCTCTCTCTCTCTCTCTCTCTCTCTCTCTCTCTCTCTCTCTCTCCCCTCTCTACCTTCTCTCTTCCTCTCCCCCATTTATCTCTTCCTCTCTATCTCTTTCTCCCTTTCTCCTTCTCTCTCTCCCTTTCTTCTTTTCTCCCCCTCACTCTTCTTCTCTCTCACCCTTTCTTCTCCCCTCTCTCTCCCTTTCTCTCTCTCTCTCTTTATTATTTTCTGTCTCCTTATCTCTCTCTCTCTCCCCCTCTCTTTCTCTCTCTCTCTCTCTCTCTCTCTCTCTCTCTCTCTCTCCCCTCTCTACCTTCTCTCTTCCTCTCCCCCATTTATCTCTTCCTCTCTATCTCTTTCTCCCTTTCTCCTTCTCTCTCTCCCTTTCTTCTTTTCTCCCCCTCACTCTTCTTCTCTCTCACCCTTTCTTCTCCCCTCTCTCTCCCTTTCTCTCTCTCTCTTTATTCTTTTCTGTCCCTTTCTATTTCTCTCTCACCGTTTTCCTCTTTATTCTTTTCTCTTTGTTTCTTCTTCTCTGTCTCCTTATCTCTCCCCCCCCTCTCTTTCTCTCTCCCTCTCTCTTCCCTCTCTTCTCTCTCCCCTCTCTATCTTCTCTCTTCCTCTGCCCCAATTTATCTCTTCCTCTCTATGTCTTTCCCTCACCCTTTCTCCTTCTCTTTCTCCCTTTTTCCTTCTCTCTCCCTTTCTCTCCCTTTCTACCTCTCTCTCTCTCTCTCTCTCTCTCTCTCTTTCTCCTTCTTTCTCCCTTTGTCCCTTTTTCTCTCCTTCCTTCACCCTCTCTTTCTCTTCCTTTTCTTTTCCTCTTCTCTCTTCCTCCCTTTCGGTTCCTCTTCTTCTCTCTCTTCTCTGTCTCATTCTACTTCTCCCTCCTCTTCTTTTTCTCTTCCTTTTCACCTAGCCTTCCCTTCTCCCTCTTTCTCTTCTCATCTTACTCTCTTCTCTTCTCCCTCCTCTCTCTCCCTCACCCTTTCTCCTTCTCTCTCCATTTCTCCTTTCTTTTCCCTCTCTCTCCTTTTCTCTCCCTTTCTACTTCTCTCTCTCTCTCGCTTTCTCCTTCTTTCTCCCTTTCTCCCTTTTTCTCTCTCTTCTTTGCTTCTTCTCTCCCCTTTTTTCTTCCCTCTCTTTTCTTCTCTCTCCCTCTCTTTCACTCTACTTCTCTCTCACTTTCTCTGCCTTTCTCCTCTCTCTTTCTCTCTCTCTCTCTCTTTTCTTCTCTCTCCCTCTCTTTCACTCTCTCTCTCTCTCTCCTCTCTCTCTCTCTCTCTCTCTCTCTCTCTCTCTCTCTCTCCTTTTCTCTCCCTTTCTCCTCTCTCCCTTTCTCCTCTCTCTCCTTTTATCTCTCTTTCTCCAATTCTCTGTTGCTCTCTCTTTTTCTCTCTCTCTCCCCCTTTCTCTCTCTTGCTCTCTCTTTCTCCCTGTCTCGGTTATGTTATTTATGGCACGTATTTGGCGTTTAAATTTAATAAACTTCGTCTGATTGTGTTTGGGAAATGCAGCCAGTGATTAAGTTTGTGCGCGCTCTTGGCTCGGGGGAGCCCGCGGACTGACGCAGAATGCTCAGGCTCATTCCAGGCCTCTGTAACTTTTTTTATATTACTTATTTCCTGCACTTCACATTGGAGTTCCTTATCCGGATTGTGTTTTATGAGCAGGAAGCGGAATGTGTCACTTACTGTGGATTTTGTCTGCGCTGAGCCCGGATCTGGGGGGACCAGCAAATATCATTCTGACATTTAAAAAGAAAACATTGTATCACCGACACCTGTTTAGGATGGAGCTCGGCGGATTAAAGGGAGACAGAAGTTTATTCTTGTAATATGGAGAAAAAAGTTACACAATCAAAGCTGGCATCAAAAAAACAGATGAAGAACAGAGGCGTGGGGGGGCGAGTGTAGATGGGTGTTTGTGAAGAATTATCAATAGTCAGGACATATACACATACCTCCCAACATTGTAAAATTTCCCTGAGGGACAACATTTTTGTTGATCGGGGGGTGGGGGTGCCGCAGATCGGAGTTGTTGAGCGGGGGGCAGCGGATCGCAGTTGTTGAGCGGGGACAGTGGGCGCAGATCAGAGTTGTTGAGCGGGGGGACGCAACTCGCGGGGGGGGGGCGCGAATCGCGGGACTCCAGCCCTGATCGTGGGATTTACCACGTATCGCGGGACAGTCGCGCGAAATCCGGGACGGTTGGGAGGTATGTATACAGAGGTGGATCTCTTCTTCTCTCAATCATTTGAAACCCTCTGACAGTCTCTTATATTACTTATATGACTCCTGCTGGTGACCCCTCTAGTGATATAAAGATCTATATAGAGGAATCAGGACCTCCTTCCTCCTGCTGGTGACCCCTCTAGTGATATAAAGATCTATATAGAAGAATCAGGACCTCCTTCCTCCTGCTGGTGACCCCTCTAGTGATATAAAGATCTATATAGAGGAATCAGGACCTCCTTCCTCCTGCTGGTGACCCTCTAGTGATATAAAGATCTATATAGAGGGATCAGGACCTCCTTCTCCTGCTCGTGACCCCTCTAGTGATATAAAGATCTATATAGAAGAATCAGGACCCCCTTCTCCTGCTGGTGACCCCTCTAGTGATATAAAGATCTATATAGAGGAATCAGGACCTCCTTCCTCCTGCTGGTGACCCCTCTAGTGATATAAAGATCTATATAGAGGGATCAGGACCTCCTTCCTCCTGCTGGTGACCCCTCTAGTGATATAAAGATCTATATAGAGGAATCAGGACCTGCTTCCTCCTGCTGGTGATCCCTCTAGTGATATAAAGATCTATATAGAGGAATCAGGTCCTCCTTACCCCTGCTGGTGACCCCTCTAGTGATAACTAAAGATCCAAGAGTGAGAACCCCACATAATGGGCAGATAAGGTGTTCAGACCTGGTGGGGATGGTGGGAACCCCACATAATGGGCACAACAGGTTGCTGTCTTATCAGTGGGGGAATAAAATAATTCAAAGTAAAGTTTAAACATCCATAAACAGACCCTGGTGTGTATAAACCTGCACATTCCTCAAACCTTCTCATATTTTCTTTCCCCTGTACCTGGAGGAGCCGGGCGTCTGGGGACGCGTTTGTCATAAACGGTGACATTTCTTGTCACCTCTTTTGTTGGTTATAAATGAACGGAGCGTCCTCTCCTGTGAACCCCGGGGAGGTACTTCTATGTATTATACAGGAAGGGGTTACTGAAGTGAGGACCCTCTAACCACAAAAGGAATCGACTGCGGGGAGTTTTCACGGAACGCCAAGTGATAAATCCCCCGTTGGGTCAGGTGACCCGCGCGCCTAGGGTGATATAGTGCCGAGCTGAGCGTTTATGACTCCATTTTACTCTGCTCTTGTTTGTCTTCCCCCGTCTAGAAGGAACACGGCCCGGGGTAATTCAGGGTTCGGCCGCTGAATTCTGAACTAAACATTAATCTCGCCCGTTAAATAATTCAGCCGCAGCAACATTTCGGATGTTCCATTTACACAAATTTCATTTTTCTACTCCAGAAATAATGAGTGGGGGGGGGGGGGGGTTGTGGGAGAAATGAAGCCGAACTGGCAGCCGCGGCACTCTGTGATGACCGGCACCGGGGCCCGTGTGACAGCATCATTATTAAAATCGTAATGGAGCGTTGGCGATTTTACGTGAAACAATGGCGCAGAATGGCCTGCGATACAATGTATTCAATTTATTATAGTGCAAATAAAACCCTCCGGAACGTATTCATCAGAATTCTGATTACTGTGTGCAAACAGATATATGACACATTGTTCTGTACTCCATAAAGTATTATATAGCTCTGACATATACCGCAGTGCTGTACAGAGAACACTGAGCCAATCACATCAATCTCTGTACCAGAGGAGCTTACACTCTAATGTCCCCTACCCCCTTCCCCAGTCAAACACTATTATTATACATGTATATAGATCTGACCTATACCGCAGCGCTGTACAGAGAACACAGAGCCAATCATATCAATCTCTGTACCAGAAGAGCTTACACTCTAATGTCCCCTACCCCCTTCCCCAGTCAAACACTATTATTATACATGTATATAGATCTGACATATCCCGCAGTGCTGTACAGAGAACACTGAGCCAGTCGCATCAGTCTCTGTACCAGAGGAGCTTACGCTCTAAATCACCCCAAAAAGCACACACACTATTATTATTATTATACATTTATATACAGGGAGTGCAGAATTATTAGGCAAGTTGTATTTTTGAGGATTAATTTTATTATTGAACAACAACCATGTTCTCAATGAACCCAAAAAACTCATTAATATCAAAGCTGAATATTTTTGGAAGTAGTTTTTAGTTTGTTTTTAGTTTTAGCCATTTTAGGGGGATATCTGTGTGTGCAGGTGACTATTACTGTGCATAATTATTAGGCAACTTAACAAAAAACAAATATATACCCATTTCAATTATTTATTTTTACCAGTGAAACCAATATAACATCTCAACATTCACAAATATACATTTCTGACATTCAAAAACAAAACAAAAACAAATCAGTGACCAATATAGCCACCTTTCTTTGCAAGGACACTCATGCAGCCTGCCATCCATGGATTCTGTCAGTGTTTTGATCTGTTCACCATCAACATTGCGTGCAGCAGCAACCACAGCCTCCCAGACACTGTTCAGAGAGGTGTACTGTTTTCCCTCCTTGTAAATCTCACATTTGATGATGGACCACAGGTTCTCAATGGGGTTCAGATCAGGTGAACAAGGAGGCCATGTCATTAGTTTTTCTTCTTTTATACCCTTTCTTGCCAGCCACGCTGTGGAGTACTTGGACACGTGTGATGGAGCATTGTCCTGCATGAAAATCATGTTTTTCTTGAAGGATGCAGACTTCTTCCTGTACCACTGCTTGAAGAAGGTGTCTTCCAGAAACTGGCAGTAGGACTGGGAGTTGAGCTTGACTCCATCCTCAACCCAAAAAGGCCCCACAAACTTATCTTTGATGATACCAGCCCAAACCAGTACTCCACCTCCACCTTGCTGGCGTCTGAGTCGGACTGGAGCTCTCTGCCCTTTACCAATCCAGCCACGGGCCCATCCATCTGGCCCATCAAGACTCACTCTCATTTCATCAGTCCATAAAACCTTAGAAAAATCAGTCTTGAGATATTTCTTGGCCCAGTCTTGACGTTTCAGCTTGTGTGTCTTGTTCAGTGGTGGTCGTCTTTCAGTCTTTCTTACCTTGGCCATGTCTCTGAGTATTGCACACCTTGTGCTTTTGGGCACTCCAGTGATGTTGCAGCTCTGAAATATGGCCAAACTGGTGGCAAGTGGCATCTTGGCAGCTGCACGCTTGACTTTTCTCAGTTCATGGGCAGTTATTTTGTGCCTTGGTTTTTCCACACGCTTCTTGCGACCCTGTTGATTATTTTGAATGAAACGCTTGATTGTTCGATGATCACGCTTCAGAAGCTTTGCAATTTTAAGAGTGCTGCATCCCTCTGCAAGATATCTCACTATTTTTGACTTTTCTGAGCCTGTCAAGTCCTTCTTTTGACCCATTTTGCCAAAGGAAAGGAAGTTGCCTAATAATTATGCACACCTGATATAGGGTGTTGATGTCATTAGACCACACCCCTTCTCATTACAGAGATGCACATCACCTAATATGCTTAATTGGTAGTAGGCTTTCGAGCCTATACAGCTTGGAGTAAGACAACATGCATAAAGAGGATGATGTGGTCAAAATACTCATTTGCCTAATAATTCTGCACTCCCTGTAGCTCTGACTGTGCAGCTAGTTTTGCACAGAGTGGCCCCGAGCCTCCTCTTCTGGGGTCCCTCGGTGGCCTTCTCGGCTCCTCCCCGCTTCTGATAACCCCCCGCTTCTGAAGCTCTCTCCTAGGGCCGCTATCAGGAATTATGGGGCCCCATACAGAGCTTCCTGGGGAGCAGAGAACCAGGATATATTTAAATATATTTATTTAAAAAAAGGGGGGTTTGCCTTCTGGGGCCCTGGGGACCTCTGGGTATATATATATATATATATATATATATATATATATAAATAAATAAAAAATTACATAAAAAAGAGGGTTGCCATCCAGGACCATGGGGACCTCTTGGCCTATTAATAGTAATAAAAAAAAGAAACCTCTGGGCCCTTAAATAAAAAATAAATAAAAAAAAGGGGGGTTGCCATCCGGGGCCTGAAGACCTCCAGAAGCCTTCCAAAAAAAATACTGATGACAGCAGTGGGAGCCAATGGCTGTGCTGCTATCAATGTATCCAATGAAGAGCCGAGAAGCCCGTGGAAACATCGAGCGCGTTCTCAACGCAGGACTTTTCAGGGATCCGGTAAGTAAAACGGGGGATTGGAGGGCCGATAACAGTCACCTTAATGGGATGCCTAAAGGTGAAAAAACATGAAGATTTACAACCCCTTTAACCCTTTATCTCTCCGATGTTAACCCCTTCCCTGCCAGTGTCATTCATACAGTGACAGTGCATTTTTTTTAGCACTGATCACTGTATTGGTGTCACTGGTCCCCAAAAAGTGTCACTTAGTGTCATATTTGTCCGCCGCAATGTCGTCGAAGTCCCGCTAAAAAATGCAGATCGCTGCCATAACTAGTAAAAACAATTAAAAAAAAAAGAAAGACCATAAATCTAGCCCATAGTTTGTAGGCCCAGATTCACAGAGAGTGGGCGCACATTACGCTGCCGTATCGCAAACGTTGTACGATACGCCGACGCAGCGCGGAGAGGCAAGCACTGCATTCAGCAAGCTATTGCTCCCAACGCTGCGTCGGCGTAGGTTTCGAAGGCGCAGACCGGCGTAGGTGGAAGTGGGAGTGACCCCATGCAAATGATGGTCCGAGCACGGTGCAGTGTTTTACGCCCGGCGTATCACTAACTGCGCATGCGCCGTGACATGGGCGCATGAAACAGCACCTTTATGCTCATGCTCACAACCATGCCGACACAAATGCCTAAGCTACGCCGGATCACCACGTACGCCGTAAACGTAATGTACGCCCAATACGCCGGCCTGTGTTCTCTGGTGCAGACCTTTGCATGTCTGTTGCAGGGTTGCGCCTCGTCTATGGGGAATAACTTTACACCGGACGTACAATTTACGCGCACCTCACGTATCATGCGTCGGGCGCACGTACGTTCGTGAATCGCCGTATTTCCCTCATTTGCATGTTTGAATGCCTAATCAATGGGAGCAGCAACATGCGTCCAGACGAAAAGTGCGCCCACGCCTACTCCGGCGTATGTAAGCTACGTCGGTTTTTAGGTGTATGTTGGTTTGTGGGTCCGGCGCACAGATACGCCGGCGCAAATTTGCACTTACGTCAACGTAAGTGCTTTGTGAATCTGGGCCTATAACTTTTGCACAAGCCAATCAATAAACGCTTATTTTAACCAAAAATATGTAGAAGAATACATATCGGCCTAAACTGAGGAAGAAATTAGTTTTTCGTTTTTTTTTTAAACGAGGGATATTTATTATAGCAAAAAGTATTGCTTTTTTTTTACAAAATTGTCGCTCTATTTTTTCTTTATAGCGCAAAATATAAAAACCACAGAGGTGATCAAAAACCACCAAAAAAAAGTTCTACTTATGGGGAAAAAAATACATCAATTTTATTTGTGTGCAACGTCACACGACCGCGCAATTGTCAGTTAAAGAAACGCAGTGCCGAATTTTTCAAAAATGGCCTAGTCGTGAACAGGGCCGCCATCAGGGGGGGTACAGGCAGTACACCTGTAAGGGGCCCGGGGGTCCCCAGGGGCCCGGATGGGAACCCCCTAAAAAAAAAACTATTTTTTTATTTATTTTTTATTAAAAAAAAATATATTTTTAATATATTTTTATTTAATTTTTTATTAAAGGGCCTATTATTTACTTTTATTTTTATAAGAGGTCTGGAGGTCCCCGGAGGCCCTCAGGGCCCCGTATGGGAACCCCCCTTTTTTTTATTTATTTTTTGTAAAAAAAAAATATTTTTTAATATATTTTTATTTATTTTATTTTTTATTAAAGGGCCAATTTTTTTTTAGAGGTCCGGAGGTCCCCAGAGGCCCCCGGGGCCCCAGATGGCAACCCCCCTTTTTTTTATTTATTTTTTATAAAAAAAATATATTTTTTAATATATTTTTATTTTATTTATTTATTAAAGAGCCAATTTTTTTTTTTTTTAGTGGTCTGGAGGTCCCCAGGAGCCTGGAGATCCACAGGGCCCTAGATGACAACCCCCCCCCCCCTTTTTTTTTTTTATAAAAAAAATATTTTTTATATATTGTTTTACTATTTTTATTTTATATAATATTATTATTATTATTATTGTCATTAAAGGGCCCAGAGGTCCCCAGGGCCCCGGGTGACAACCCTCCTTTTTTTATATTATTTAATTTCTTTTTATTTCTTTATATATATATATGAGCCCATATTTTTATTAAAGGGCTCAGAGGTCCCGAGGGCCCCATGTGTCAAACCCCCTTTTTTTCTTTAAATTTTTATTTTTTTATTTTTGTTTATGTATTTTTTTATTTATTTTTTTATTAGTCCCCAGGGCCCTGGAGGGCACCCCCCCTTTATTTTTATAAATGTTTATTTCTTTTTTATATATATATATTAATTATTTATTATTAAAGAGGCCAGAGGTTTCTTTTTATTTATTAAAGGGCCCAGAGGTCCCGGATGGAAACCCCCCTTTTTTGTAATTTCTTAAAAAAAAATTATTAAAGGTCCCAGAGGTCCCCAGGGCCCCAGATGGCTACCCCCCTTTTTATATATATTTGTCTTTTTTTCTTCGTGGCAACCCCCCCCGCTTCTCAATTTCAGGCGGATGCACCCCCCTGGTTCTCTGCTCCGGGCGTCCCATGCCCCTGAAGCTGTGTAAGGGGCCCCATAATTCCTGATGGCGTCCGTGGTCGTGAAGGAGGGATAAAACCTTCTGGGCTGAAGTGGTTAAATGATTCTGCTTTTTGCTCGGTTTTGCTCTGTGAAAATCTGATATCAGTTTAATTTCGGGGCGATGGGTGAGAAGATGGCGCCGGCGTCGTCTATAAATCTCCGCGGTTATTCCGCGTGCTCGCTGTTATCTGTTCATCCTCTGAGAAATAGTAAATTGAATAGCAGTAAAAGCGGAACTGAACGCCCTCATCTGTTCACGGGAACGCACCGTAATGAGAAACGTGCCGCTTCCACCCCGGAGAGAACTGCACACAGCGTCTCCGGGGATCGCACAACCCGAAGAAGGCGAGCTTAGAAGGAATAACGCTCTGAAATACTAATATGTACAGATAGAGAGATTACACCTCAATATAGACACTAAATAAACCCTAATTCAAATATATATATATATATATATATTTTAAATAAAGTAAGAAAAATAAAAAACAACTGACACCATCCTCTGCCCTACTGACACCGTCCACTGCTCTACTGACACCGTCCACTGCCCTACTGACACCATCCTCTGCTCTACTGACACCATCCTCTGCTCTACTGACACCGTCCACTGCCCTACTGACACCACCCACTGCCCTACTGACACCGTGCACTGCCCTACTGACACCACCCACTGCCCTACTGACACCGTCCCCTGCTCTACTGACACCATCCACTGCTCTACTGACACCATCCACTGCCCTACTGACACCGTCGACTGCTCTACTGACACCGTCGACTGCTCTACTGACACCGTCCACTGCCCTACTGACACCATCCACTGCCCTACTGACACAGTCCACTGCTCTACTGACACCGTCCACTGCCCTACTGACACCACCCACTGCCCTACTGACACCGTCCACTGCTCTACTGACACCATCCACTGCTCTACTGACACTGTCCCCTGCTCTACTGACACCATCCACTGCTCTACTGACAACATCCACTGCCCTACTGACACCGTCCACTGCTCTACTGACACCGTCCACTGCCCTACTGACACCGTCCACTGCCCTACTGACACCATCCACTGCCCTACTGACACAGTCCACTGCTCTACTGACACATCCACTGCTCTGACACCGTCCACTTCCCTACTGACACCGTCCACTGATCTTCTGACACCGTCCACCGTCCCCTACTGACAAATTCCACTGCTCTACTGACACCGTCCATATAATATAGACAGATAGATTGATAGATAGGTTGAGCTCTTGGTATGGAGCTCATTTTGATAAGTTTACATGGTGGAAAATGATATCATGCGATAGATAGATAGATAGATAGACAGACAGACAGACAGACAGACAGACAGACAGACAGACAGACAGACAGACAGACAGACAGACAGACAGACAGACAGAGAGATAGATAGATAGACAGACAGATAGAACCAACTCAATATTAAAGGCTGTGGTTTTGGAATGGGATGTCCAACAAGCTAATGGTGTGATTGCCAAATGTTCACCAACTCCTGGCCAATAGATAGTAGGTGGGGTGTAGATAGATATATAGATAGATAGATAGATAGATAAGATGCACAATATACAGTAGATGGATATATACAGTATGCTGTAATTTGGCTGGTTTGGCAGACAGCGGCCTCTCCGCCACCGTGCTCTCTTGGGATGGCGCTCGTTCAGAGGAGTACACATGGCGGGAATGACATTAAGCGAAGCGCGTTGTTTCAAGGCCGCGCTGTTTATTGTGGAATATTATCTCTAATCCTCGGCGGGCCCCTCCATGTTTAATTGCCGCATCTCTCAAAAACCTTCAACTCTCTCTTTGTCAGATTAGACTTTCTAAATAGTCATCTATAATCCTCTCCAAAGGTCATGTGTGAGTGATCGGTACGGATCGCCATTCTTCCACATTGGCCGATCTTTCCACAACAGTCATACAAGGGGGACTTATTGGAGGACTTATTTTTTTTAAATGTTGCAGTGCCCAGTTTTGGTGCAACCTATCCCTCGTATCCTTTACCTGGGGACACGGGGGTGGGGAGGGTGGGGAGCACTGCAGGGATGTCCAAGAGACGGACAGCTGTGGGTACAATGTGGGCGTGGCGGGCTTGTTGACTTCTGACACCATCCACTGCCCTACTGACACCATCCACTGTCCTACTGACACCATCCACTGCCCTACTGACACCATCCACTGCCCTGCTGACACCGTCCACTGTCCTACTGACACCATCCACTGCCCTACTGACACCATCCACTGCCCTACTGACACCATCCACTGTCCTACTGACACCATCCACTGTCCTACTGACACCATCCACTGCCCTACTGACACCATCCACTGCCCTACTGACACCGTCCACTGTCCTACTGACACCATCCACTGCCCTACTGACACCATCCACTGTCCTACTGATACCATCCACTGCTCTACTGACACCATCCACTGCCCTACTGACATCATCCACTGCCCTACTGACACCGTCCACTGCTCTACTGACACCATCCACTGTCCTACTGACACCATCCACTGTCCTACTGACACCATCCACTGTCCTACTGACACCATCCACTGCCCTACTGACACCATCCACTGCCCTACTGACACCATCCATGGTCCTACTGATACCATCCACTGCCCTACTGACACCATTCACTGCCCTACTGACACCATCCACTGCTCTACTGACACCATTCACTGCCCTACTGACACAGAGGAGTCTGTGATACTTATGTCCATGGGAGGAGTCTGTGATACTTATGTACATGGGAGGAGTCTGTGATACTTGTGTACATGGGAGGAGTCTGTGATACTTGTGTACATGGGAGGAGTCTGTGATACTTGTGTACATGGGAGGAGTCTGTGATACTTGTGTACATGGGAGGAGTCTGTGATATGTATGTACATGGGAGGAGTCTGTGATACTTGTGTACATGGGAGGAGTCTGTGATATTTATGTACATGGGAGGAGTCTGTGATACTTATGTACATGGGAGGAGTCTGTGATACTTGTGTACATGGGAGGAGTCTGTGATATTTATGTACATGGGAGGAGTCTGTGATACTTATGTACATGGGAGAAGTCTGTGATACTTGTGTACATGGGAGGAGTCTGTGATACTTATGTACATGGGAGGAGTCTGTGATACTTGTGTACATGGGAGGAGTCTGTGATATTTATGTACATGGGAGGAGTCTGTGATACTTATGTACATGGGAGGAGTCTGTGATACTTGTGTACATGGGAGGAGTCTGTGATATTTATGTACATGGGAGGAGTCTGTGATACTTATGTACATGGGAGGAGTCTGTGATACTTGTGTACATGGGAGGAGTCTGTGATATTTATGTACATGGGAGGAGTCTGTGATACTTGTGTACATGGGAGAAGTCTGTGATACTTGTGTACATGGGAGGAGTCTGTGATACTTATGTACATGGGAGAAGTCTGTGATACTTGTGTACATGGGAGGAGTCTGTGATACTTATGTACATGGGAGGAGTCTGTGATACTTGTGTACATGGGAGGAGTCTGTGATACTTGTGTACATGGGAGGAGTCTGTGATACTTGTGTACATGGGATTATTTTTTTTTTTAAATGTGCAAAGATAAAAAATCTTCTCTCATGTTGTCATTATGGGGGATTGTTTGTAGAATTTTGAGGAAAATAATGATTATAATCACGCACGTGATATTGATGTATTTATTTATGCAAATGAGAAAGAAGAATGAGATCATTCCGCAGAGAAATCAATTTCCCAGAATCCTCTCTCCTGGCCCCGCGTGACGTGAGAATGACGGACATTTCTTTCTTCTCTGCTCTTTAGGTCGCCTGAACGTTCTGCTCCGAGCCATCAATACCGGCGACATGCAGCTGTGGTCACTGAACGGCGACAATGGCAATAAATGGCAACTCGCCAACATTCCGATCAATCCCACCCGACCCTTCCAGGTAAGAGAGGAGAACGACCTTCCAGGTACCAAATCCCATCACAAATCTGGTGATAAAAGTAGGATAAAGGTTGTAGATCACCAACAATGGGACACTATTCCTTCCAGTGACACCAACAATGGGACACTATTCCTTCCAGCAGGGGCGGACTGACAACTCATGGGGCCCCCGGGCAATAGAAGATTATGGGGCCCCCGGGGTTACAGATGGCCACCATGCCAGGAGGCAGTGCAGAGGCGGGGCAGCTAAAATCTCAGGATTTTCACATCAAAAGCATGTTGGTTTTGGACATATCAGGGACAGATGTAAAAAAAACACAGATGATTTTTACATACTGTCCCTGGTTTTACTGAGCCTGGCAACCCTGATGGGGCCCCTAGTGGCATGGGGCCCTCGGGCAGTGCCCGGGTTTCTTAATGGTCAGTCCGCCCCTGCCTTCCAGTGACACCAACGAAGAGACATCATTTCTTCTACTGACACCACCGATGGGACACGATTCCTTCCACTGACACCAATGATGAGGCACAATCCCTACACTGACACCAACAATAGGGCACGATTCCTTCCATTCCTCCCATGGACACCAAAAATGGGGCACTATTTCTACCAATGACACCATTGAATTATTTATTTATTAAAATTCTTAAAAGTACGGAAAAGTACAAAACGCAGTCAGTTACCCGTAGGCCTCCATGCGCCAAGAACAACAATGCAGCAACAACCAAAGAACATCAAGCAGCGGAACAGATCAAAACTTAAAAAAGGGTTAACAGACTAAAAAACTAAAAAAAGCCTATGTAATGATGAGGCGCATTCCCTAAACTGACACCAACAATGGGGCAACTATTCCTTCCATTAATACCAACATTAGGATGAAAATCCTTCCACTGACACCAGTGATGGGGCACTATTCCTTCCACTGACACCAGCGATGGGCCACTATTTCTCCCACTGACACCAATGATGGGACACTATTCCTCCCACTGACACCAATGATGGGGCACTATTCCTCCCACTGATACCAATGATGGGACACTATTCCTCTTACTGACACCAATGACAGGGCACTCATCCTCCCAATGATGGGGCACTATTCCTTCCACTGACACCAATGATGGGCCACTATTTTTCCCACTGACACCAAT